>JARHVA010001246.1:820000-965000 GCA_037957365.1 Torreya grandis | reverse complement strand
AAAATACCTTGATTATCATAGAATAGAATATTTGGTTGATCTTCAAAAATCTCCATATTAGACAAAATGCAATGTATCCATATTGCTTCACACATAGATCCTTATGCAGTGTGATACTTTGCTTCCATGGATGAGAGAGAAACTACTGACTACTTTTTGCTGATCCACAAAATGGGTCTAGATCTGAGATGAAAAATGTATCCTAAAGTAGATTTTTTGTTATCAACAGATCCAACATAGTTTGAGTCAGTGTACCCCTGTAAGAAGAACTAACTATTCTTCTTGTATTCCAGGACATACTCGAGTGTGCCTCAAACATATATCAAAACATGTTTTGTTATAACCTAGTGACATTTCTTCGGTTCTTGCATAAATATGGAAAGATAGCTCACAACAAAACATAGATAATAGTCTTGTGTAGGTCAAGTAGATGATACTCCCAATGAGTTATCTGTAGAGAGTTGCATCTAATTGAGGGGAATCTTATAAATGAGAGAGTTGTAAACCTTTCTCCATTGGTATCGAAAGAGGTTTATAGTTTGACATTTTGTACTTTTCTAGGATTATCTTTGCATATTTCATCTGGGAGATAAAGATGTGATTCTATTTCTACCATATCTCCAAGCCAAGAAAATAATTTAGTAGCCCCAAATCAGTCATATTGAAGAATTTCTTCAAGTCATTCATTATTGCATCAACTAGATCATTTGAACTAGTAGTGATCAAAAGATCATCCACATACAAGACATGAATGACAATATATATACTAACCTTTTTGATATACAAATTGAAATCAGAGGGGATATGAATGAAATTATGTTGCAATAGGTGATCATCTATTTTTATGTACCATGCTTGAGGTGCTTGTTTAAGTCCATAAAGAGACTTAACTAGATGACATACCTTATGTGGATGTTTGACATCTATGAAACCTTCTAGTTGGGTCATGTATACTTCTTCTTTCAAATCACCATTCAAAAAAAAATCTTGATGTCCATCTACTAAAGTTTCCATCCATACTGTGCTGCCAGTGCATAAACAATTCTGATGGCCTTGATTTTTGTAGTGGGTGTAAAGGTCTCATTAGAATCAATGCCCTCTTATTGAGTATAACCCTTTACAACAAGTCATGCTTTGTGTTTATCAATGGATCTATCTACCTTGTAATTTATTTTGAAGATCCATTTTCAACCAATGGATTTCTTCCTAATAGGTAGATCAACAAGTTCCCATGTCCCATTCTTGATGAGGGCATAATATTTTGCATCCATAGCTTTCTTTCACTGGAGTTGACTTAAGGCCTATCGAACTATCTTTGGTTTGACGTTGTCAACCACTAAGCTCATGAATGCAAGATTGAGTTCATCTCTCACCTATCTTACTTTTTGAATTCCTGATGATGTGTCTAGAAGAGAACTCAGGTGAGAGTCTTTGATTATGGAATCTATCCATTTAGGATGTCATTACAGTGGATGGTTTGATGAAGAAATACCCTATAGATTACGAAGATTAATGAACAATTCTCTTTATTGTAACTCACCTTCTTCATGTTCATCATCTAACTATGGGAATAGTCTATGAGAGGTGGTCTGGTCTATCTCCTTCTGTGCCAATGAGTCAAATGATGAATCGTCACATACCACATCATGAATTTCATAAATCTTCTTCATCTTAGGATCCATGAGATGGTATGATTTGGAGGTAGTGATATACCCCAAGAAAATACATTGGAGGGTCTTTGGTTCAATCTTCTTTCTCTTCTTATCTAGAACATGCATATAAAAATTACAACCAAATACTGAAAGATGAAAAATAGATGGTTTACGACCACTCCATACCTCTTATAATGTCTAGTCTAGCTAGATGTTTGTTGGTGCTCTATTGAGAAGTTAGACAACTATCTATACTACTTCTATATAGAATTTTTCCATCAACTTTACAGTGGATAGCATGCAATGAGCCATCTCCATGACTAAGTGATTGCATCATTCTGCTATTCCATTCTACTAAGGAATGTAGGGAGTAGTCAGGTGTTTCTTGATGTCGTGTTGCTTTAGAAATTCCAAGAACTCTTTCGATGTGAATTCCCCCCTTGATCTGAGCAGAGGAGTTGAAGTTTATTATCAATCTATGTAATAACATGCTAATAAAAAGTCTTGAAATGTGTAAGAGCTTCACTCTTCTTTTTGAGAAAGAACACCCAAATCTTGCAAAAAAAGTCATAAAAAAATAACTAGAATTACTTGAATCCTTGATGGGATGTTGGCATGGGTCCACATAGATAAGTATGCACCATAACAAGTCATTCCTTGGCATGTGAGGAACTCGGCTCAACTGAAACTTGATGTTTTTTACCTGCAAGACAACCATAACATATTGGCAAAAAATGAGAAAGCTGAGAAATTCTACATACCATTACCTTAGAACTAAGTTGGAAGAGGGAACAAATAGATAGATGCCCATATTGATAGTGCTAAAGCGTAGTGGATTCTACTATAGAGGTAGTGAGTGTAACTTCACTACTTCAAACTACATCTAAGGCAAATAACCAATCCTTTAAGAAGGCTTTAGTAAGAACCTAACCTTCTCAAGAAATGAGATTTGATGCCTTCCTAGAATAGAAACTGTACTTTTATCTTTTGATACAAAAATTGATTGACAAATAAGAGATTTGTTGTCAAACTAGAGACATAGAGTACCTTTGTGAGAACACAATGTCTTGTCCTTAAAGGAATGATGACATATCTAATTCCTTCTGAAACATACTCTTTATCATCAACACTTTAAAATTAGTTTCCAGTTAGGTGAGTCATCAATGAATCAAAGAGTTCCTTACATCTAGTCATGTGCTTGCTGGCACCAGAGTCTATTAACCAAACCTTGATCACTATTTTCAAGGTTTGGGAGACTAGTACAAGATCATAATGGCCTCCATATGCTACTTTGTCTACTGCTTCATCATCAAATACATTATCCTCTTACTTTTGTGATGCTACATTCCCTTTTTGCTTCCAATGTTGAGGATGTCTCTTAGATTTCTTTGAATCTTCTTTACTAGAAGATCCCTCGTGATTGAATTGGTCTTGAGCCAAGGCATTATACCAATAATGATCAATATTGTGCATGTGGGTTTTGAAAATGTAACACCACCGCTTTAGCTTCTCATTCTTCCACTATTGTTGATGTTGTTATAGCTACTTCTGAGGTACTTTCTTGAATTTTGGACCCCATTTCTTGGAGATCAGGGATTTGTCCTCAAATTCTTCATGCATAGACTATATTGTTTCCTCCTATTAAAGCAAATTGACTAGTTCTTTGAATGAAACCACTTGCTTGGTAATGTTGAGTGTCATAATGAATGTGTGAAACTAACATGGGAGACCTCTTAGCGTAATCAGAACCAACATCTTGTACTCAATATTTTCTCCAATCCCAACAAGTTCTACTCATAGTTTTATAACCCAATGTAAGAATTCGTCAACCTTTTTGCCTAATTTCATACTAAGTGTATGAAGAAGTGATTGCAAATGTAGAATTTTGGTCTAATTCTTCATCTCATATATTATGGAAAAAATGTCCCATGCCTCCTTTGATGTCTATGCATCATGAACATACAGTTGTACTTCATCAGTAATTCTAAGAATGATCAGCATGAGTGTTTTCACATCTGACTTGTTGAACTTATTTTGCTCATCTAGTCTAGTAGGATGGGTCACTGTTCTAGTGATGATGCCCCATAATTCTTCAAATTAAAGAATCATCTGCATCTTCATCTTCTAGGAGGTGAAATTTGGCCCTTTCAAGAGCTGGGCAACTAACAATAGCAACTTGGGTGCATACATTTTTGCATGTTTTCTTACTTTACTTTTGCAAGAAAATTACAAGCAAAATAGGAATTATTTCTTCAAAGTTTCAATTTTTTTTGTATTTGAGCAAAGTATCTTTCAAGGATGTTTCCTTCTACTTTTTATTTAACCTCCGTGCTTTGTAAACACTCTGAGATATGTTTTTTGTACTTCAATGTCTATAGGCTTACATTCCACTTCTACTAGTGGCTATGTTTCACAAGTCACAGCTTCATAGGCTGCTTGACCAGGTGATGACTTTTGACTATAAGAAATGATATGGGTATGGTTATATTTATGTAAACATTGAATTCTTCTATGCTCATCACTTTTTTCAAGATTTCTCCTTGCTTCAAGCTTATATAATGTCAAGCTTACCATTGATTAGATTGTAAGCATATTTTATCAGATCTTTAACAATAGTCACTATGTCCCAGGGTTTCACTGTGCAAGCTTTTGTTGTTTAGCAAGCTTTGAATGTTATACTACATGGCGATCAAGCTTAGTAGGCTTTGATACCAGAATGTAAATGAAAATGAAACTTTGATATTAAATTGATAACATAAACTGCAATATATATATATATATATATATATATATATATATATATATATATATATATATATATATATATATATAATGTCAAAAGGAATCAGATATAAATAACTAATTATAACTACCTCTATGTGGCTTCTACCAACATATGCAACTGCCAACAATGTAATAAAATATTAATTAAACTAATAAATAGACCAATGGATGTTTGAAATAGTGATCAATATGCATATAGTCACTAAAACTAAGATGCAAACTGTTTAAGAGAAATATAGAATATTATTATTTTTTGCAATTTAATTGGTCTAAAATAAATGCATGTTATGGGTGATTTTGCATCATTTTGAGGGAATGGTAGCCAAAATTAGAATTTTAAATGCATGTCAAAACTACCAAGATTCTGAGTAGTGTGCATGTGTTCTAGGTGTATGGGTTACTATCAGTCCCGACATGCATACCAATATTTAAAAAGTTAGTTGCAGAGGCACCAGTAGAGATGATAAGCCAGTTGTTTGACATGAAATCAAGGAAAAATGGCATAGATTCGATGGAGTATTTTCTCACCTCTAATTTTGGATCTATTTGTGTTAAATTTGGTGATGCTAGCACCATGGCTTACACTTAAAATTACCAGCCATTGCTTACTCCCAGGCAAACATTTTTTAGGCAAGATTCAATGTTTTTTAATAAATCATTATTAGTGGGTGTGTTTGACATATTTTCCTAGTGTGAAGCAAGGATTTTGCAGTCATATATGATATATTCTATGTTCTCATGGGGATGTTGGATAATTTAGTGATGTTGAGGGAGCAATATGGTTTGAATAAATCTATGAATAAAGTTTCACTACAATTGTATGTATATCTACATCTTCTTCTTCTTTTTTCTAGTGCTTTTGGAAGACTTGTACTATCCCTAATCTGGATTGTAAAATATCTCCCATGTGTAACTAATTTATGTCCTTTAATTAGTATGGATAGATATAAAGATATTCTTATCATAATGTAATCAGGGTCTCTAAAATTCAGAAGATCTTGGACATCATAGGCATACAAACATACATTATCAACAATGTCAAGGTTGTTTTACTTAACGAGAGACTATAGCCTAGGGTAGGGAAGCACATCACTAATACCTATGATATATGTGAAATAAATGTTTTTTGATCTAAAAAAACCACCTCTGCCTTTAGATGTATAAAAATCATGCTCATAATTCTATGACCAATCAAAATTCTTTATTCTTAAACATTTTCTAGTTTTTCTAACTGATATTAAATCTTTCCTTCCAAACCTGTTGCTCACCTAATTTGTTTTCAAGAGATCTATTTGTCTAGGTAAAAATACCGTGTACTAGTGTCTTATGGTGATTGTCTTATGTTCTCTTGCCTTTGTCAAAGTTAGGTCTATATGTTTTCCTCTCTTACACACAAACCTAAGTCCTACGATTTGTCCTTACCTTTATTTTAATGGATCACGATCAACAAGATTTTGGCTTGGATGTCAGGGATACTTGTGGACATCTCTCACCCTTCTAATTCACTCCAAGGTATTATTCATAATGTTCTTTTATTTTAAATATCTTAGAGTGAAATATTTCTGCACAAAACTGTGTAAATAATTTTTAGTTTAAAGTTTGGGGTTTAAGGTTTGTAGCTCTATTTTGACATATATTCATGCTAATTTGGGTATTTAGAGAGAGAATAGACCCAAAGATGTGAAAATAAAGATGCTTTGCTGTGGCATTTGCCACTTAGATCTGCATGCCCTAAGGAATGATTGGGGAAACAAAGTGTATCCCATTGTGCCAGGGTAAGATATTCTATAATATTCAATTGTATTAATTTATTTAGTTTTACACTCCTTTAGCTATTCTAGATTCTGATCTCCATTGGTAGTGTTGGTATAGATCTATGCTTGGTAGCAACTACATTCTATTTTGGGTGGTCCCTAATGGCTAGCAAGCAGACGAGGTGTTCAAAATTGGTGTGCATATTTTGTTTTTAAAGCTTTGAAACCAACGTTTGTAATATTTGGGTCTAAATTTTTTTGGGTAGATATTTTGATAATCATCCAAAAAAATTAGTTGGATAGATAGTCTAAAATTTACTTTATCAATGGATCCTCCTCTATTTAATGGATTGTTCCTCTGTTCATTTTTTTAAACATGTTTGCAAGTGTAAAGGCCCATAGAGGCTTGGCACGTCGTGCCCTTATTTTTTTAAACCATCATTACTTATGGTGGTCTATTATTTTTCAAATTCATAACCTATGGTTACGAGAGATTCTTTAAATAAAAGTTCTAATATTTTTCAAAATAAATAATAGTAGAACATCAAAAAGTTGTTTTCTTATTTTTCCATCTATTAACTCCCAGGATCGGTGTTGGAGGCCAAATTTAAATAGACTAAAACTTTTACAAAATCCCTTTCACACAACCTCTCCATTGTTGAAGGATTAGAAGAATTGAAGATAGGAATTATATTTTAAAAAGTAATAGCATTTATGAAGTTCATATTAAAATATAAAAAATATTTCTAAAATAAGTTATATATATTTTCATATCAGTAATAATGTTTTCTAAAATGAATTATATATTTTTATAGATCTAAAAAATTACACAAATTGTATCAAAAACATTTTTATACCTAAAAAAAATATTTAAGAATTAAAATTATTATTAATCTAAATGACTTATAAGTTTGAAATTTTATCAAAAACTACCTTTCTCCCTTAAAAATATTAATTCTTGTAACCTCTAATGTAATATGTGATATGACATGAACTCCTACCAATTCAAGAATTATGATCTCGTTTAACCGAAGTATTAAAAAAATTGAAACAAATGTAACCTCCTTTAAGTAGGATAAACATTCAATATAATATTTGGGAACACGTCTTGAATGATAATCTCATTTATCGATAATAAATTATGTGGATGTTATATTTAACATGTTTTTAAAAAGTTTATTTTAACCAATTAATAACTATAATTTTTATTCCTAATGGGTCTCAAGGGAAAATAGGTAAAAGATTATAGGGTGCAATTTACTTCTTTTCCCATAATGATATCAATCCAAATCATCATAGACATATATTAGTATTGATTTTAGAAGTGTAGGGAGAGGAATAATTTAATATTATGACTTACAAGTATGTATATATATATATGTATATATATATATATATATATATATATATATATATATATATATATATATATATATATATATATATATATATATAACAAAAAAAATTATATGTTAAAAAGTCATGTGAGGGAAAAAGAAATTCAAATTAAGAAAACCCTATCCCACTCTTCTAATGATTGTTTTTAGAACTTTACATGATCGAGGGTTTTGAGTTTCTTCTGTGGGTCGAAGGGTGACTATGATTTGGTGTCTGATTTGGAGGAGTTACCCTTGGATAGTAATATTTCTATTTTACATTTATCTACCTTATCTGCGTGTAATAAGTATTCTTCAACTCTCATCTCTTCTTATGGTAGTGTTTCTAGGATTCGTAAGTGTTTTATTACTTCTACAACTTTGAATAGCTCTAGATTGATATCTAACATAAGTCTCAAGAGTGTAATTTTTGAGATTTTATCTCTTACTGCTCACTTTCCTCTCAGAGAGTAGACTTATATCCTCTTGTTTTTAGAACTTTACATGATCGAGAGTTTTGAGTTTCTTCTGTGGGTCAAAGGGTGACTATGATTTGGTGTTTGATTTGGAGGAACTACCCTTGGATAGTAATATTTCTATTTTACATATATCTACCTTATCTGCCTGTAGTAAGGATTCTTCAACTCTCATCTCTTCTTATGGTAGTGTTTCTAGGATTCATAAGTGTTTTATTACTTTTAATACTTTGAATAGCTCTAGATTGATATCTAACATAAGTCTCAAGAGTGTACTTTCTGAGATTTTATCTCTTATTGCTCACTTTCCTCTTTGAGAGTAGACTTATATCCTCAACCGTTTAAGGTCAATGAAAGGGTAGGTTGAAAGTTTTATATTAAGAATGAATTAAAGGTGGGTGCTGAGGTCAAACCCCCTCCTAGTGATGCACCTTTAGTATATGAAGCTGTAAACCCTTCCCATTTACCTTGCTCTCTATGTGAGAATATCCTTATTATCTATGTTCCTTCTGATCATGGGAATATGTGGATATTCATTGATTACAAAAATGTTGGTAATCCTTTACATGAATGAAATAGATATTACAAATATCATATAGCTTCTGGTTCAAATGGAGCTCTTCCTTTCTTGGTTGGTGTGGATGAGGATGTCTCTAATTCCTCTTCCAATAGGTCTCTAGATCTATCATTTTTTATTATAGATGTCCTGATGACTTTCTTAGCAAATATACCTGAGATTATCTTTCAGTCTAAGTGATTAATGAGTTGGATTATGATGTCAAATACAAAATCCTTTTTGGTAAATGAATAAGAGTTTCTATGTCATTTCATGATCTTGTAAAGTGGGCACAATCAATTTGGAGTCGTATCGTTGCTCTTAATTTCTCCATGCTTGATGTTGGTTTCTTCCCAATTATATTTGAGATTGCCACTAATCGGGAGATGGTAGGTCCTTGGTTATTCAGTAATTGTGAGTTTTCCTTCTATCCTTGGATGCCTTTTTTTTTACCCATCCTCCATAGTGATTATAGATGTTTCTATTTGAATTAGGCTTTATAATATCCCTCCTATCTTGGGGAAGGAAGATCATATTAAATCTATGATCAGTCGTGTGGGATATTTTATGAAATTGGATGATCACTCTTTGGGTAAATGTTTTGTGAGAGCTTGTGTGATTATTGATATCTTTAATATTCTCACACACGTGGTCAAGTTATGCTTGATTTGTGGTTCATGGATTTAGTATCTCAATTTTTAAGGGATTCCTTTCTATTATTTTTATTGTAATATCATAGGTCATCAGGTAAAGGAGTGTTCTTCCAAGCATCTTTATCATTCTTCTCTTCATTCGAGATATGTTTGGAGGAAAAAGGATGGTGTGCCAAATATGTACTTTTACTATTGCAATCATGGGATTTTCATCTTTCATTATAAAAATACTCATCCTAAAGCACATAAATCCCCCTCTTCCCCTTATAGGGAGGTCCCTATGAGCCTTATTTATGATCCTATCTTGGATCCTTCCCATCACTTTAGTGGAAAAAGGAGATACTTATTGTGCTACAGGCATGAGATCTTTTATTGCTTTGTTCTCTTTAATTAAAAAGAAAGGTCAAAGATCTAAGGCTGAGCATTTACATTTTAAGGTTAAAGAAATGGTGAAGGATGGATTGTAGTGGATAATGGATAAACTTATCTCTTATTGGATTATAAGATTATCCCAAATCATCAGTTAATTTATCTCTTTTACTAAGTTGGCAGCTGTGTTGCTTTGGTTACATGCTCTTTTTGATAGCCTATTTTTGGTTGTAATTTAGTTGTGTTTTTGTTGTCTTCATTGTATTTAGTTTTGAGTTTTGAGTTGTCCTTTCTTCCTTTAGTCTAGTTCTTTTTTGTGGTAGTTTGTTGGTTTGGGTAATCTTTGTACCGAGTTGTAGGACCCATCAAAACCCTCTCTTCCCAGTTTAAAGCTCCAGCTCAAAAGCATTTACCAATAATTAAAAAAATAGGCAATATTTTATAAAGATGAGAAATATTATTTTAGATTATTTCTAACCATACATTAATTTAATTTAAATATAATAAGTTCAAAAAATAGAAATTGAAAATTTATTGCCAATTTGTTTTGCCAAAATGAAATTAATTCTTGAGCCAATGACTGTGAAGTGAAATCACTACAAAGTATTCATGAGCATGAATCACATTTAATGGTATTTAAATACGTTTCATATAACTTTATATTCTATATATACTTGTAATTCATGTTTTATTTAGTCTATTTTGTAGTATTTTTGGTGTGCACTGGGAATTTGACATAACAAGAATTGAAGTTGACACAACAAGAACTCTAAAGACCTGGTGATTTGATAATAGGTTAGCATTATCCCTTTATTGTTTTATGTCTTGAATAGATAATATATTTGTAATTTTCCTTTATTGGTAGCACCATATTATGTTGAAATAGTTTCCATTCTCACTTTATTGTGCTCCTTTCACTAGATTTTGGCCAATATAAAAATAAACTATGTCCATTGTAAACCATATCCATTACTTTTGATGCTAAAAATATGGATATATATGGGAAAAATATAGTGGGAAATCATTTAAGTATATAATTTTAAAACCAATAAAAGTATAAAGATCACATGGACAATAATTTATCTTCTAGCTAAAATTTATCAATCTAAGAGGATTACAAAGCTTTAGTTCTTTAAGTGTGTTGAGGTAGAAAATTATGAAATTGTTGACCACAACATTAAACCTATAAAACAATCTCCATCATATTTTGATTTCCTTTAGGCTTTTCACAATCTTAATTGTCTCCCATTTGGTACATGCACATGGAGACAATTTTCCTAAGTTACATACCATAACCATTAGTTTTGATGCCAAAGCCATGGATATATGTGGGAAGATTATAGTTAGAAAGAATTTAGGAATATATTTTTCAAAATAGTAAGAGTATTAAGATCATAGTGACAATTGATAAAATTTATCAACCTGAGTTACATAGTTGAGGGACATTAAATACAAGAGAAAAATGTTTAGGGATAAAGAGAGGTAGTTGGTGAAATTATTATTGTTGGAGAGTTGTCATGATGATGTCATGAAAGTTTCCTTATGGGTGGATTAAGTGTTTTGATAGACTATGTAACAATGACAAAGTGTGCAATATGTTTGCTCTAGTGTGCTTTATGTTATCTTGGTTGATCTTCAATTTTGGCATGATTAGAGATGTTCAGGGATGAGTATTTTGATTGAGTCATGTGAAAGAGGTCCCTAAGGTGTTATCTATGCTTTGAGAGATTATATGCATACGTGGAATTCATCTGATAGTCCATATATTTCATTTAGATAGCTTGGGTCTAGTGGTAGAAAATTTGGGTAGGCAGTTTGATGACATCACCATTACCATGTGTGAATGCATCAAGGGAATCTTGTCATATGGTTGTGATCATAGTAGTCCCTAGTTATTATGTGCTAAATCTCAAGTCATGCATCAAAGCATGGTCAAATATATGAGGGTGAAAATTTAGTTTCTAAGACATATTTCACTATTTTTCTACAGTCAAATTTGTAGTTTGGCCAGAAAGAGCCAAGTAAGTAGTTTGATGATAGGAGATCTTGCACATATGGAAATTTTAGAATAAGGTGATCATATGGGTTTATTCAATTTAGGACCTAGTTTATTTTTACTAGTTTTTAGATCATGCGATGTTGCGCATCAAGAGATATTCATGTGCAAAGTTGGGCTCCAGGCATTTTGACTGTGCTTTTCCATAGCCAATTTTTCAATGTGGCAAAAAGAGCCAAGTGAGAGTTTTTATGGTGCTATATCTTGTACATGTGAAGGTTTCAAGATAAATTAATCATATGGGTTTGTTCAATTTTGATCTTAGTTCATTTTCACGAAATTTGAGATCATACACTAAAGCACGGTAAAAGTTATGTAGGAACAAAGTTGGTCTCCCAGACATATCTTGACATAGTTGGCTCTATGATAGAAATTTTTGAAAATTAAATTTAATGGAATTATATCTCACATGCACAAGGGTTTTAGAAGCAATGTGTCACATGGTTGGATTTTATTATACGAGGAGATCATCTAGTCCAAATTTGAGATCCTATGTTGAAATTTAAAAGAAGTTATTAAGGATCAAACATGGCTACTCAGGAATATTGAAAGGGTTCCCATAGTCATTTTTGTAAGTTTAAAGCTCAAGCAAGATCAACAGTGTGGTTGGATCCAAGAAGTCAGGAGGTAGCGAGATGAAGATAAGTGCATAATGTTTAATGACTAAGCAAAGGTATAAGATAATGATCCAATGACAAGTGAGTGTTTATATAAATTGATCAATGGTGAGCATTGATCATTATCAACCTGACTGATCCACAAAGATCGATGGAGCACATTAAGTAAACATTTCAAGGTTATATGAGATAAGGTCAAAATGATAGAGGTTTAATGTTTGAGCATTGGCACCTTTGTGTTAAAGATCGATCAAGATTAACAGAGTGTATTTCATCTAAGATGAGAGGACATGAGATACAAGCTTTGTGTTTGAGGATTAACTGAGACCGTTGCCATTTGTATATTTGAATTTGCTAAGGGAAATACTAGACTATGGTCTTTGATCCATATATTTTGATAAGAAACAAATTTTTTATTGTAGTAAAAAGAAAATATATTGAGAACTCCAAGGCACATCTGTTAATATTGATTTGAAGATCTAGAAGTGTGTACATATAGAGATATGGTGCTCTAAAGTTGATTTTGATTTTGTATATGTTTTTCAAGTAACCTGATAAGGATATTTGAGATCATATAGATGTTCTTTCAATGTTTCTTAGTGAATTGGATTTTAGGGAGTGTTGTAGACTCTATGAGGATGTTAGGATTAGGAGCACAATTGATTACCTTGTATAAGCAACTAAACATAGAATATAACCAGAAGTAATAAGTAACTAGAATCAGAAACAACACAGAATTTGAGAGACAATACAATCTTGTATTCAACTCATTTAGAAATAAAATACAATAAAGAAGTCACACTCTTCTTCCCACACCTCTAGGGCTCCCACACCTCTAGGGCGTACAATAATCTCCCTCAAGATTTCTCTCTCTCAATTACGGTCACAACAAACAACTCAAACACAGAGTTGTTGTTCACCTCCACTAGTCAGTAACAATACTGCCAGTACACAAGTACTCAAAGTAGATCTCCCTTGATCTTGCAACAACCTGAAAATCAAATGATCTTACTTACCATGTAGATCTAACCTGATCTTGCAACACCTGCGGATCAACCTAGTTTTGCACACTTGCAAACCTAGATCTTACAATCGAAAGGATCTCTTCCTTGTCCTTGATTACAATACAGCCCCATGAGTCTATTATATATATCCCATGCAAACAATAATTAGACTTATAATTACAATAATTAGACATGCAGCTGTAAGACTAAAATTAGTTTTTGCATGCAAACAACTAGTTCATTAAACAAACTGTTCATGAAACTAACAGTTCTAGAACCGCACAGGCAACCAACATCGATCACTATCTGTCTAGAGATGACTGACATTGACTGATCCATGACCGATGTCGGTAGCTTCTTATCCACCTCTGACCGACGTCGATTGGCTTGACTAACATTGGTTACTGCAACACTCAGCAACCTCCTCCATGTTTGCAACAATGAAGCTTTTATCTCCACAACCTAACAATCTCCCACTTGGAGATAAACAGCTACACCTGTACCTATACCTATACCTGTACATTGTCTAATTTATTTCCTAGCTTATATCCCACTTCAAGTTCAATCTTGAAGAACAACCACCACACATCCTATGGTGCTACGCCTATCATCCAAGTCCCCTGCCACATCCGAATATACATACCCATGTAGAGAAGTGCTTGACCCTACATCACAAGTATACCTACTGCTGGTCCCTCTCAGATACCTGAGAATCCACTGAACTGCTTTCCAGTGCTTCTTTCCTGGATTGACCCCAAACTCGCTGACAACACCCACTACTTGGGCAAACTCAGGTCTAGTACACATGTACTTAACCTCATCATGTGAATTGGGACACTGTTATGTGAACTATCCATCGATAGGTGTGCTAATCAGTTCTACATCTTGCATCTTGAACCTCTCCACTACCTTATTCACACAATCATCCTGAGACAACATCAACCTGTGATCTTCCCTGTCTCTAGGAATACTCGTGCCAAAGAATCTTGCTACTCCCAGATCCTTTATGACACACCTCTGAACTAACTTTACCTTTAGCTCAGCAACTCCCTGCATGTGTGACCCTGCAACAAGCATACACACCACATAAAGTAGTAGGATAATGTAGCTAATATTATCCAACCTAGTAAAGAAAACACAATGGTTACAACACCATTGTCCTGCAGCTTGCTCAAGACCATATACCCTGGCCTTCCGTCTCACGTGTCCATTCTCTCTCTTCTTTGACCTGGGAATCTATTCATCTTTTAGTGCTTTCTCTCTGGCTGGCAACTCTACCAAATCTCCTGATTGGTTCTCATCCAAGGAATCAAATTCCTCATTCATGTCATGCTCCCACTATTTCCTTGATTCTACCTACTATGCTTCTTTAAAACTTCCTATTTCTTGACCATCAGTGAGCAACAAGTAGTCTAAAGAAGGGGAATAAAAAATTTGAGGCTTACTTACACTTTTAGTCCTCCTCATGGGCATTTGAGACTCCTTGACAGCTTGTTGTCCACCCAAAATCCATTCTAATAGTGACCAACCTCGGTCACTTCTCAGTCTGCATCCGACCGATGTCGGTTCCATATGACTGACCTTACTGCTGACATCGGTTCCCTGACCGACATCAGTTGCCACCTACTCGACACCACTGACTCTGGTCTGCACATGATCGATGTTGGTACCTACTTGTTTGATGTCATTTCCACCTGACCAATGTTGGTAACTGTGTTTTCTTGTGAGTGATGACTTTTTACCCGCGAGCTTACTTTGAATCAAAACCCTATCCAAACTGCCATGTTTAGAATTATTCAGCCCCTTAAGTTAATCTCTGTCTATCATATTCTCCTTGAACACCAAGGCTTTTTTGTTCTTATCAAAAGCATCAAATTTTCTCTTTGTGCCATAAACCTAATCCTTTTTTGTAGCATGTGTTTCAAGAAACCTCACTTTCTTCTATTGTTTACAAAAATCTCGATCTATGCTTTCCAAATTTGAACTCTTACCCTTTGACTCAAGAACATGCATCCCCTTATTATTCATGTGATTGAGCCTATGGAGCCACATCTTCGAATCTATGACTGAAGTAGATAAACCAGAAGGAGAATCAGTAATTCAAGTAGATAGATAAAGAGTACCTACTTTCTTACCTCTTGCTAAAACAAGTACACCCTTGGATACTTTCCAAGAGTCCATTGTGAGAGTTACTGTGCATCCCTCATCACCCAACTTTCCTACAGAAATCAAGTTCCACTTTAAGACTAGGACATGCATGACCTCCTTCAACACCCATGTGTTTCCCGTCTGCAATTTCAGTTGCACTTTCCCTTTGCCAACCATTTGACAAGGCTTACCATCCCCTAAATAAATCTCTCCAAAGTGTCCCTGGACATAATCATGAAAAGATGCTCTATTTGGGGTTGCATGGAAAGAGGCACCAGAATATAAAACCCAAGATTCTACTTTATCCAAGGAACATACAAGAGCATCCTGTGCAACAATACCTGCAACAACTACTTCTTCATTTCCTTCATGTTGATCTTCAACTAACCAACAATATTTCTTTACATGCCCTTTCTTTCCACAATTCTAGTAGATTTTCCTGCCAAGCCTGGATCTAGATCTCCTGCCTATCTTTGACCTTGATTTCCCTTGCTCGATCTTCTCTCTTTGCCTTCCCCTACTTTCAACACGTAAAACATTCCCTGATGATTCACCTATGCTTTTCTTGCAAATTTCTTCATTCAATATTACACTAACAACATCATCAACTTTTAAGATATTTGAAGCAGACACAGTATTACTAACTGCCATTACCAAACTATCCCAACTTTTAGGTAATGAGCATAAGATTAAGAGAGCCTTAATTTCATCATCAAAAACAATATTGACTGAAACTAACTGATTTACTAATCCATGGAAATCACTAAGATGACTATGTACAGATCCACCTTCCAACATTTTCAAATGAAATAACTGCTTCATAAGAAATACCTTATTTGAAGCTGAGGGTTTTTTCATATAAATTTGCCAAAGATTCTATTAACTCTATCATTGTCTTAGCCTGTGATAAGCTAGAAATCACAGACAATGCCAGGCTCAGCCTTATAGATCTCAAAGCCTTCTGATCAAGAACCTTCCATCTTCATCTTTCATATCCGTGGGCTTGCATGCAACCCCACCCAATGGTAAGTACAGATCTTTCTGATACAGATAATCTTCTATCTGCATCCTCCATAATTGACAATTCTTGCTATTAAACTTCTCCATTCTTAGCTTACTTTCTTCTACCATTGCTATACTCCCACTCAATCAGAAACCCCTGAGAGTGACCTGTAATCAAACACAAATTTTCTCCTTACAACCTCACTCTGATACCACTTTGTTAGGATTAGGAGCACAATTGATTACCTTGTATAAGCAACTAAACACGAAATTTAACCAGAAGTAATAAGTAACTAGAATCAGAATCAACATAGAATTTAAGAGACAATACAATCTTGTATTCAACTCATCCATAAAGAAAATACAATAAAGAAGTCACACTCTTCTTCCCACACCTCTAGGTCTCCCACACCTCTAGGGCGTACAATAATCTTCCTCAAGAGTTCTCTCTCTCAATTACGGTCACAACAAACAACTCAAACACAGAGTTGTTGTTCACCTCCACCAGTCAGTAACAATACTGCCAGTACACAAGTACTCAAAGTACTCCAAGTAGATCTCCTTTGATCTTCAAACAACCTATAAATCAAATGATCTTAATTACCATGTAGATCTAACCTGCTCTTGTAATACCTACAGATCAACCTAGTTTTGCACACCTACAAACCTAGATCTTACAATCGAAAGGATCTCTTCCTTGTCCTTGATTACAATATAGCACTATGAGTCTATTATATAGATCCCATGCAAACAGTAATTAGAATTCTAATTACAATAATTAGACACGCAGCTCTAAGACTAAAATTAGTCTTTACATGCAAAAAATTGGTTCGTTAAACAAACTATTCGTGAAACTAACAGTTTTGGAACCGCACAGACGATCGATGTTAGTCACTGTCTATTTAGAGATGACTGATGTCGGCCGATCCATGACTGATGTCGATAGCTTCTTGTCCACCTCTGACCGATGTCGCTTATTGTGACACTCAGCAACCTCTTCCATGTTTGCAATAGTGAAGCTTTTAGCTCCACAACGTATATGTTTTTCAAGTAACCTAAGAAGGATATTTGAGATCATATAGATGTTATTTCAATGTTTCTTAGTGAATTGGATTTTAGGGAGTGTTGTAGACTCTATGAGGATGCTCTGTAAGGATTTTGGAGGTGTGATCAATCTATCTTGAGTATAAATAGCTTAAGAAGTTGACTGTATGTTTGGTAATGGTGTTCATGTGTATAAGGTCTCTGTTTGAGTTATTTGAGCATAGGCAAAGGTAAGCTAAGGTGTTTTTGATCATTTGAGAATGGCTTAGGGGACATAGGGAGTGGACCTATGTATTTATAAATGATACTATATTCTTAATTTTCTCAAAGATGTATCAAAAAGGTGAATGGGTCTTCATAGGACCTAAAAGTGACTTAGGCCTATTGTGAAAGGGGAAAGTACTTAAGTGTGACCCATATGAGATGACTTAAGGGTGAAGACATGTATTTTGGCTGAAAAGAATTATTATGGACTTGATAATTCATGTTTTCTCTATATATAGTGGAACCAAATGTGTTGGGTTCTAGACTTTATAAGTGAGAGACTTGTATGAATCAGAGAGGTGTAAGCGTATGACTTGGAGAGGTGTAAGAATTGGAATGAAGAAGAGAAGAGGCTAAGTGTGACCAATGGTTGGGTTAATAAGCATAGAAGATTTAGGACTATGGGTATGACTTATAAGTCATGTTTATGATGGTAGAATAGTGCTCTTATAGGTTGAGCATGAGTGAAGAGGCCTAGAGTGATCCAAAAGGATCTTTTGGATGTCTTAATAATGAGCGAAGGATTTTTGGTGTTTGTAAAATATTAGTGGCTAGTTTGAGAGATTGTTCAGAGTATGGATAGTGTGTATGACCATTTTGTCATGTTGTTGAAGTTGTGACATAGTTGTTGTTGTAAAGGATGCATTGAGTGTGTAGAGTTAAAGAGTGGGGCTAGTTGGGATATGTAATGTGTCTTAATTTATCTTTGTATGTTGTTTTAATTGTGTAATGTGTTTTGGCCAAAAGGGTGTGTTAGGTGATAAAGTTGTTGCTTAAAGGTGAGAAGAGTGATATTCAGAGATCCATCATTAGGTGTTGAAGACATCAATTCTAAGTTGGAAGTGTTCTTATCAAATGAGGGTCTAAAGGAGTTGGTCTTCCTTAGGGTTAGTTTCTCCTTGTAAAATAGGTGGTTTACTAAAGGTAGGTGCTGTAAAGGAGTTGATCATATTAGGGGTAGGTGATCCTTATGAAATAGGTGTTTCACTAACTACCTTTGGTTAGGAGGACATCATCAAGGTTTGGTAGTCTAAAGGAGTTAACAGTCTCTTATTTGTAATTTCTTATAGAACAGTAGTCCATTTATGTTGGAGGCTTGAAATTGGTTTTATTCCCTAAGAGGGTTTCCCATGTATGACATGTTTTATATGCTTGATATTAAATTATCTTTCTTTTTCATTACTATGAATGATTTATGCCTCATGAATATATGTATTGAATGATTAAGAGTTTGAATAATAATTGGTATCAGAATGGGTCCTTTGGAGGAAGCTTAACAGCTTGAAGGAGATTCTAAGTGGTACAAAGATGGCTAAATAGTTTAGGAAAGAAAATATTGAGTTAAGATTACTGGTCAAAATTATTGAAGGATAAATTATTCATATTAAATATCAAACAATTAGGATGACGTGGTTAAATAAGTTAGGATGGATAAATAGATTAACCAAGTTCACATAATTTAGATGAAGGTTGCATATTCAAATATGAAAGCTAAAGAAGTTGAAATTGATCAATTAAAGATAAACTTGTAGATGAGTATAAAAATGTCATAATCAAGATAGGCAATCCTAAAGAAGAATAAAATAAATCATAACAAGTCAAAGAAGATAGAAAACCAATCAACAATCTCAAGGATCAGTTAGGGGCAACTAATGTAAATCTAAAGATAAGAGAAGAAGAATGCAAATATCTTTAGATTTAGTTAGAAGAAGAAAATATCAAAATGAGTTCAAGACAAGGTGAGCATGATAAGATGAAAACTAAAATAAAATTGTGGAAGAATCAACATGAAAAACTCATAGACAAGTTGAACAAGCTAAGAAAGGAGCATGAGAAGTCTAAGCAAATTAGGGAGATTACAAAATTAAAAAGTAATGAAATAAGATCTGTTAGACAACCACATGCCTCAAGGTATGCTACTTTATTTCACGATCATTATTTTACATGTAATAAGTATGGTCATAGAGCTAAGAACTGTAGAATGAAGTCAGTCAAAAATGGACATCCATGGAGCTATGATAGGAGTTTTTGGCCAAAGATTGATCATAGTTCAAATATATAAAAAGGTATGAATGAAGTTATTTTTTTCAATTGTAATAAGAGTAGACATACTGCTAGATTCTATCCAAATGGTGTTAAGAGGTCTTCAAGGTATGTCAAAGGATATAGAGCTCCTAGAAGGTTTGAGAAAGGACAAACTTAGAAATGGAAACCAAAGTTAATCATTGCCAATTCTTCTACTCATAAGGGTGATAAGAAAGTTTCCCTAGAAGGATATGTTGCAAATAAGGATAAGATCAAGAATCAAATAGGTAAGATGGCTACAGAAGATAAGAAGAGTCAAAATTTGGTATGAAGACCTGAGGTAGTAAAGACTAAGTAGACTAACTCTGTTGAGTCCAAGAGTCTTGATGGATTGTTTTCTAATGTAGAAAAAGAATAAAAAATAAAGGAAAGTCAAGAATTTATGTTGACAAGTCTGAAGTAGAGAATGTGAAAAACTTTCTAGTTAGAAAAGGAAAATCAAAAGTCTGTTCATGTTGACAATAAAGAGATCAACCTCAAGGAGAAGACCAAGGTATTAACTAAGGCTAGTTCTAAAGTGTGTATATATCCAAGTGAACATATTGTTGTTGTTGAGCAAGTTTCATGAAAAAAACATTAGTTTTAAATATCTAGTAAGGAGATTCCAAACTTCAAGGTGGAGTCTTCAGATGAAAAAGTATGCCATGAATTTGTGTTGTCTCCATGTGTTATCAATTCTATCTTAGAAGAGTAAGAGAGTGATATATAAAAGGAACTAATTGTCATAGTTAATATATAGAAGAAGAAGAAGAAGAAGAAGAAGAAGAAGAAGAAGAAGAAGAAGAAGAAGAAGAAGAAGAAGAAGAAGAAGAAGAAGTAGTAGTAGTATCCGATGACCAAGGAGGAGAAGGAATATGAGGAGTTAAGGGAAACTCTTGGTTTCACATCTTGGTAGAACATTATGGTGTAGAGGAGGTCTATGTCTATACTTCTTAAAGGACTCCTTCTAGTAGAGAAACAAGTTTGTGTGATCAAGATCATAATGTGAATATGTATAGAGACTTGTGTTGATCTTATAAGGTCAATGGTTAAGGGGGAACAATAACTTTATGATTTTACTCCATAGGTTTGTGAATGAGCTATATTATAGATTCAGGATGGTTAGTTCCAGTTGGCTCAATGAAGTTGATGAAAATGTTAAAAAGAGTTTAAAAATCATAAATATATATACACTTCTTTATGATGGGTGTATCCAAGTGTGCAATAAGTTTCAAAGATGTGCATTGACCAGAAGGAGGTTTGTTGGCCTTGTTTGTTTTTGAGATTCTAGGGTTTTGGGCTATGTTAGAAAAGTAGTATGCCTTATGAATTGAGGTATTTTGATTATTAATATGTTTAATGGAAAAAATGGGTGGTAAAATCAGGATTCATAGAGATTTTAAGGTTTTTGGTTCTCAAGTTATTCAAGATTTTAGCAAGTTGAAGGCCTAATTAGATAGTTGGTTTATGAAAGAAGTATGCTGAAAAGGATTATATTGATGACAAAATTTTGTGTGATTGAGTGGGAATATGAGTGTGTTCCAAATATGAAGTTTCATGTCTTGAAGATATTCCTACTAAAAATTTTGGGCTCTACAAGTTTTAGATAAGGCTACAAGGAGGATAAATAGGCCTAAATTGAAGAAGAGTGTCTTTTGCTTTGTTTCTTCAAAAGAGAAAAGTATGAGTATCTGAAGGTATGTTCTTAGGTTGGTTCAATGCATGTTTATTATTTTTTATAGTACAGATGTAGTGTTGGTGGTCATGGAAGTGTCTTGAGAAAGAAGGCTAGTAAGCTTCCATGGTGGTTCTTCATGGTGTGTAGAGATTTGAAGATGCTTAGAAGGTGAAATTTCTCAAAGATATTAGGGTAAGTCCCTCTCAATTTTTTTTTAATGAGTTTCATTATATTTATATGGTTTTGTATGTTATTTATTCATTGGTTGTATTGCTTAATTGAAGAGAGTGTTGGCATGGAGCAAGAGGAGGTTGTTAAGACAAACAAAAGTAGGTTAAAAGTAAAGGGGAGTTTGTATCATCTTTTTAAGATGGTCCTTTCCTATTTGATAGTATTATCAGGTCCTCAAGATTAATTTGTCCCCATTTTGTCATTGTGTCAAATGAGGAAAAAAAATTCTATTAGGGAGAAAGTTCCTATTATGGGAGTACTTTGAAGAGAGATAAGGTGAACTATATATTGCTATATTAATGAGTGTTGACATCAATGACAAAGGAGGATATTGTTGGAGAGTTATCATGATGATGTCATGGATGTGTCCTTGTGACTATATAAAGTGCTTTGATAGTCTATATAACAATGACAAAGTGTGCAATGTGCTTGTTCTAGTGTGCCTTATGTTGTCTTGGTTGATATTTAGTTTTGGCATGATTAGAGCTGTTCAAGAATGAGTATGTTGATTGAAGAATGTGAAAGAGGTACCTAAGACATTATCTATGCTTTTAGAGTTTGTATGCATAATTGAAATTCATCTAGTAGTCCATAGTTTTCATCTAGATAGCTTGGGTCTAGTGGTAGAAAATCTGAGTAGGTAGTTTGATGACATCACCATTGCCATGTGTGAATAAGTCAAGGGGATATAGTGATATGGTTATGATCATAATAGTCCCTAATTATCATGTGACATATCTAGAATCATGCATTGAATAACTATAAAAGATATGAAGGTGAAATTTGGCTTCTAAGATAGATTTCCCTATTTTCCCATACTTAGCCAAATTTACAATATGGCTAGAAAGAATTGAGTAAGCAATTTGATGAAATAAAATCTCACACATATGGATGTTTCAGAAGAAGTTGATCGCATGGGTTTGTTAATTTTTGGACCTAGTTTGTTTACCATAATTTTTAGATCATGTGATGTAGCACGTCAATAGATATGCATGTGTAAAGTTGGGCTCCCAGGCATTTTGACTATGTTTTTCCATACTTTGCCAATTTTGCAATGTGGAAAAAAGAATTGAGTGAGTATTTTGATGGTGATATATCTTGTACATGTGAAGGTGTCAAGAATAAATGATCATATGATTTTTTTACTTTTAATCCTAGTTTATTTGTGCTAAATTTGAGATCATGCACTGAAGCTCGATAAAAGTTATGCAGGAACAAAGTTGGTCTCCCAGACATATTTTGATATAGTTGGCTCTATGACATAAGTTTTTGAAAATGAAATTTAATGACATTATATCTCACACATGTGAGGGTTTCAGGATTAGTGTGTCACATAGTTGGATTCTCTTATGAGAGGAGATAATTTTGTGTAAGTTTAAGGTCCTATGTCAAAGCATATAAGAAGTTATTAAGGATAAAAAAGGCTACTTAGGCATATTGAAAGGGTTCCTATGCTTGTTCATTTTTGTAAGTGTTAAAGCTTGAGCAAGATCAATGCTGCAAATGGATCCAAGAAGTCAAGAGGTAGTAAAATAAGGATAGGTGCATGATGTTTAACAACTAAGCAATTATATAGGATAATGACCGAACATTGAGCAGGAATTCATATAGATTGATGAATGATGAGCATTGATCATTATTGACCTAACTGATCTACAAAATTAATAGAGCATGTTATGTCAAAATTTTAAGGTTAGACAAGATGAGGTCAAAGTGATAGAGTTTTAACATTTGAACATTGGCACCTTTATGTTAAATATTGATCAAGATTGATGAAGCATATTTCATCTAAGCTGAGAGGACATGAGATGCGAGCTTTATGTCCAAGGTTTAATTGAGACCGTTTCCATTTGAATATTTGAATTTGCTAAGGGAAATACTAGACTTTAGTCTTTGAGCCATATCTTTTGATATAAAATAAATTTTTATTGTAATAAAAATCAAATATGTAGAGAACTCCAAGGCACATCTGGCAATATTGATTTGAAGATCTAGAAGTGTGTACAAATAGAGATATGGTGCTTGAAAGTTGACTATGATTTTGTATATGTTTTTCACATGGCCCAAAAAGGATATTCGAGTTCATATAGATGTTGTTTCGATGTTTCTTAGTGAATTAGATTTTGAGGAGTGTTGTAGACTCCATGAGGATGATCTATAAGAATTTTGGAGGTGTAATAGATCTATCTTGAGTATGAACAATGCTTAATAAGTTGACTATATGTTTGGTAATGGTGTTCATGTGTATAAGGTCTTTGTTTGAGTTGTTTGAGCATACATAGAGGTAAGTTAAAGTGTATGTTATCATTTGAGAATGTCCTAGGGGACATAGGGAGTCGACCTATGGATTTTTAAATGGTCTTGTGTTCTTAATTTGCTTGAAGATGTATAAAAAAGGTGAATGGGTCTCCATAAGACCTAAAAATGACTTAGGCCTATTGTGAAAGGGGACAATGCTTAAGTGTGACCCATATGAGATACCTTAATGGTGAAGGCATGTAATCTAGCTGACAAGAATTATTATGGACTTGATAATTCATGTTTACTCTATATATAGTGGAACCAAATGTGTTGGGTTATATACTTTTTAAGTGAGAGACTTGTATGACTCAGAGAGGTGTAAGTGTATGACTTGGAGAGGTGTGAACATTGAAGTGAAGAAGACAAGAGGTCGAGTGTGCTCAATGGTTAGGTTGATGAGTAGAGAAGATTGAGGACTATGAGTATGACTTGTAGTTCATGTTTTTGATGCAAAAATAGTGGTCTTGTAGGGTGAACATGAGAGAAGAGGCCTAGAGTGATCCAAAAAGGATGATTTGGATGTCTTAAGAATGAGATAAGGATTGATGGTATTTGTAAGATCTTGGTGGCTAGTTTGAGAGACTAATCAGGGTGTGGATAGTGTGTATAACCATTTGGCCATGTTGTTAAAGATATGATAGAGTTATTCTTATAAAGGATGCATTGAGTTTGTAGAGTTGAAGAGTGGGGTTAGTTGGGATATGTAATGTGTCCTAATTGATCTTGGTATGTTGGTTCAATTATGTAATGTGATTTGGCTAATAGGGTGTGTTAGGTGATAGAGTTTTTGCTAAAAGGTGAGAAGAGTGATATCAATAGATCCATCATCAAGTGTTGAAGACATCAGTTCTAAGGTGGAAGTGTTCTTATCAAAAGAAGGTCTAAAGGATTTGGTCTTCCTTAGGGGTAGTTTCTCCTTGTAAAATAGGTGTTTTACTAATTTAGGTGGTCTAAAGGATTTGATCATCTTAGGGGTAGGTACTCTTTGTGAAAAATGTGTTTCACTAAATAGCTTTGATCAAGAGGACATGATCAAGGTTTGTTGGTCTAAATGACTTGATCAATCTCTTGTTTTTAATTTATTATACGATAGTAGGCCATTTATGTTGCAAGATTGAGAGTGAGTTTTAATCCCCAAGAGGGTTTCCCACATATGACATGTTTTATATGCTTGATCTTGCATTGTATTTCTTTTTCATTGTTATGAATGATGTATGCCTTATGAATGTATGTATTGAAGGATTAAGAGTTTTAAGGAATTGGAATTGAAGTTGAAATTATCTAGGTGCACCAATTCACTCCCCCTCTTAGGGATTGTACCTATAACAATTATCTATTAACTATTAAATAATAGGAGGCTTAAAGAATGGGTTTATGATGATATTTGTAAGAGTTGTGAATGAATATGGTTCATATATTTTTTGGATCCTAAAATTAACTAGTAGTTCAGGATAATGACCCCACTATTATAAGAAATTTATTAACATTGTAAATGGATGTCACTATAAATAAGGATAAGTGTCTAGAAAACATGATTGTCAGAAGGATAATAATCTTAGAGATAACTTAAGTTAAAATTAGGTATGGAGTAAATTAATATCATCAAGAAGAAAAGTAATAAATTGGAAAATGCACAAGTAGATAGTCATAATGCCTACTTTATATTGTTTCCAAGGAGAGTGATTTTCTTATGAGGTGAGTAGGAATTGAAATTGTAAAGTTATGTTATACTAGAATATAGGAAATATGTTGGTAATCTACCTAATTGCAAAAGTGGTAGTGGCTTCTACCGATTGATATACCAATTCACCTATTCTAAAAGTTGATGTAGGGACTCATTTGATAAAATAAATTTTAGATTTTGCATAAATCCATCAGATGTTGTGGACTTTCAATAAAATTTTAAAATACAAAATACTTAGAATTTGGCACTGAATTATTTCACCACTTCATTATCCACTCCCACAACACAACATCCTTCTATATGCATATGTTATGATTGATTTTTTCTATTATTTAATCTTAGAGATTAGTGATATGGCTATAGTTCATCTTTAGAATAACTAAGTTGCTCAGGTTCATTACCAAAAGCAATAATTTTAATGAACAACTCTGCCATCTTTACCATCTTATCAATCTCAAATCTTGATTTACATTGACAACTGATTTGCATGTTTATCTTTTGTAAGTATTCAAGGAGGGTAGAGGGACCTACACGTACTCTAGAATGATGTCATCACATTTTGTTATGTTACTTTGGGAGAGTTAAACAATAGGGTGCAATGTATAAGGTTTTTAATTTCAACCATGTAGAGTATTAAGGAGAGAGATTGATTTTAGTTTTAAATTACTTTTCATATCAATACTTAATTAGATTTTATAATTTTTTTATTATTGATTTTCCAATTAATTATTTTCCATGCTTATTCATTTATATTAAGGCTTTTTGTAAAAAACTAAATTTATCTTAAAATATAAGATTTGAACACTTCATGAAATAATGAAACATTTTTTATAAGGAGTATCTAACTATATGTGAATTATTAAAATGAAATTATGGAAATTAGTTATTATTTTAACATTAATAATCTTCATTTAATTAAGGAAATAATCAAGTTTTCTTTCTTAGACTATCAAAATTTACTTCTTAGTAGCAACATCTTGTCTTTTTAAATGTTGAAGTCCACATCAATTTGTACATGTATGGAGTTTTCCACCCTTAGAGATTCATATTTTCATCTAGAAATAAGGAAATATATTTTAGAGAGGACACATAAAAGTGTAACCTCCTTTCCACATGTCCTCATTGTAGCACATTGACCATGCCTTATATTTGTTGTGTAGTTGTATATAATAATTTTTAAACATTATTTTTGTGGGTGTATTTATTGGGTATAAAATGAAGTTTGAATCATATATTTATATCATGGAAATAGGTTTTTAGCCTAACATAGTAGTTTAGTTGGATTGGTGCCATCTAACACTAGTCAATAATAAAATTTCAAAAATCTTTGTGAGGTCATTAATCAATTTATTAGGTGACTAATCCAATATAATCACTTCAAAATTTATATCTCTTATAAAATAAGTCTACTATAATGGTATTTAAAATCCACCTATGTGATGGAAAAGGAACACACTACAAGACATAAATTGTTTTACATGTAAAAACTCTCAAATTCATCACATAACTCAGTCAATGACATATTATTTGAAAAAGGTAGAATTTTCTAATACAATGCATCCTTGTGATCAATTCTAACCTCATTTTTTATAATGATTAAATATTTAGTTTATATCATTATAAAATGTTATTTATCTCATGATTGCTAGATAGCATATTATTTTTCTATCACACATGCATTTCACTAGTATTCATGAGTGTTATGTAGGACATACAGATCTCACATGGACTAAGATGTTGGAATTACCTCTACTTAGTAGCCTTATAAAAATAAGGGAATATTTTCCATAGGTTAAAATATTTACAAGTTCTATAATTTTATGAATACTATACTATTGAGCTATATACACTTTTACAAATGTCTTGCTAACATCTCTGTCTTACACTTTTTGTACATAGACATGCTATTTGCTAGGATATGATCACATTACATATACATGGTGTAGGTTATATTTATATTTATATGATAAATTGATGTTATTACTTATAAACATTAAATTATATCTTAATTATCTATTGTGTATGTTTGTTGGCCCTTGTGTTCAGTTGCTTGATCATCTCTACAATATCATTGCTGAGTATGTATGACATTATTAACATGTCCATTCCTTATGGTCCTTGACCTTTTATTATGTGAATTTTCAACATGTACTTTGTTTTAAACATTAACTTGTCCTTTGCATGTGAACCTTGGCTTTATATGTGAAATATTTACTTATTCAACATTTGAACATGTCCTTTGTTTATGGTTTTTATCTTTATTATATGACTTTATGATTGTTGTGTCTATGTACTAGTTAAGCTTGTTAAGTTTGATGGGTGCCATGATCTATGATGAACTAACTAATTCATAAGATTGTATCTCTATGTTTTATTACTATGAGCTTAATTAATACATTTATATATCCCTTGCTTCATATGTTACATGATTCAAATGCTACATATCGTACTATGTTGACATACTTTTCATCTATAATACATTATTCAATAATTGCATCTTACTACTCATGTTATAGTAAAATTTTATTTTGAGATGAGTGAATTTTAGGATACAATTCCCTCACATCGAAAAGGGCTATTTCAGTGGGATTTTCACACAAAATAGGCATATTCAATATCAAAATTAGTTTTGATATAGAATACAATTTCAAAGTTATAGAATTGTTCAAAATAGAATAATTTTCCTATATTATGGAGGCATATGCAATGCATATGTATTCACGTGTGGGAAAAAAACACAATATTATTATAGTTTTAGGTGTATGATAAATATTCATGCACAAGTTTTAAATATTATTTATAAATTTAAATCTACATACAGTTATAGATTCATACACATTATGTTATTTTTCAAAATTCATGGGACATGATATATATTCATGCCATGCTTTTCAATATTATTTGCTATTTTCATACATATTAGAACCATGGATGTTATCTATTCTCTTTTAATCATGCATTTAAGAACAAAGAAATAAAGTGACAATTGAATGCACAAGCCATTGATAATGGTTGATTTAGTTAAAGTGCATAATTAATAGATAGAGGTTATATGCCCTCTAGCATTATGTCTACATAAACCAAAAAAATAAATTGAGGTTTTTGCATCTCTCAATGGGGTTTATTTTATATGTAGGTTCAATTAAATTTGGGGATTAATCATTGTCAAACTCTCCAATAGTTCATGTAGGGAATCAAATTATCCAAGTGCTTCATGTTAACTACCAATTCTCCAATAGTTCAAATAAGCATCATCTCCAAGAAAATTTACAAGGGTGTGCATTAGTTTCACACATATAGGTGTACTCCTTTTTTTTTTTTAATAAATATTTTCAAATTCTAGTTACATAAATTTTTTGAATTTAATATATGAGCATTAACTACTTTTATATCATTATTTTCCATGGAACACCTTGCATGATTCAAAGATTCTCCCAAAGGCAAAGTTTGGTGTACACACTTATGTAATTTTAATCCTTTACACTAGTAATTTATTATAGACTAAGGGGGGTGGGGAGGATAAGGAGGGGGGAAAATTTATTCACTCAAATATGGTCACAAATACTTGATAATGTTAGTTTTTGACCTATCTTACTTTAATTTATTTGAACAATTAACTTGAACCTATTTTTTCACCTATCTCTATCATAACCACCTATGTGGACCTATTTATTTTCTAAATTTATATTTGTCACCTACATAAACTTTTATCTATAACATATATGAATGTAATAGTGGATAGAAAACCCTATAAGCATCGGTATGGATAGATCAAGACCCAAAAGTAACATGTTTCCCTAAAGGACAAAAACATCTAGTAGGGGACAATAGTGGAGAAATGTTTTATCCCTATGGTAAATTTCTATCCTTAGTTAGCTAACAATGAATTTTCAAATTAAAACCCTCCCTTACATTGTGATCTATGTTTATAGTATTTTTAGTTTGAGATTTTCCCTTTTAGGTTGTTATAAAGGCACACATAAGTCACATATTCTACCACTAGGCAATTGAGAAAAGATTATTTTTTCTTCCCAATTATGATTCTAATCACTTGAATCAATATTTATCTAAGTACAAAGCCTAGTTTATTCAATCCAAATCAAAGCATGACCAAGTATTCAATACATCTCTAAATGCATTTATATAGTAAAAGGACAAAAAATGCATAAAACACTATATGTGTGAGAACTATGTCAGCTTGAAGTACCTCTTCAGAGTATTCAATATTTAGGAAACATTTAGTTTGATCTCTATTCATGTTTAAACTTTGAAGAAGTTATTTACATGTATTATGCACATCTTTAAGGGTCAAATCTATGCATATACACCTAATTCAAGCTATCAAAAATGATTATGATCTAGGTTTCCTATTTTTAATAAAAATAAAAGATCGGTTAGTTTGAGACTATAGTGGTAGTCCATCTTATCCCAAGTTAGGAAATCACATCCTTCACCATTTATAGTCATAAATTTTGGGAACTTGTAGAATAAATACCTATCATTCTGTTTGAACTTTCTGTCAGCTTCACATAGTTAGATTTAAACAAATAAATAGATTATTTGAATTAATAAATGAATTAATAGTAATAGTCACATATAGTCACTCAAATTTGCTCATGAATACCTGAGAATGTCAATTTTGGAATTAGTTTACTCTAATTGACTTCAGAACTTAATTTGGACTTATTTTATGACTTCACTCTATCCTAAGCAACTATGTAGACCTATTTATTTTACAACTTTTATATGTTAACTACATAAATATTATAATGACTTAAAACATCCCTAAACATTTATATAGATAGATTTAGACATAAAATTCACATGTTTCCCTAAATGACAAAAATATCTACTAAGGGATAATAGTGGCAGCCAATATTTCCCCTATGGTATGTTTCTGTCCTTGGTCTTCTAATGAGTAAATTTAAAATTTAAATCCTTCCTTACATTGCGATTCATTTTTTTAGTAATTTTATCATGAGGTATTCCTTTTTTGATTACTATAAAATCACATTTAACTCACCTAATCTACCACTTAGAAATTTCAATAAAGAAACATAATTACACTATTGCACATTGAGAAAAAACTTCTCTATTATTCCTAATTCTAATTTTAATCACTTAAACCAGTCTTCAACCAAGTTAAAATCTTATTTTATCCAATTTAAAATATAATATGAGATAACATTCAATCTATCTCTATATGTATTCATATAATCAAAATAGCACAATTTCACGAATCACTCTATGCAGGAAAACTACATAAGATTGAATTCCCTCTTTATAATATTGGATACATGGGCAACATTTAGTCATCATAGGGATAATTGGGTTTAGTTAAGCCCATTACACTCCCCCTTCTCTATTTTAATGTTTTTAACCATTGCATGTCTTATTAGGGTTTTAACTTTGAATAAGATATTTAAATATATTTTTCATAGATATATGAAGTTCAAATATCCACATAAAAACCTAATTCAAGCTATCACAAATGATCATGATTTGAGTTTCTTATTTTTAAATAAAGGACAATATAAATTAGGTCAAGACTATAGTTGAAATTGATCACATCCCAAGTTTGATGATGTTATCCTTCATCAATATCAATCATAAATTCTAAAAACTTATAGAATTGGTCCTTGTCAATTTGTTTCAACCTTATGGACAAACTTCACATAATTAGATCCTAGACACAGACAACTAATTTTATAATTTATCTTATAGTTAGTCTTCTTAATTTCAATTACACTTTGTTGAATTTAGGATTTTTATTTCATTTTGTTTGTTGAAATTTGATGAAAATCATTCTATTATATCTATTAAATTTAACTAAATTAGACTTAATTCATATATTAATTCAAATTATGATAAAGTAGTTAAATGGTCACATTTGGGGCATTTTATTCCACATGTTTCAATATTATAGGATACATCTTTCTATGACATTTATACCATGTTGAGACACCTATATTAATTATACATTCCTTTTTAGTCACTCATTTCTTACATAGTGACATATGATATGGCATTTTATTGTGATATGACGTTGATACATATGGATGGTGTAGACTAGTCCCTTGTTCTATGATCCATTAATGTTGTTACTCTTTTATATGATAAATTACTTGTTATGTGACTATTGTGTGTGATCCTTAGCCTTGCTTGATGAAACATCCATTGATGTACCTTGTTTGTAAAATTTGATATGTCCTTTTATGTGTGGCGTTTCACATTTATTTATTTTACATCTTATGTCCCTTGTATGTGGCCCTTAGGCTTATGTGTGGCAACTAATGCTTGAGTTTATTAAGTTTGATGACATTGATGGGTTCCATGATTTATATCATGTGATGTTAATACATATTTATATCTAGAGGTACTTATATGGGATTCCTCATTGACATACATATCTAGACATGACACTTACATACCTTACATTCCACATGTTACATACATTCCTTTAATGATACATACATTACTATGAAGACATACTCCCACATAATCAAATTATTTACATGATGTTATAATTTAACCTTAAAATCTAGATATAGATAATTTAGGGTTAAAAGGGTATAGATAGCCTAGGGCACAAGGATGGTATACTATCTATAGAGTAGGCCAATTAATTACAAAAATTAGATATAATATATAATGAATTTATTATACTAGTACAACTATGATAGAAATTACAATAATAAAAGATATAAGATACTTAGTTGATTCTAATGCTAATATAGATCTGAATCTAGAATAGACAAAGTGAACTGGATCTAAATTTTGGTTTAGTATCCTCATAATGGAAACTTTATATTTATAGCCACGGACACTTGTGTTGACTTGAGATGGTTGAATTAACCCTATTGTCTAAACTAGATATAGGTGTCTAGTACATAATACCTATTAAAATTTGGTATGACCACATAGATGCTTCTAGGTTCTATGTCACTTTTACTTTAGTTTATTTAGATCTAGGTAATGGACTATTGCTCCTTGTCAAACAAAAAAATATTAGTTCTTCATCTTCATAGTGGCTATGGAAAAAATGGGTTAGTGGACAGATGGTGTTGAGATGTACCAAATACCTCTCTATCAATGAGTGTTTCCTACATAGTCAATACTCCAAAGAGGGGGTCAAACTTATGTAGTTCTCCTCTATGTGTTGGATTATGTGTGAATCATGCAATATGTTTTAAGCAAGTACAATAGTGACCTAGATTATAACTTATAGAATATAACTCTAGGGCTACTCCTTCATTAATTCAGACCTATAAATGTGTTGTCCCTATGATTGATATAAAACTAGAATAAAATAGGGAAGCTTTGTTGACTTGATTTCTTGATAGAATGCTTTTGGTAAGTTACCTTGTGAGTTTCTAGGTTTGTGATAGGTTAGGAATGAATGAGAGTTGATATTATATTTATGCCAATCCATTTAGAGAATATATCAGATTAAATCACTTAGGCTAACCATAATAATACATTTTATTTATGAATTGGATGACTTTAGGGCATTGTACACTTGCATTGGGATAGGAACTTGCATGTCGATATTGACATTTGACTGGAACATAAGTGTTTAGTTAATTAAAAGATAGGTGTAGGTATAAAACTTGTAGAGATGGAAGATAAGTAGGTTTATAGCAATCTAGGTAATATATAAGGTTTGAGTAATTATAATGACATTGGTTAGACTAAGAGATAATCAATTTGGCATGTTTTTTATGAAAATATTTCTCCATACCTGAGACAACTTGTGTTTAATAAAAATCATGGGTTGTTCAATTGCATTTTGTATTATTATTATTATTATTATTATTATTATTATTATTATTATTATTATTATTATTATTATTATTATGTATTAAAACTCATCTATTTGTAGATCATGAAGAAAAAGTATCAAAATCCTTTAAAGAATTATATTATTTTGTGCTTAGGAACAAGTAAATTTTATTTAATATCAAAAATGAATGCTTATTTTATATTTTTCCTCATTTAAGTATTATCACTTATTTCATTGGAAGTTGTAGAAAATTATATCTACATTATTTTTCTTTTTTTAATACAACTACTGGTATGATGATGAATATGCAATTTTAACAAGTTATTTTCTAGAACATTAGTATTACAAGTTATGTATCTATCTATAAAATTAGTATTTATAAATTTTGGTTTTTACCATAAGTCAGTGCATCTTCAATTCATACTAGTCAATGGTCATGAGAATTTCCTATATGTTGAAATTACATTACAAAAAAATAATAAGTGAATTTTCCTAGTACTAATTTATCTTCACACAACATTTGCTTCGATACACTGATATGATATCTATATTAACATGTATAAATGTCTATATCTATTCTCACAAGAAAATGAATGTCATTTTCCTTATCTAATTCATATAATTACAAATTTTATTTGTAATGTTTCTAATATTATTAATTAATGTATTTGTTAATGGTTTCTAATAATGTTTAGAACTTGTGAAAGTAAGTAAAAATGTTGGAGAGCCTAATTGACATATCATTACCAAGACATTTTTTACCCTACATGTAATTAGGTAAAATACAAATTTATTTGAAATCAACATATCTAATTTTTGGTACGAACAAATTTTATAAATTTGGATTGTATTTGGCATCTCTAGATAAAAAATTTCTTCCTTTTAACTAGATTTTTATAATTCAGATCCATATTATATTTCCAACTTGGTCTATGACTATTTTGATTGCTTTGAAAAATAAATTTGTAACATGATATGCAAAATAATGATTGGTATGCAAAAGCTCTGATTACGATATTTTTTTGATATGAAGATCTTGACACAATGTCATCGTTGTACGGATTAGCAAAGAAAAGTGTTGTAAATATCATTTCTTTTAAATATTTATCTTTGAAAATTCTAAGAGGATGATTTCCTTCAACTGGTGCTATTGTAATTAGCATCTCATCCAATTCAACAATACTTGTTTAGTTTACAAAACCATACACCAAAGTGTCATTGGACCTATTTTCATGTGTTAGAAGACACATTATTTTTAAAATTTTCATGATATGAAAATCTTGACACAATATCATTATTGTACGGATTGCCAAAAAAAAGTGTTGTAAATTTCATTTCTTTTGAATATTTATCTTTGAAAATTCTAAGAGGATAGTTTCCTTCAGTAGGTGTTATTATAACTAGCATCTCCTCCAATGCAACAATACTTGTTTAGTTTACAAAACCATGTACCAAAGTGTCATTGGACCTATTTTCATATGTGTCAAAAGACACATTATATTTAATATCACCATAACTTTTAGATTCACTAGACATGCTATTAGTATTTGCATTTTCAATAACATTTTTTGATACAAAGGGTTTCCAATTAGACTTAATTCACACATTATAAGAGGTGTATAATATTTATGCACATAGTTGTTTTAATGCCCCCATAATAAGTTTAGAACAAACTCTTCCTTTTTGATATGCATTTATGTATTCCAATCATCTCTTTAAATAAATTTTAAATAATGTTTTTTCATCTATGGATCAAAGTAGTGCTTTCCAAATTATATCAACGCTTGATGCAACATAAATAATTGAACTTGTCAAACTAATTTATGGTTTTTTATTTTATAATATTCTTATTTGAGCAAATGCAATTCTAAGCATAATAAGAATTTATCAAGATATATTAAAATTCTAAGAAATTAAAATCACCTATTCAATCTAATATTAATAGGTGTTGAAAATTTAGGAACATTTCCATCTCTTAATGCTCAATTGTAGTTTAAACATATTTTATTTCTTCAAGTGGCTTTACAATTTGGTAGTAATTCTTTGCATGTGTTATTTTCAAATAGATTAAAATTATTCATACTATGTTTGAATTGTAATTATTATAAACACTACAGACATGTATGGGCGTGTTTGTATATATTTTTGTTAAATATTTGTGTTTCTTTTATTGTCGATATTTTTTCCTTATTTGGTTTTTTTGTTACACACCATGTTCTTCAATTGATTTAAAGAGATGGTAAAAAAACCCAAAAATGTTTGTGTCACAAGGTTAAAAGTACATCTTCATATCTTTGTCTATTATTAACAATTTATAACACATATGTTTTCTTTCTTTTTTTTCACATGCAATGTTATTTATTCTATGTAAAGAGAGTTTGTTCCATTTTTGCAATGTTTTAAAATAACCACCAATAGCTCAAGTCCTCACCCTAGTATGTTTTTACATAGATAATAATTCATAATGGACATGCTCGGTATTTTTCTTTAAAAATGATGTTTTATAAGACTTGTGATTGAGCATAGTCATTATAGGTTTTGACTATTCGCTGACTAGTCAATGACCATAGGAAAATGCATACATCCAAAAAATTCAAATCCATTAGATGGTAAAATTGTTGCCTTTGATTCCATCTTCATCATAGATAAAATACATATTTAAAATGCATGATTACTAATTTTTAATAGTCGGTAATTTTTTATGACATTGTCCATCATGTTGTCTTTCAACCAACTATGTGGTTTTATATCTCCAAAAAGAAATGCATTACAAAAAGACTGTGTTGAATAGTAGCACAAAGAACATATGTCAAAAGCATTTTTTTTGAAATAAAAAATAGAGATAAATATGCTATCAGCACAACAAGATATGGTTTCTAACATTCTGAATAATCCGTATGATACTAATTTTTATGCATTTTGTTCACTATAATGAGAAAGTAAAAAAGAAGGCCCTATTAGAGGTGTTTGTGGAAAGGCACTTTGATAATTATTTAATTTTGTATAATTCAATGGTTTATAATGGCCAAAGATAGGGTTTTAATCATGAAATATTATGTAATACAGTGGTACATAGGATTCCTCATTAAAAATAAAATACTTTTGATTTATAGTTAAATACTATATGTAGATGGAAATATTCATCCATTTAGAAAGCCAATTTATAAACAAGTTTTCTCCCAATAGGGCATGTTCACCATCTATTATGAATAAAATCATAGAAAGTTACATTATGTGGAAATATGTTTCATTATATTTCACTTGATGCAATCTATGTAGTTCCTCAAGATCTAATTCCAATTCAAAAGACTCTAGTGCATGGTGATTATTTTTTCCTATATAGTTTACAAAATGCTCTATAATTCCTACATGTAACTCTACCAATGTGTATTGAAAATGCAATAGCACTTGAAAAACATCAAGCAAGTAGTCACATGCATTGTATTTGAAAAGATGAATTCTAAAAAGGTTGTTTGTAGCCAGGGCAATATCTATATCATTGCATTGGATTTTTAACAATTGTGTGTATTCTTTAATAGAAATGATCTATTGTATTCTATGCCTATACATTGTTTTTTGTTTTTCAATTCCATTTTATAATGCCAAGTAAACTGAAGATAATAAAAAATAAGATAATGACAAAGACTGTAAAATACTTACCAAAGCTACCATAGACCTTTTGTCAATTTATTGAAAAATCATTGGCTATAGAAGTTATAATTTCTCTGTTTGATAGCTTTTTTTTAAATACAACTCGGTATCTAGTCACACTATTTTTTACTTAATCACCCTACATAGAATTATGTGTGTAAAGTGAGGATACAATATCATGATTTTATATGTTTTATTTGGTACAAAATAAAAGTAAAAAATATCAATTTATCGAATAAGATTAAAATAATATGTTAGACACATATCAAAATAAACATTTACTAATACAAATTTAATGTATAAAGAATCAAAACGATGAATCTTAAGAAAAGACAATTAGTTATGACATCTATTTTTAATGGGGCCATGCTCTAAATCTAATCTTTTTTTTTTGTAACATTGTATTAGTTTCTTAGGCATTCTTAAATAGAGTATGACAATGCACAAAGAATATAAAATTTGATGTTGCAAAAAAATATGAAAGGATACATATTTCATGATGAAAATATTTAATATAAAAGATATCAATGAATGTTTTATATATAAACTTGTAAACAAGATAATTATCTAAGGCAAATCGTGATATTTGTTAACTAGTTAACTCAAAACAAAAGCAATCTATTGCCAATAAAGATAGGCAGATTTTGTAAGTGTAATAGTAGCAAATATGACTACATAGTGATTAGTTGAACTAGTTTCAATCCTCTTATTTCATAGATTTTTCTTTTTTTAAACAAAACTGCATTTATCTATGATGTGACATGAAACTAATGCATATATGAACTTAACTAGCTACTGCACAAGATAACTCTAGTGATCTACAATGCATAGTGAACATAATTGGTTGGGTTCGGTAAATATGCATCAAATAATTTCATGTACGAGTTATTACAGATGTGTTGGATCGATACTACAGGGAATTTTTTATACTAAATATGTATTTAATTCTCAGGACAGTCATTACATGATAATAAGTTACAGGTTGGTTCATGCACATAGCAGATTTTATACTAGTTAATATTTACACAATGAATTTGTTTTGCATTCACTCATACATGCATAGTTTATCAATTATGCTTTGTTGTAACTGAGTTTTCAGACTGAGCCAACTAAATTTGTGCAGATCGAATAGTATCTAAATTTTTGCTCCACAGTATATGACCATCCATTATGCCATTTAACCCCTAGAACATTTTTGTAGAATGTCATATCATCCAGTAAATATCCCCACAATTTAATTGATATTTGTCCATGTACCTTCACATGTACAAAGTCACTATTGATAATGCCACTATTATGCCCCTAAATAAGATATAAATGGTTTTGACCAATCACAACATAGATAAATGCTCTTTTTCATGATATTTGTTACAAATGCACAACTCGACTATTGTAAAACTGCAAAAAAATTTATGGACAAAAAATACTAAGTTCTGATTAATCCAAATGAAAATCTTTAATTAATAGTTAACACAATATATTCCTTTAATTTACCTTTCGAGACTAATAAAAGAATAATTTTTTCAAAATAAATAATATTAGAACATCAAAAAGTTGTTTTCTTACCTTTCCATCTATTAGCTTCCAAGGGAGGTGATGGAAGCCGAATTTAAATGGACTTCAACCTTCACACGTTCCCTCTCACACAACCTTTCCACTGTTAAAAGATTAAAAGAATTGAAAACAAGAATATTTTTAAGATCACTAATAATATTTCCACAATTCATATTAAAAAGTAGAGAAATGTTTTTAAAAAAAAAATGTATTTCCACAAATCCAAAAATAAACAATTTATACAATCATATTTCTATTAAAAAATATTTAAACATTAAAATTATTATTAATCTAAATGACTTATAAGCTGAACTTTTATTAAAAACTACTTTCCTCCCTTAAAAATATAAATTCTTGTAACGTGTCAATTCCAAAAGATTAGACCCTGATTAGTTTTGAAAATAGTGCTGAGCCCTTTCAACCGTAAAGGTAGGCCGCTTTAGTGGTGTTAGGTTTACAACGACTTTGAAGTCTGTGATACGACAGTATATCCGCTTCAAAGGTGTTTTCTGCCACGGTGCCTCATTTCCTCGTTTGTGATTACCATCATTGACAGGTCTATAATTGACCACCATTATCATTCACTGCTCACTCTCTTTACGCTCTTATCGTCGTCCCCATTTTGCCCTCATGTGCAAGTCAACTCCCTGTGCAGGGGAATAGTCTTTCTCTACAATTATATTTTTATTCAAGACTGTCGAAGCGGATAGATCTCTATTTAACAGTAGAGATAGCTCTATTCTACAGCGGTGGTTTTTATGGCCATGGTAATTACGTGCCGAATTCATAGTATTAAAGTCTCGTAAATTTATGGTATGAAGTTTTTCTTTCTTTGATTCATGGGAGACTGACAAGAAAGCGAACAAATGTTATCACGCCACCTTTTTAATAAGTGAAGCTTTTAAATTAATGAACCGCATCCTGATTATTAGTGTTAATAGGAAAATAATAATTTATAAGATGTTTATAATAGGAAGGTGGTTTGTTTGTATTTTGTCTAAAAAAAAAATATTAATAATTTTGAAAAGAATTTTTTTTTCCAAAATTATTATTTATTGATCTAATAGAATTTTGTATTAATAATAATTGTGAGACAATGATTATTTATTAAACATTACATACACCAAAATTTATGTTAATAAGAAAAGCAGGTAGATAGTGAGAAGCTCAAAGTAATAAATAGCATAATAAAATATTTAAAATGTTTGTGTGTTAAAGTGAATCTTTTTATCTTATAATTGTTATCAAAAATACATAAGAAAAAATACCATTTGAATAACAATTATTTAGATAATCACTAAAATATATAAGAATAAAAATATCATAAAACATAAATATTTTGAAGAAGTCTTCGACTTGACATAATTTTAAGTCATCGTCTTAATTAAATAGTGAATAAGTAATTTTCTAGACTATTTGATTTTATGTTTCATGTGTGTTAATATTATTTGGTTGGGTTTTCATATTTGTACATCATGAAGAGGTGTTTTCCATAACATATACCATTTTAGTAATTAATTGGGGTATTAACTCTTCTCAACATGCTATGTGCACACTTTATTTTTTTTAATTTGACAGGTTTTTACCTGGAATCACTAAAATTGAGTGTCTAAATGACGATGTGGAGTGCACCCACATTTGGAAATGGCTCACAAAGATTGTTGGGTGGAGATTTTTTTGTGATTGAGAATCCGAAAGATAATGAGGGTGATCTCTCCATGCACTTGTGTGGGGGTGAGTGTGAAACTTGGTTTTCTCTCCATAATATATGGGAGTTTTTAAACTCTAATATTAGAATGTCTCCATGTCTTTATGATTTCTCTATTCCAATATGTCATAAGGATATGATAAAAATATCAAATTTCTTAATCGTGCCATGATTTAAGGGTAGAGCTATTTTTATTTCATTTTTAACTTTGGTTAGTTGGTCAAAGTTCTTATTGATGTGGTGCTATTTGATTATTTCCCCTTATCATTTTCCATCACATGGGGTTCCACATTTCCTAAGATCCCTAAACACTTTTTGAATACCTATTTTGTATAGCAAGAGGCCTCTCGTAAGCTCATAGATAGGGTTTTGGAACCTTGCCCCAACCCCTATATGAACACCACTAAGATCAAATGATGGTGTGAGAAAATTAATTGCATCTCATTATTTCTTAGTCAATATGGTAAGTATATCGATCAAGTGAGAAAGAGGGGAGAATGTACTTAATAAATAATACTTAGTCTTTGTTAGTATATTGGAGGCCAACCCCTTAAAACCTCATTCCAAATAAAAGTGGTTAACCAATCCCATAAAAAAATGTAGTGTTCAAGCAAATGTTACCAAAGGGACCCAAATTCGAGCATGTTTTCCTTGGTTCAAGCATGGTTATAGGTCATTGATTGTTTTCCTTTAAATCTCTTAGAGATAATAATATATCTAATCACATTAAAGACATCAAAATGACTCAGGATCAACTTGATTATTTCCTTAAAATTGTTGATGCTTTTGTCAACCATTATCATTGGAAATCCCTGCAAACTTGTGTAGAGCTTTTCCCCACTATATTCTCACATGCCCAAAGGTAAATGTGTGATTCCCCCTCCATACAAGAGATAAATGACTTCCTTACCCTTATGGTTAATGATAAGGCACATGAGATTAATATATTTTCTTTGAATATATACAAGGTTATGTAAGATGTTGTTGGTTCGGATCTACTCAAATTTTGTGAGGAGACCATTGAAGCACATTCATTTAGAATTATTATTAAGAAAAGAAATATTAAATTCATACATAAAGTAGGAGATCTTAAGCATATCTCTATTTGGAAACCAATTACTCTTATGAAGGTATCATATAAGATTAGGGCTAAATCCTTTTGTAAATGTGCTTACAATATGCTTCTTATCATTGTTAGAGTAGAAGAAACACATTAAAATTTATTGTGTTTATGATAATATAATATACATATAAAAGGGTATGGAATTGATTTGAGCCTCTAATTAGAGATTTTATTGGATTGAAATTGAATCTGATAAGGATTAGATGAAAAAAATAAGTGGATTTTTTATTATTTCACTACTAGAATATTTACGATTTCTAATACATTTTGCTCAGGTTGTTCAAACCTTATTTTTTAAAGATTTTATTTGTAACTCCATTAATGGGCATACATATTCCTAAGTTGGTCTCTTTAGATCCATTAGGCAAGGCTTACCTTTGGCTCCTTTTCTTTATGTGTTTTTAATAAAGGATTTTAGATATTTTCTATGTGATGGTTTTTCTAAAATATTAGTTAGGGAATTACTATCCTTGAGAGATACTAAAAAAATATTAATGGCCACTTTACAAATGACTAATTTCTTGCTCTGGATTAAAATTATTTTTTAGTCTCTCAAGATATGGATAGTCTTTTAAATATTATGCTTCAGCATATAATGGTGGAAAAATTGATGCTATAATCAAATCTTATTTCCCTTCTCTAATTAAATTTCTCAATGTAGGAGGTAGTGGATTTTCATTGGGATATATATAAGTTTCTATAGATTTGTAGAGGTGTAAAGTGGTAAACATGAATAATTCATTTTTATAAACCTAATACATGTGTGTAATTCAGATCGAAGTAGATTATAGTAGTATAACAATGTTAAAAAACCTAATTGAATGAAAGCAAAGTATTGGGATAATTGAAATAGATAAAAAGAGTATTATGAAAAGAGTACTAAATTTTATCAAATTACTAGAATATTTTAAGAAAATAATTAGGTTCAATCAAGTCTAATAACTAATGCATATATAACCAAAAAATATAAAATAGAATGATATCTTTTTTGTTGGTTGGTATGCACTTGGTTGAATAGATGCAAGGTGATACACACCTAAAAATTATGTCTAACTCATTAATAAATTTAATATATTCCCTCTTTGCTTCTTTGATTTAAAAACATGGCTCATGTTTTTATAATCTATTGTGAATCACCCTAAAATCACAAAAAGTAAGAATTGCCTTAGAATCACAAAAGTTAGAAAATTTCTCACATCTTTTTCCTAAAACGTTATAGAAACAACAATATTATTCTAAAATTTTCTAAGATTAATAATGATCTAAGGAAATTTTATAAGGATCAAATATTTATAAAAATGGTTCTAATGTTGGTTCATGATTAGTTACATGGTTTGTGTGCTACTTTAACTAGGATTGATGATGAATTATTAGGTTTACACTTAGGGATTGCTAAATATATTTACCCTCGCATGTGGAATCATTGGGTTGATTTTTTTTTAAAGGTTAGAATATGTTTACAATGATGTCATTAAAAAACACATTATATAATTGGGAAAAAGATATTGAAAATAATCAATGCAGGGTTCTTTTAATAACCTAAGAATGGTTTGTTTGGTTGTCAACTTGTCAAAATTTTAATTTTACACACCTTCCAAGATATTATTATAAAATTATTAAACTTTTTTATAGTTCCAAAAATAATCCCTATATAACATAGTATTGTGTCATCAAAGAAGGAATTAAACATTTTTATAAATGTGAAGCTAAAGAAATTAGACAGGATTATGCATATGCATTAATAAGAGCCAAACTACTAAAGCATAATATTATCAAAATAGAAAATATAGTGCTTAATATGCTAAATGAAAATAAATAAATTATCATTTTGAACGCAGATAAGGGTGGAATAATGAGGGTTTTAAACAGAGTAGACTTTGAGAAGATGGTTGATCACCATAATAATAATGGATGCTACAAAAAAATATAAAATAATCCTTTAAAACACATTATGAAAGATATCAACTTGCACATTAAGAAGTCCTACTTAGATGAATAAGTTAAAAAGAGACTTATTAATCTGAAAAAAAAATAACTCCAAGAATCTATGGTCTTCTAAAAAGCCATAAGTCAGTTAACCTGCTTAGACCTATTATTGATAATATGGTCGCACCTACCTACAAACTAACTAAGTTTCTAGAAAAAAATTAAAACTTATTGTGGTAAAGATTTATTCATATATTAATAACTTAACCTTATTTATATATAAAATCAAAGAGATACATATAAATGAACAAGACATATTGTTGAGTCTTGATTTTGTCTCTCTTTTTATGATGATTCCCATTAATGAGACCATCAAGGTTATTGAAGACCTAACGGATCCTAAAACCATGAAGTTGGTAGGCTTGTGCCTTAGATAAATTATTTTTAGTTTCCAAGGAGAGTTTTTTTAAATCAAACTTATGACTTGTAGACATGGGTTCCCATCTCTCATCCATTTATTCACTCATTCTCCTCACATCAACTTTAGGTTGATTTTTATTTGTTCCTCCATCTTCCTCTCTAATGGCCTCCACACGTCATGTGCAATGAATATTACACTCTCCTCATCAAATTCGAAGCAACTCATTTTTTTCCTTCTCTTCTCAACATATTCAATAAAGACACTTTCACCCACTTCTCCTTCATGACTCATAAGAGTCCCTATTTATACAATGGGATAGACTATTCCTATGTGTACAACTTATTTATCATTATTAGATGCATTTCATGGAAATTTGTCCACGTGATATTCTCCCACATTTTCCTTTAAGGAAAACATTTTACTTATTTCTTCATTCCTTTCTTTGTCCATGATGAATAACTTCATTTGGGATTCCATTTACAACTCTTATTTTGTTTTTGTGACAAAAAAATATTAAATTAACTCCATAGGAGCCAAGACTTCCTATCTTTCTCTTTTTTCCATATTCTTTCCTCTTTTTCTATCTTAGGAGGATCTCACGATTCTTTGCACTGCTACTCTCATCCTCCATGTTACGTTTATTGCCTCAATACACTTTTTTATGAATTTTCTCATGCACCCTTTTGAAATTACCTTTGTGTGCACTATCACACCACTTTTTCTATGTATAATCTTCCTATAGTTCAAAAACACCCTTTGTGTAATTTATATGATATTCTCTTACACTTCTCCATATACTCTTTCCTCATGTCTATCCACATCTTGAATAGATACTCTTTAGTTTATAAGATAGTTCTACTATAAACTAACTTCCTTTCATCCTTCTTCCCTTAGGAATTAAAAACATGCCTCATGAAAATAATATTGTGCATATCAATCTCTACAACTCTATGTCTCTCAAAAAGAACCTTTTCTCCACACTATTGATGCTAACACATTACTCCTATGCAACACTCTTCTCCTTGCCTCCAATTGTCATCGTCTATAAAATGATAGTTTTTTATTTATTCAAATTCACCTTCACTAGTTATTAATATAGATTTTCTATTATTTATCATATCATTTTTTCAAACACATGTCATACTCATATTTTCATTGTGTCCAAAAACCTATAGATCTATAAAACACAACTTGGGCCCTTTCTTTAACAACTCTCTCAAATTCATTGAACTGCACGTCCCCTAAAGAAATATTATATAGGAGAAAATATTATAGATCCTTTCCTAATTATATATAAAAAATTATTACTTACTATAAATCCTTTGTGAAGATCTATTCATTTTAATATTGTGCACAATATTTTCCCTCTCTATTGTTCATCAAAACAAATATTTTCTACTCTACAACTATTACTTACTATATATCTTTTGTGAAGATCCATTCTTCTGAAGATTGTGAACAATATTTTTCCTCTATGTTGTCCATCAAAACAAATATTTTATGCTCATCAACTATTACTTACTATAGATACTTTGTGAATATCTATTCTTCTAAATATTATGCACAATATTATTCCTCTCTGTTGTTTAGCAAAATAAATATTTTTGCTCAAATGAAGAAACTCCATGTACTTCATATTTTAGTGAATTATTCTCCTTTGTGACTTCACACATCAGCAATTTGAGTCTTCTTAGCCACTCAAGTTGATCCTTCAGGTGTATTATCTTCATTATCAACTTGGAAACCATTTGGGCCCAACAATTTACCTTCCCTTCTCCTTTCTTAGAGAACTCTCCATCAATCATCTAAATTATCATAGAATCCATCCTATGTGAATTCAACTTTATTAGGGTCCTCAATACTCTATTGTGTAAAATAATAATCTGAATTTAACACCTATTTGATCATATTTTTTGTGTCCTCTCTTCTCAATAACATAAGATATTTAGCTTTAGGTTGATTCTCTACTCACGCCAACACCTTTGTTTATAAATTTCATCTAAAAGGTTATCCTTTATTCATAAGATTATTCATCCCAATTATCCTCTTTTCTTCTAGTATTTACACTTGATACAATGCATGTACTTTGGATGTTACCTCTTTAGTCATCCTTGAGATTTGTGACTCTAGGTCACATCTCATATTCAATTTTTACTAAGCCATCTTATTTACACTTTCATTTAGACCCATTTTTAAAATAGAGATAAAAATTTCTTATGTGCACCTTCTACCCAACACATTATTACTGCAAGTGTATTCTTCCAAGTTCCATATTGACTGCTTCATAGAAGGTGATCTATTGGCACTTTATTTTGTCTCTATTTTATGCTCTAATTTCCTATTGTTGACGATATGTCATCGCTTCACCTTAATAATTATTTCCTCTTATAAGTGTTCCCTTGATGTTATCCTTTCATAACTTAGCCTTTATATAGTTTATTCTAAAACTATCATCTTTCTATGGCTACTTGTTGTTACCTCTCCATCAGAATCTTACACAAGTGTCATATTTACTATGAAACTATTTTAGCGAGTTCTCATCTTACAATATTATTCAATTAATTTATCCATAAAGATAACATATTTTCCTCCTCTCTTATAGGTTTAAACTAGGCTCTGATACTAACTAGTGCAATTAGGTTTAGGGAGTTTAGTGAACAAGTGTATTAGACTATGAAGCAAAACATTTCAACATAAACACAAATTTGAAGAATAAATATTAAATATATATTACTAAGAAACATATATAGTCCTAAGATTGAGCTAAAAGGTTTTTTAGGCTCAAGTTACACACTTTAAAGCTTTTTTTATACAAACATGGAGTCTCATAGACTTCCATGCAAATTTTCAAGTCTATAGGCCTTCTCCCTCTCAAGCCCACTCTTTCTCTCTCTGGCTCACTCTATCTACAAATTGGTAATCTCCTTCCAAGCTGATATCTTGCTACTCAAACATGGGCCTTGCACATCTTTATATATCATTTGATCTTCTAGATGTTTCATTTAACCTTGTGTTGGCTGAAAAAACTCATTAAATTATTGGAAACATATCCCACTATTATATATAAATATGTATGTCTATGGAATAAGTATATGTCCTATGAAGTAAATTATTAGACAATACCTCTCTTAAGGTAGGCTTGATGTAAAATCTTGTTAGTTAAGGGTTGAGATTTAAACCCTTCTCAATATCCTTATCATGGTTAAGATTAAAGGTTATTTTTCATCCAAATAATTTGGAAGGTATGGCACATTATTAATCCATGCATTTTATGAATTAGGGATTAATTTAGGTTTAGTATTTATTAATTAAATGACTAATCTCTATGGTGGTGTGTTTTGTTTTAAATTTATAATTATCCATTAGCAAAGATTCCTTAGATAAAACCATTAATTTTTTCCAAAAATTATATTAGAATCATTAATGAGTTATTTTATTTCTCTTCTATAGATTATCTTCCATTTGAGGTGATAAGTAACAAATTTAAATGTAATTAAAGATATTTTCCTACCCACATGGCCATCTAAGAGTGTATGTTTAATATTGCTTCACAAGTTTCATCTTACACAACCTCTAGACTAGTGTAAGGATAAAAAGAATCGGAGATAGGAATTATATTTTTATTAAAAAAATAATAATAAAACAATTATTAATTCAAATGAGTTAAAAATTTAAATTTTATTGTAATTTTATTTATTCACTTAAAAATACACATTTTTTCTAATTTATCAATTAAAAATAAATAAAAACCTATGTACTTCAAAAAAAATACTTAGCCCTTTCAAATTTGACCACTAGTTGGAGATCATATGTCCCTTTAGTGGTATTAAGTCAATATTCATTTGAATTATGTGATAAAACAAATATTGAAATGAGTACATATGGATTAAGGATGATAAAATAATAGAAAATAATTAATAGAAAAAGGTCTACCACTAAAAATTAGGTGCTTACATGAGGACAACTTTTAAATTTAAAGGTTTTAGTTGCTACTCATGTAAAATAATATTCCTATTTAATACATATAAATTTTATTGAACCCTTATAAATTTTATTATGATAAGCTTATTAAGATTATTTAAGACTTATTTCACTACTAAATGAAGTGTGATTCACACTATAATTTAGGAGAGACTCATATGTAAAAGCAATGGTTTTGGTGGTTTTTTATCCAATTTTATTAAGTTTTGGTGTGAATTTTTAGTACATGTTTTACATCATTAGACATTTTATGTGTTCTAATTTTACACTGATTTGACACTGAGTTTGCATCAAAATTTAGGTGGACCTATTTGCATTCCAACCCCCAATTTAATAGAATGAAGTGAAGAAAATTCAATGATAATAAATTGTGAACATACACATAAAAATTGAAAATTTCAAACACATAATAATGTAAAATGTAGGAGGAAGTGAGATTAATATATAATCTTCTTTTAAAATTAGAAAAATATAGTTGGTTTGTCATAAATCCTAGCCATTGTCATCCTTATCTTATATATAGTCATTAAGATGTTAGATATGTATATTAAGACATCCTCTAGTTCAATATAATCATCAACGTAAATAACATAATCATAATCCTCCTCATTTTCCTCTTCAATATTAAGAGCATCAACTTGGTAAAAATGTCTATCCACCTTAAAATTAGACATAATTTAATTTACATGCAAATGTATAAGGCTACAATTTACATAGTTAATTATAACTGGATATTGAATTTGGTAAACCCAAGTATTTATTCTCAATTTATCAAATATTAAATTTATTATAGATACATAGACCCTATCTTGGGCCCACATATTGAATGATTTTGAGTCCCATCTCCAATATTTAAACTATTTTTTCACTTTATTTGTGGCCTTGTTCATAATGATACTTTTGCAATAAAATTTATATCATATAATTATGTGTAATATTTTTTAATAAATAACACATAAAAACTTTCAAATTTATGTAAAAAACATATAAAAAACAAAATAACTTATATTCATCTTGAGTTTTCCTCATTCGCCCCAAGTGATGTGTCAATAAGATTCCCTAACTAACTGTCACTTATTATACCTTGTCTTGGGTAATCATCCTCATTATTTGAGTCTGAAAGGTAGACTAATACAACTCAAAAAATACTAAAACTAAAGTGTAATGTACAAATGTATTTAGAAATATATAATATTGACAAAGAGATCAAACACTATGCAAAAGAAGAGAGGAAATAAAACTAGAAATTTTGTCAATCAATTTGCATGTAAGCTAGAAGTGTGTATTAGAAAAATTTAAGATGATATAAATTCATTAAAATGTAAGGATGTACAAGAGAGTGAGGTTATATAAATGGTTTAATATGTATTTTTTAATTAGGGTTTTATTCTTAGGGTTTCAAAAGTTTATTTAATTATTTTTTCTAGGGTTTTTAGTGTGTTTCTATTAGGGGTTTTCCTAATATTTTTCCATTACCTACATAAATATTTAAAGTAAATTCACTTATAAAATCAAAAAAATACATCATCTAATCTTCAATTTCATAGTGGTGACACACACTCCATAATTTTCAAGTGGATCCCTTACTTGTTTTCCTCTACTCTTTCCCCTATCCATTATTTTACATAACTCTATTAATAAGAATACATCTTATTGTTCCTTTCAATCTCCCTCTTTCTTATTATCCCTTTTTTATTCCTTATTGTCCCTTTCAAACTCCATGTTTCCTATTGTACCTTTATTTCTCTTTGTTGTTCCTTTCTCCATACTTGATGTTATATTGTCCTCTCTTTCTGAGAGTAATTTTTTTCCATGTTATCTCTTCCTCATTATTGTTATATTTACCAATTTAGAGGATAAAATAAAGTGGAAGGGCATATGAGCTCTCCCACTTTTACTTTTTTGTTTTCAAGGTTTTTTTCTAGTGCTGTTATGTAACATCCAGTTTTATTTACAAATATGTTTTGTGTAAAATAATTGGAACATATGTTTGATGAAATTAGTGGTGCTATGTACTCCAAATCTAGTAGTGATTCAAGACAATTCAGTTAATGGTTTCACATACTAACATTGGATTTTTGTTCCTTACCTTGCATTAAGGGTGACCTATGTATCATTAAAATTCACAAGATTGTAAGGGAAGTAAATTTGAGTTAAGTGGATTATGTGTTGTTTATGGTAAAAAGGATTTTACATTTCTCATTATAAATTATCTCTCTCAAGATAGGATATATGGAAAATATTGTTGATTAGGGGTTAGAATTTAAACACTTCTTAGTAGTCCTGTGTTGGTTAAGATTAAAGGTTACTTTGTTAGCCAAATCATGTTACATCCTAATTTATCACTAAGTAAATATACTTGAATATCCATGGATTTTTATGGTTTATAATTTTATTTGATTATTATTTAACTAAGATGTAAGTCATATGCTATTATGAGATAGATATATGTTACTTTGATTTCATGATTTCATTGATATGAGTTAGCTATATTATACATTATTTACATTATGATCATATTGATTTGTTATTACCATAATATTTTATGGTATATGTCACAATGTTATGTAATAAATACCTTCTTATCATGATTTTGATGTAAGAGAGATTCATACCTTAGAGCATGATGGAGGGAGAGTATCATCAAAAATAGTGATGTAGATGGAGGTGTTGGGGGATGATAGAGGAATAGATATAACCCACACACCTACCATGTTAATATAACTCACTATATGCATAGTTAAAATGATTAATGTTAGTACATTTTTTATGTTGTTTGCATTTAGATAATTGTTTATGCATGCTAATTGTGTGTTAGCTCAGTTTAATGCTTATGTGGAATTAATCTTTTATGATTGCATTATGGATATTATAAGTAGATTGGATGTATAATGTTAATTTTAATTTATGACATGTCATTTTATTCATGATTATTAATGTGTTTTGAGAATGTAAATTTGCATGCATAGTATCCAGTAATATCATGTATAAACTAACCTCATGTCTCTGAAATGTTAGCTAGATATCTTTATGATATTTGAAAATATCATTATGTGGATTAATATGCATACATACATACATAAATATAGATAAAGATATAGATAAACTATATAATTTAGTAAGGACACAACAATTACGTTGTATTAATACTATTAGGATTGGTATAATAGTTGTCTAAAATACCAATTACTATTGAAAGGAATATAATTGACTGTATAGTAATCATACTATCATTAAGTTGTGATAGTTATTTACCTATACTAAGTTAGTAGATAATGGAGAAGCTTTAAAATGACAAAGCTTTAAAATGGGAGCTTTAGAAAAAGAAAAATCATTTAATAAAAAAAGAAAGAAAGGAGTAAGGAGAGTATAATAGTGTAGGGGAATGGTAGAAGGTTAAAAGGGAAGGTGACTAAGGAGAGATAAAGGAGGATTGAGGAGTAACATGGGGGAGAATAAAGGAAGATGAAAGGATAAAATAAGGGTGCGTGGGTAGTGAGAAATGCATAGTGAAGAGAAGGGAAATCAAATGGCTGTAGGAAGATGGTTGATGGGTTATAGAAGGAGAGGTGACATAATGTAGAAAGTTTTGGTATCATTTGAACACTAATGACATTCATGTATATCATAATAATTTATGTTATTTTATTATTCCATTGTATATTTTTTTGAGAACAAAATAACTTATAGCTGCCAGTTTGTATAACAGGTTAGTTTTAAGGTTGTTGTTTGAATGTTGGGGTTTGTGTTGCATAATCTTCAAGTAAACTTTAAAATTCACTTATATATATTCAAAAGGAATCATGGTACCAATATTTCCATGACACAATTGCAATTAGAGACTAAGGCACCATTACTTTTAGGGAATGAGTTTTGTCAGAGGGAAGAAAAATGGTGGTTTATTCACTGGACTATGTGGGTCAAAGTTGTAGACCTGTTAAGAAAGGAAAGAACCAAATCCACTTTCGTCACCATAGTATCTTGAACAACACCAAGTAAGCATGATTTATTGAATGCAATGGATTAGATTCAAGTCTATTTTGAAATAAATATTGTTATAGGCACTTGGCAAAATTTAAATATCTTGTAGAGAATATGAAAGTTTAAGTTCTTAATTTTTGTTGTGTAAAACATGTAAAATGGCAACTGCCAAAAATTTCTATATAGATTTGTATAGACTACAAACTCTTATTTTTCCTAATTTACTAATGTTGATATCAATTGAGTAAATAGAATTATTTGATAGTGTTTGGTTAATAAATAGAACTCTGTGTGAATGATTTGTTAACAAATAAAAATTCTATGAAATTGGTTAAACCTCCCAATGTGAAAAATTGTCACTCAAATCATAGAGATTGTATATGTTCAAACTATGTGTGTGTGTGTGTGTCTTTATATATATATATATATATATATATATATATATATATATAAAGTGATGTGTATATTATGTGCTTTTGACATCTAAAAATAACAATATAGATATAGGTATGAACTGATGTTAATTGTTATTCAATTCATGAAAATATATGACTGTGTAAATATAGAAATCTATGTATTATATTATTCATCATAGTGACCTATGTAAATATAGTGATTTGTGTATTATGTTAATAAAAAATAGGAAACATAAAAAAAAATAGACTATGTGTAACTTGATGTCCCAACCGTGAACTTATGTAAAGTTAGATGTGTGTAATTAACATTCAAATAAAGTGTGTGTGTGTGTGTGTGTATATATATATATATATATATATATATAGTTGGTTTAAATTATACTTGATATGTTTATTATTTATGTGATAAATAATATAGTGAAGATTCATTCATACATTTGATAAATTAAATATATGCATTTTTATTATTTTTGTGTAAAACACATTTTTATACCTACTACTAGGAAGTAATTTATATGAATCTACTAGTTATATTCAAGTTTATCAAATACCATATTTATATTATTAAGTAAATAATGAGATAGAGTTCAATAGCTTAATAGCATCACCAATATCAGATGAATGTAATTCGATCAAGTGGTGTGCACAAATTTGACTGATCCTAGAGATCAATAACTATTGAAAATTTTGGCCAAAATAATGTTAATTAAACATTATAATTACATATGTATGATTTACATGTTTGTGAGATATCATGTTAGAATGTATTTTCTTATAGTACACTTCATGTTCTTAAAAATCATATAGCACATGAGTACTAACTTATCTCTATGGATTCTTACACCATCACTATCTACTTATCTATGAAGGGAGGGACATTCCCTGATGGAGGATTATGTGGGAGATCGATGGTCCAGAGTTGATGCATAAAAATAATCAGATGATGATCTCCCTCCCTACAACAATACTTACTTGGATGTTACACTTGTGATTGCCATGAATACTAGAGTTCAAAAAACTCATGTTCCATGGAGCCTTGTATCTTATATCTTATATCTTGTATTGTATTTATTACTATTGAAACATTATACCTATTGAATTCTAATTATTTACTAAATTGTACATTGATAATAGTGGACGTATTTTTATTCTAGTCATGGCTACAAAATATATAATAACTTTCTATGTTTAGTTATGTTTTGTTTCATTTGATGATAATGATAAGTGATAGATAGATGTTACACGATTATTTTATAGTTGGCATACTTAGAGTGTTGTATTTGGTTTACTAATTATATTCTCATGGTGAAATTTAATGAAAAACTACACTAATTAAGTAATTAAAAAAATCATTTTATTCTAAGTCAATCTCAGTGGGAATGTTACATGTGGCATCAAAGCTACAACTTAAACTCTATGACTTAATAATTCCACTAACATTTTTTTATCCTTATGTTCAAAAAAGGGAGAATGGTGAAAGATGGATTATCTAAAGAGGGTATTTAAAATTTCAATGAAAATAACCTACCATTTGATCCTAATTGATTTGTCGCTAAGAAAGCAACAAAGTTTTATGGCAAGCTAAATTCTAAGCTTCATCGATAACACTGTTAGTTATTTTTTTTGAACATCTAGTTTCCATTTTGATAGATGCAGGGGATACATAATGTTTTATATCTTCTAAAATGCTTAATAAATTATCTATATCATTTTGTTTTGGTCTTTCTTGATGACATTATTATATACTCTAAAAATGAAGAGGAGCATCTACAACATCTAGAACTGGTTCTACAATGGTTGTAGAAGCACAAATTATATGGTATGTTGTCTAAGTGTGCATTTTTACAAAATAAATTTTAATATATATGACATATTATCTTTGTAAATTGTATTTTAATGGAACAAATAAAAATAAGATCCATTATGGAGTGGCAAACACCAAAGAATATGCATGAGATAAGAAGTTTCAAGGGATTATCACGCTATTATAGGAAATTCATTTTAAATATTTCTAAGATAGCTAATCTGATTACCTCTCTGAAATGAAAGAACCAAAGTTTTATCTAGTCAGATAAGTGTGAAGTAGCTTTTTAGTAATTGAAAAAAGGCTTACTTCAACACTAGTACTAAGAGTTCCTGATCCCAATTGTCATTTTTTGGTGATCACAAATGCGTATGGGGATGGACTAGAAGGAGTCTTTGTGTAGGATGGTGTAGTGGTAGCTTATGCATCAAGGAAGATAAAGCCCTATGACATGAATAATACCCCTCATGACTTATAATTTACAACAATAGTGTATGCTTTGCAAGTTAAGAGGTTTTTTTTATTGGGAAAACTGTTTGAACTCAAGACTAATAACTTGGGACTCAAGTACATTTTCAACCAACCAAATATGAATGATCATCAAAGATAACGGTTAAATTTATTAAATATTTATGATTTTGATATCAATTATATCAAAGGCAAAGAAACTAGAGTAGTTGATGCCTTAAGTTGTAAGAGGTATATAACACTCATGGCTACTAACAAGAGTAATTTTAGGGATTAAGTGATCAAATTATTGTTAGGAGATGATTTTTATGATCATGTATAGAAATTATTGTCTAAGAATTCTCAAACTCCTAGGTATAAATAATTTAGATTAAAGAATGATAGTTTTTGATAATATAATGGAAGGATTTATGTACCAAATAGGGAGAATCTAAGGAGCACAATGCTAAAAAAATTGCACAATGACCCATATTTAGGACATATAGGAGTAACAAAGCTCATGACATATTTTATACCACTTTATTTCTAAAAAGGAATCAAGAAAGATGTAGTAGACTTTGTGTCATGATGTCTGAAATGTCAGCGAGTGAAAGCTAAACATGTGCATTTTATTGGATTGTTATATCTACTTGACATACCAAAATGGAAATGGTAAGTGATCAGTATGGAATTTATCCAAGGTTTACCATTTTCATAGAACATACATGACATGATTTAAAGATGAATTCTAGGTTTTGTGTAACTAAGAATTTAGCTTTGGGTATGTAACTAAATATTAGCACTACATATCACTCAGAGACTCATGGTCAGACTGAGTGAGTTAATCAGGTATTAGAAGATATTATTAATATGTATTACATGGATCAAAAATAAAAATAAGAAAATTATATTCTATTAGTTCATTTATCTTACAATAACTCATACCAATCAGCTTTAAATATGGATCCATTTAAATCATTGTATAGAATAAGGTGCATAACACCAATCAATTGGGATAGATTAGAAGATAGGGTAGTCTTTGGACTTGAGATGCTTTCAAAATGGAAGATCAAGTTAGATCAACTAGGAAGAGATTAGCTTAGGTCAATGATAAGAATAAGAGTGATGCTAATATAAAGAGAATAGATATGCAGTTTTTAGTATGTGATAAAGTGCTCTTATAGTTTAAGTTGTAGAACAGCTCAATTAAATACAAAAATTCAACAAAAATTTCATTAAGATATGTGAGACCCTTCAAGGTTTTATAAGTGGTAAATCTTGTATTGTATAGGCTTGCATTTCCATCATCCTTAGCTCTATTTCATAATGTCTTCCATTTTTCTTATCATAAATAGTATATAGTTGATCCTTCACATGTGTTAGATTGGAATGCTTTGTAGGTTATGGATCTTGTGGTGGTCATGGTAGAACCAATCAAAGTAATTAACTCTTACAAACTTAATTTACATAATAGAGACATGTCATAGTGTAAGATCTTATGAAACTAATACTCTGAGGATAGTGCTACTTGGGAGGACTATGATGAATTCTACAGATGATTTTCATATTTATTTACTTGATTTTATGCTTGCTACTATGTTATTTTTTTTCTAAATAATATTTTAAATTTATAACTAATGTTTGAATAAGTATCATTAGGATGATGACTAACTTTAGGGGAAAAATATATTACATACTAATTTTCCACTAAATAAATTTACTTGAATATTTGAATATTTTTAAGGTTGATAATTTGATTTGATTATTATTTAACTAATCTATAACTCATATGTTATTAAGGGACATATGTATGTTTCTTTGATTTCATGATTGCATTGCTATGATTTAGCTATATTATATATTATTTATATTGTGACCATATTGATTTGTTATTATAATAGTATTTTATGATATATTTTACAATGTTTTGGACTAACTACCTTCTTGTCATGAGTTTGACATAGGAGAGATCCATATTTTAGACAATGATATAGAGAGAACATCATCGAAGAGGGTGATGTAGATGAAGGTGTTGAGGGATGACATAAGAATAGATAGAAGCCAAACACATATCACATTAATATCACTCACTATGTGTATACTTTGAATAGTTAGTATTAGTATTTTTTTGATGTTATCTGCATTTAGATAATTATTTATGCATGTTATTTGTTTATTATCTCAATTTAATGCTTATGTAGAATTAATCGTGTGTGATTTAATTATGGATATTATAAGTAGATTGGATGTATAATGTTACTATGCATTTATGTCATGTCATTGTATTCATGATTACTAATATATTTTGAGAATGTAAATTTGTGTGAATAGTATCTAGTACTACTATGTATAGACTAACCTCATGCATTTGAAATGTTAGCTAGTTATCTTTATGATATTTGAGAATATCATTATATGGCTTATATATATATATATATATATATATATATATATATATATATATATATAAAAAAAAAATGCAGTAAGGACACAATAATTGTGTTTTAATAATACTATTAAGATTGATATAATAGTTGTTCGAAATACCAATTACTATTCAAAGGAATATAATTGACTTTATATTAATCATATTATCATTGATTTGTGATAGCTATTTACCTATACTAAGTTAGTAACAAATAAATCAATTGCAATGGATTTTTGTAATTAGTAAATAAAATCAATAAAACAATTGTATTATATAGAAAATATGTTATATCTAGATTAAAACATGATTTTGGGATGAATTAGAAGAAAATAATGATTTAGGAGAGAATGACAAAGCTTCAAAATGGGAGCTTTAAAAAAATAAATATCATTCAATTAAAAAAGAAAGAATGGATAAAGAAAGGGCAATGGTGTAGGGGACTGGCAAAAAGTAAAGAAAATGTGACTAAGGAGAGATAAGGGAGGATGTAGGAGAAATGCATGGGATAAGAGAGGAAGATGAAGGGAGAAAATAATGGTGCATGGGCAATGAGAAATGCACAGTTAAGAGAAGGGAAATTGACTGGCTATAAGAGGATGGTCGATGGGTTATAGAAGGAGAGGTGATGAAGTATAGGAAGATTTGGTATCAATATAAGAGAAATGACCTTCATGTGGATATTAATCATATTGATGATTATATGGTGCCATTGTTAGATATATTTTTGGGAATAAAATAACTTATAACTACTAGTTCATAGAACGAGGTAGTTTTGAGGCTGTTGTTTGAACATTGGGGTCTATGCTACAAAATCTTCAAGTAAATTTTGGAATGAGCCTCGAGATATTCAAAAGGGCTCATGTTACCAATAATAACATGAACAAAGTGCAATTAGATACTTAGGCACCATTGCTTTTGAGGAATGTGTTTTTTAAGAGGGAAAAAAATTGGTGGCCTGTTGGCTGGGTTGTGTGGGTTGAAGTTGTAAACTTGTAGAGAAATAAAATAACCAAATCCACTCTCCTCAGCTTGCAACCTAAACAACACTAAGTAAGCATGATTTATTGAATACAATGAAATATATTCAATTCTATTTTGAAAGAAATATTATTTTAGAAACTTGACAAAAGTCAAATATGTTGTAGAGAAAATGAGAGTTTAAGTTCATATTTTTTTTCAATTTTTGCTAGGTAAAATATTACGTAAAGTGCCAACTACCAAAAATTTCTATGTAGATTTGTATATACAACATACTTTTATTTTTCATCATTACTGATGCTAATATCAATTGATTAAATATAATTATGTGAGTGTGTTTGGTTAATAAATAAAACTCTATGTGAATGATTTATTAAAAAACAAAATTCTATGAAATATACTTAGGTAGTTAAACCTCCCAATGTAAGGTTTGAACTTGTCACTCAAACTGTAGGGATTGTATATGTTCAAATTGTGTGTGTGTGTGTGTGTGTGTGTGTGTGTGTGTGTGTGTGTGTGTGTGTGTGTGTGTGTGTGTGTGTGTGTGTGTGTGTGTGTGTGTGTGTGTATTGTGTGCTTCTGACATCTAAAAATAGAAATATAGATATATGTATGAACTAATATTAATTATTATTACATACATGACAATATATGACCGTGTAAATATATTGATTTGCATATTAGGTTAATCAAAATAGTGAACATAAGAAAAACTAAACTGTGTGTAACTTGATGTTTGAACCATGAAATTATGTAAACCTAGCTATGTGTAGTTCACACACACACACACACACACACACACACACACACACACACACACACACACACACACACACACACACACACACACACACACACACACACACACACACACACACACACACACACAAAAATATAGATATATGTATGAACTAATATTAATTATTATTACATACATGACAATATATGACCGTGTAAATATATTGATTTGTGTATTAGGTTAATCAAAATAGTGAACATAAGAAAAACTAAACTGTGTGTAACTTGATGTATGAACCATGAAATTATGTAAACCTAGCTATGTGTAGTTCACACACACACACACACACACACACATATATATGAGTTTACTTGTTATGATCTTAAATACTAGGACTGAGTGCAAACTCATATAAAACCTAGTTCGATAAACTAAGTCTAAATCAATTAACTATTAAATAGAGATATTCAATTTCATATACCAGTAGTGATTATTAGTATTAACTTGGTAGCTATATTATTAGAATCTTGTATTCATATTATTTTGATCATGCGACTTATGTGGAAACTAGTAATGTATATAAATTTTAATATATATTTAGCAAATCAAAAGGGTCAAACATGGTTTGACACTTTTGATATATATCAAATTGAATGTAGGAAGTTTAAATACTTGTACAAACTATGTGAGTGTTTGTAAGTTAAATTAGATGTTAATATGACTTAAAAAGAGCAAAATATGGATATAAATAGTCTATTGATGATAGCAATGTACTTATTAATATTTCAAGAATATTAATATCTTATATAGATTGTCAATGTTGTTAGCATAATTAACATTATACATTGTTGATAGTTAGTAGTTGTAAACACCACATTATCAGGTAGTTATAATCAGTTGTTTGTAACTGATTCATTTTGTCATTATATATATTTCCACTTGTGTCATCATTTGGATATATCAAAGTTTCATTTTTTACACATTTTGGTATCAGAGCCATGATGACCTGTAGATCATAACAGTGTAATGAAATCCTGTAGAAGAGTGAAGCCTACGGGCAAAGCATTTAAAGCCTATAAGTTGAAAGCCTAGAGCATCACCAGCCATAAAGAAGTGTTAGAAGTTGATTGATGTGTGTATAAGATGTGAAAGAAACTTGCATAGCAATGTGAAGTTCTACCAAAAGTCTAAAAGTGACTCGTATGAAGGAGAGCCAAGGAGCTTGCATTTGAAAGCCATTGTAAGTTTTCAAAGTGTGACGCTAGAAAAAGTGACAAGGCCAAATAAGGTGCTATAGTAAAGCTAAAAGGTGTAGCATGGAGAGCTATCAATAAATGAATGTTATAGCAGTCTACTAAGTAAAACTTGCTTACAACATGTACAAAAGAACACAAACTTTTGATTATTGGTGGAAAGTGTTGGGTGAATATTTTGTCACAAGCTAACTGATGAGCAAAATAGGTCTCTTCAACCACAAAATAAGGAAATTGGTCAGCCTAGTGTGCAGGTTTACCACATCAAAAGGGGACAAATCTCTCCTCTCATCAAGGGGAGGTTCCCTATAAGTATGAAGAGCTATATATATATATATATATATATATATATATATATATATATATATATATATATATATATATATATGCATAAAATAACACTCAAGGGTAGGATAACACCATCCATCTCTCTTTTTTTAGAGATGATGTTCAAAAACAAAGAAGAAATCCAAGTGAAGACACTAAAGGCACTTCTCTTCTTTCAAAAGTGGTCTTACAGGAAACAATAGGAGTTCTTTCAGGTAGTGACAAGTAACTGGTAACAGGGATGCAGTAATCACCAGACTAAGATGTAGCACAAAGTCTCCACCTCAACTGCCCAAGAGTGAAATACAAAATACAATGAGGGCACAAAGTCATCCCAAGGTATTTTACACAAAAATAGAAAATAGACAAACATATTAAAGGCAATTGTAGAGAGCACAAAGCCTTCCCACAGTTGGCTTCAGGACACCTTCCTAATTATTTCCACTAGTTTTGCTTATTTCATTTAATGGACAAGAACACATTCAAGAAATAGACATAAGAACCATCCACTAAATGACACAAGTTATAACAGCACAAAGTCTAAAATTAACCTGCTTCCTCATTCAAACAAAGACATATGACAATAATTTGAGCTCAAAGTCTCAGTAATCACCTTTCAATTTTGGCAGAGTTTTGATTCTATATCCAAAAAGATCTCCTTTGTGAAAAGAAGAGATTTACAATATATAGTAGCCAAGAAAGGCTTGGCACTTTATTCCATGGAGTAGCCCATGTTGCATTCAATGCCTTGAATGCATTTTCAATTTTGTCAAGGGACCATGCTGGAACAGCGTGGCTGCCTTAACTATGGTGTGTCTATTCATATCAAATGTCTTCTCCTAGGCTTGGGTCATATGGTCTGTCACCTAATCTCTATGCAGCTGTCCACTTTGCCTTTACTCCAAGGGAGACAAATAGGTAACGCCTTCAATGTTTGCAAGCCAAAATATCTGTTTGGTGGACTGTTCCACCTACTAGAATAACTTCTATGCAAATATTTCTAGCCTTCCCCTCTTTGTCTATTCCTGGTACTTGAGCTCTAGGGGTTGAATTCCTAGCTTTGTTGGCTCTTTCAGCTCTCTCTCTTTGTGGTTCTTCCTATTGGCATTCAGGCCTTTGAATGTATTTAGGTCTACACTTAAGCCTTCAAAGATCAATGGCTATTTCATTTCCATGAATTTGATGACTGTGGGGATGCCACCGGATGTCTGGATTCCAATGACTAGTTTATGGTGCTTAACTTTGACGTCTATGGGCCTGTCACCTTGGCAATTCCTTCAGCTTTCTTGTTTGATCCTTCCCGAAGGAGACCTACCCTTCAGGGTCTTGAGAAAGGTCCATTTTCTCGATGAGAGCCCCCCACAAGGGTACTTGCCCTTCGAGGTCCTTCGGCTGGCCTTCGGGTGGTCTTCGGGCTTCATTGGGCTTCTTTAAGCTTCTTCGGGGCTCCAATTCCTTCAGACATTTTATCCAAAGGAAATGTTCTTTCATGTCTCTTTCCCACTTGCTTTGGCCACTTTCCATCAGGCTTTTCCTTTGGTCAGGGTTATTTCTTCAGACAAGAGTCCGAAGGAATTCCTTTAGACCTTTTGTCTGAAGGAATTGACTTAACAATTTTGCTGTGGAAAATCTTTTCGAAGGAATTCTTACCCTTTCGGCCATTGAAACAGTCCAGTTTGCTCATCACCTACCCTCCACAAGGGCTATTTGATCTCCAAGATTGGCTTTTAGAAAAAATTTAAAGGTCCTTTTGGCTCCCAAGTGCCCTCCACAAGGGCACTTGTCCTTTGGGCTTTTGAAAGACTCCTTGGAACTTCTCAATTTAAATGACCTTGAAAAATGCCTAAGTGTTGGGAACTTATTTCTTTCCTATAGAGGCTGTAGAAATGAACCTACAGAGTCCATAGAAATGTGTCTACAGTGTTCCTAGAAATGAGCCCATAGAAACTAGAAACTAACCTTTAGAGTCTGTAGAAACTAGTACATAGAAATGAACCTGTGGAGTCCATAGAAATTAGCCTATAGAGTCCATAGAAACTAAGTCTACAAAGTCCATAGTTTTTTGCCTGTAGAGTCCATAGTTTTCTCTAAGTCTCTTGAGCCTTGAAAGATTATGTAGAATTCAGCCTGCGGAGTCCATAGAAACATATTTGTAAAGTCTGTATAAACAAGCCTATGGAGTTTGTAGAAACGTATTTGTAGAGTCCCTTAGCTAAAAAAGTTTGAAAAATAGAGAATTTGAAGGCTTAGAATAATTTTTGATAAAATAAGAGAGAATTTTTGGCTTGTAGGACCAAAAATAGTTCATGTGTTATCCCAAAAAGGAGTGACAGATTTTGGGAACAACAGCTGGCTCCAGTTGGGGAACTTCCTTCAGTTGAAATTTTGAAGTAGCTGAGGGGAGTATAAACTAGAATCTCTAATGTATTTAAGTATGCCATTAGGCTATGGAGTCATGCTACCCAAAAATGAAAATAAAAAGCACAAAATAGAACTAAAGACTATACAAATATACATATGTACATATGATCTTATCTGATGCTTCAAGAATTGAAGTGCTTCAAATGCCACCCACTGTGAGACAATGAAAATGACATTCCATCCTAATAAACCAGTTGAAACCATTTTCTCCCCAGAATCATTGATGGGTGAATGGAACTCTCCATCAGGAATCAAATTTTTTGTGCACTCCTTTTGGTTCTCTCTTCTTGCCCCATGGCAAGGCATGGTCTCCACTCTAAAAACCATAAATATTTACTCTCTTGGTGAAGAGTTCCTTTTCCTAACTTTGGTGTGCAGCAGTATAGTCCACTACTATAGCTCATTGCTCTTTTGGTTCAGTCTAGCACATGATTTAATTGTCACCATAAGATAGCTGCCAATGATTGGAATTGTCAAGCACACTTGGTCGCAAGACCAATTTGATAGTGTACCTATTATCTTTAAAATCAAGGTGAGGAACCATGAATGTTGCAAGGACAGCTAATGAATTTACATGATTATGAGGCCCTCTAGGCACTATAGAAATATTAAAATCTTAAAAAATTTCAATTTAATCCCATACCAAATTGCGATAGTGGTGCAATCTTTTGTTCTTAGTTTGACACAGGTTCCTCACCTGACAAACCATTAGCTCAGCATCTCCTTTGGAGTGAAGGAGTTTGACACCTTTGTCTTGAGCAGCTTTCAACCTGAGTAACAGAGATTCATACTCGATAGTGTTGTTGGTGTTGCTCAGCTGTAACTTGTATGAAGAATGAAAAATATCTCCTTGAGGAGATATTAGAACAATCCTAGCTCCAGCACTGGTAGAAGAGTTATTGCCATCAAATTCTAAGATCTAAACATCATCAAAAACTGATCTTCTATTAGATTTTTCTTCATTAGAGAGGGAAGATCCTTTTTCATCTATACTACACCCTACCAATTCTTCTGATGTCTTGTTTGAATCAATTCTTGGATCACCACCTACAGGACTTTGATCTACTGAAACATGAACATCCTTTGTGGTCAAGAAAAAGTTACCCATTCCTGAAGACTCAAACAAAATTTGAGCTTTAGGGGCCAATGTTTGGGTGACCACATATTTTGCTTCTTTCTTAGGAAGTAATCTTTGCATGATGCCTTTGATAGGGATCCTCACCTTAGACAAGTCCATACTCAATTCTCCACCAACATCCTTATAGAAATTTTGTCCAAGAATAATGCCATATGAGGCTAGGGTGTCAGCCACTAGGACTATCTTCTTGATTCTCTTTTTTGGAAAGGTGAAAAATGCAAATTGGGCATCCTTAATTTGTCCTAGCAGTTGCACTTGTTTTTTCTCCATGAAGAAATATCTCCCAAATGTCTTGGTCAGTGTGAGACCAAGAGATTCTACCACTTTGGTAGGCATGACATTGTCTGAAGCTCCAAAATCAATGATGCAATTGCTCATCTTGTGACTGTTTATCAATAGGGAAACATAGAAAGGCTCTATTTTTCTAGGGGCAGTAGGAGGATTAATGACAAGATTATTTGGGATAGACATGTTCTTTGGGGGATCATGAGTTACTTTCATAACATCTTGTCCTATAGGGATGGCTTTATTCTTCACACACTCAACCAACCTATCCAGTTGCTCAAGGTTGGCTTGTAGGAATTCAAATTTAGATATTTAAATTTTGGTTTTCTTTACATGGTCAGTTATGTCAAATCTCTAAAATGAATTAGGAACAGAGGATGGGAGTTCATCCTTTTGGTTTTTTGGAGGGGGAGGACTGGTCTGTTAATTTGAAGTTGAAGGTGCAAATTTTTTTAGGGTACTTACATTTTTAGCAATCACCAGGTCCTTTGGCTGGAAAGGCAGAGAAGTTCCTCGTTTGGCAATTGAAATTATAGGTTGAGGTCACTCCTCTATTTTTTCTTTATCAGCTTGTTGGATTGACTAATTCTTGGACTGGGTGAACATACATATGATCCCTCAACTGCTCTACCTTCACTTTTGGGTTCATCCTGGTAAATTAGGAAACTAATGTTGGAGTCACCAACAAATTCTTCTTGGTCTACTACAAAGAGATCAACATCATTTTCTTGATCAAACTCAGGTTGGAAAGTGAAATCATGTTCTATTTCCAGATATCTAACTACTGAGTTGGCTGGTGCTGCTTCAATGGCAAGTTTCCCTTGTGGGGGAGGCAGACGATTTGGTTTTCGTTAACTTATGGAAACATTGCCTTGATATGACTAGTTTTGAAATGTCCTCCTTGGCATATCTCGATAAGGAGGAGCAGACATACCTTGGGCCACTTGTCTTTTCAAGGCTAGCAATTTATTTTCTAGCTTTTTCACCATTTGATTAGTGGTGCCTGTAGATGGGTATTTAGAAGATGAAGAAGATTTACCTCTATTAGGATCTCTCCTTATCTTTCCTACTAAGATAAGGTCATCTTCCACTTTAGTGGCCAAATCTTGAGCAACATCAAGGTCTATGTGGCCAGTATGTCTCAGTAGAAAACTTACTTTAGGTAGCTACGAATTGATGAAGAAGCATTTGAGGTTCTCAGGTATTGGCTGAGTAATCATGGGAATCCTGTTCCTTAGCTTATCAAACTTGCAAATGAAGTCCCTCATCGATTAATGAGGTTCTTTCTTCATCTATGTGAGCTGGGCTAGTAGGGCATGTGCATCTTCTGTAGGCTTTAACCTTGCTTCAAATTTAGCTTTGAGAGTATCCTAGTTAGTTACTAACTGAGCCTACAGATGGTAGAACTAGTCTATAGTAGTGCCTTGTAGTGTTTCCACAAATAATCTAATTGCTACATCCTCATATTCCATGCCTATCACACAACAGGCTATGCTAAAGGCTGCAATATGTTCATCAGGATGAACTCTCCCATCACCAAAGAATTTGGGGAAATTCTTCCTTGAACTGCATGGAAGCTCATGTAGAGGTGGAGTTAAATTAGGTGGGCCAAAAGAGTTACCCCAGGGGCCTTGAACTGCCATGATTTGATTATGGAAAGTGGGGACAACAAATTTAGGTGGAGTATGTATAGCAAAGTTCTGCTAACATCAAACAAGGAAGATCTACCTTGTAGTGGTGACCTGGTATGGGTTGGAGAAACACTCTTGGATCATTGAACTTGAAGTTGTGGAGGAAACAAGTCAAAATTTCCTTGCTGCACCAACTCAAAGATAGGGTCAACAACACCTTGGATTCTTTGGCTTCTTGTATAGTGTGGAGTTACTAGATTGTAGGATAAAAATGGAAAAGAACTAGCCCTACTTCAGCTTGAAGCTTGAGGCTTCAAACTACTTGTTCTTCCCCAGTAGAGTCACCAAAAATTGTTGGCACGACACTGGCAGTGTTCTTTCCTACTTCACATCATTCCCCAATAGCTCTAGTTTTGTAGACCAGATTATATAATGGAAATGGATAATGTTATAAATAGATAATGATAAGGATAGGAACTATTTGAATCTGAGGCTTGAGGCTTTAGACTGCATGTAACATCCCCAATAGAGTCACTAAAAACTATTGGGTGAATATTTTGTCACAAGCTAATTGATGAGAAAAATAGGTCTCTTCAACCACAACATAAGGAAATTGGTTAGCCTAGTGTGTAGGTTTACCACATCAAAAGGGGACAAATCTCTCCTCTCATCAAGGGGAGGTTCCCTATAAGTATGAGGATATATATATATATATATATAGAAAATAACACTTAGGGGTAGAATAACACCATCCATATCTTTTTTTTGAGAGATTATGTTCAAAAACAAAGGAGAAATCTAGGTGAAGACATTGAAGGCACTTCTCTTCTTTCAAAAGTGGTCTTACAAGAAACAACAAGAGTTCTTTCAGGGAGTGAGAAGTAACTAGTAATAGGGGTGCAGTAACCAACAGACTGAGATGTAGCACAATCTCCACCTCGACTACCCAAGAGTGAATTACAAATGACAATGAGGGCACAAAGTCATCCCAAGGTATTTTACATAGAAACAGAAAATAGACAAACACACTAAAGGCAATTGTAGACAGCACAAAGTCTTCCCACAATTGGCTTCAAGACACCTTCCTCATTATTTCCACTAGTTCTGCTTATTTCATTCAATGGACAAGAACACATTCAAAAAATAGACATAAAAACCATCCCCTAAATAACACAAGCTATAACATCACAAAGTTTGAAAGTAACCTGCTTTCTCATTCAAATAAAGAAATATAATCAACAATCTGAGCTCAAAGTCTCAGTAATCACCTTTCAATTTTGGCAGAGTTTTGCTTCTATATCCAAAAATATCTCCTTTGTGAAAAGAAGAGATTTACAATATATAGTAGCCAAGAAAGGCTTGGCTCTTTATTCCATGGAGCGGCCCATGTTGCATTCAATGCCTTGAATGCATTTTCAATTTTGTCAAGGTACCATGCTTGAACAAGGTGGTTGCCTTAACTATGGTGTGTCTATTAATCTCAAATGTCTTCTCCTGGGCCTGGGTCATATGGTCTATCACCTGATGTCTGTGCAGCTATCTACTTCACATTTTATCCAAGGGAGACAAACATGCAACACCTTCAATGTTTACAAGCCAAAATATTTGCTTGGTGGACTATTCCACCTACTATAATAACTTCTACACATATATTTTTGGCCTTTCCCTCTTTGTCTCTCCTTGGTATTTGAGCTCTCAGGGTTGAATTCCCAACTTTGCTGGCTCTTTCGGATCTTTCTCTTTGTGGTTCTTCTTATTGGCATTCAGGCCTTTAAATGTATTTGAGTCCATGCTTAAGCCTTCAAAAATCAATGGATATTTCATTGCCATGAATTTGATAGCTGCAGGGATGTCATCGGACGTCTGGATCCCAACATCTAGTTCATGGTGCTTAACTTTGACACCTGTGGGCCCATCACTCTCCTTAGTAATTCCCTCAACTTTTTTGTTTGATCCTTTTCAAAGGGGACCTACCCTTTGGGGTCTTGAAAAAGGTCCATTTTCCTAATGAGAGAGCCCTACAGGGGTACCTACCCTTCGGGGTCCTTCAACTGGCCTTCGGGTGGTCTTCGGGCTTCATTGGGCTTCTTCAGGGATCCAACTCCTTCAGACAAAATGTTCGAAGGAATTCCTTCGAACATTTTGTCTAAAGGAAATGTTCCTTCATGTCTCTTTCCCACTTCGAACATTTTTTTTGAAGGAAATGTTCCTTTGTGTCTCTTTCCCACTTGCTTTGGCCACTTTCTGTTAGGCTTTTCCTTTTGTCAGGCTTATTCCTTTATAGTTTTTGTCTAAAGGAATTGCCTTAACAATTTTGCCATAGAAAATCTTTTCGAAGGAATTCTTACCCTTTCAGCCTTTGAAATAGTCCATTTTGCTCATCGCCTGCCCTCTGCAAGGGCTGTTTGATCTCTAAGATTACCTTTTGGAAAAGTTGCAAAGGTCCTTTTGGCTCCCAAGTGCCCTCCACAAGGGCACTTGTTCTTCAGGGTTTTGAAAGACTCCTTTGAACTTCTCGATTGAAATGACCTTGAAAAATGCCTAAGTGTTGGGAACTTGTTTCTTTCCTATAGAGTCCATAGAAATGTGTCTGCAGAGTCCGTAGAAATGAGTCCATAGAAACTAAAAACTAACCTATAGAGTCTGTAGAAACTAGTTTGTAGAAATGAACCTATGGAGCCCATAGAAATCAGCCTGTAGAGTCCATAGAAACTAGGTCTATAGATTTCGTAGTTTTCTCTAAGTCTCTCGAGCCTTGAAAGAGTCCATAGAATCTAGCTTGTGGAGTCTATAGAAACATATCTATAGAGTTTGTATAAATAAGCCTATAGAGTCCGTAGAAACAAGCCTGCAGAGTTTGTAGAAACGTATCTGCAGAGTCCCTTAGCTGAAAAAGTTTAAAAAATAGAGAATTTGAAGGCTCAAAATAATTTTTGAGAAGGGAAGAGAGATTTTTTGGCGTGTAGGACCAAAAATAGCTCATGTGTTGTCCCAAAAAGGAGTGACAGATTTTGGGAACAATAGAAAGTAAGGACATTGTGCAAATGAGGTGTGTTTGAAGATTTCTATAATCCAAATTTTCCTTCTACCAACTAAACCTGCAACTACAACCACTAAGAAATCAAGCAAAAATTTCTAGCCTTTAGTGAAGGGCCATTTCAATAAGGTGCATTTCAAATACAATTTTTTTTAAAACTTTGAAGCAATATTTCTTGTTGTAGCTTGCATTTTCTAACAAAAGTAGAGTAAGGAAATTGTTAGAAAATGTCTGCACCTAAGTTGTTACTATCAAATTCCCAACTCTTGAAAGGGCCTAATTTTTCCATTTGGAAGACAAAGATGTGAATGATTCTTCAATTTAAAGAATTATGGGGAATCATCATTGGAACAGTGACCCATCCTACTAGACTTGATGAGCAAAATAAGTTTGATAAGTCAAATGTAAAAGCAGTCATGCTGATAACTCTCAGTATTATTGATAAAGTTCAACCAAATGTTCATGATTCATAGACATCGAAAGAGGCATGGGACATTTTGTCTGCAATTTATGAGGTGAAGAAATAGACTAGAATCCTACATCTACAATCAATTATTCATATACCCAATATGAAATTAAGTGAAAAGGTTGAAGATTTCTTACGCTAGAATGTATAACTATGAGCAAAACTTGTTGCACTTAGAGAAAATATGGAGGACAAGATGTTGGTTTTGATCACACTAAGAGCTCTACCATCTTAGTTTTGCACATTCATTATGACACTCAACATTACCAAACAAGTAGTGTATTTCAAAGAATTGGTCAATTTACTTTAACAATAGGAAGTAATTCAGCCCATACACGAAGAATTTGAGGACACAGCCCTGATCTCCAAGTAACAAGGTCTAAAATTCAAGAAGGGGCCAGCAAAGTAGCCATAACAACATCAACAATAATAGAAGACTGAGAAGCCAAAGTGGTAGTGTTACATTTTCAAAACCCATATGCATGATACTGATCATTATTGGTATAATGCCTTGACTCACAACCAATCTAATCAAAAGGGCTCTTATAGTAGAGAAGATTTAAATAAATCTAAAAGTGTTCCTCAATAATGAAAGCAAAAAGGGTATGTAAAATAACAAAAGCAAGAGGAGAATGCATCAGATGATGAAGCAACATATGGAGCCCATGATGGGCTTGTACTAGTCTTTCAAACCTCGACAACAATAAGCAAAGTTTGGTTAATAGACTTTGGTGTGAGCAAGCACATGATTGGATGTAAGGAACTCTTCGATTCACTAACAACTCACCCAACTAGAGATTAGGTTTGAATTGTTGATGATAAAGAGTATGTTATATAAGGAATTGGATGTGTCACCTTTGTTCTCGAGACAAGACATTGTGTTCACACAAAGGTACTCTATGTCCTTGGTTTGACAATAAATCTCTTATCTATAAATCAAATACTGAATCACAAGATAAAAGTAGAGTTTATAGTCCAAGAAGGCATCAAATCATGTCTCATTTCCTAAGAAGGTCAGGGTCTTGCTAAAGCCGTCTTGAAGGATCGATTATTTACCTTAGATGTAGTTGCAACTAGTAAAGTTTCACTTCCTACCTCTACAATAGAATCTGCTACACTTTTTTACTACCATTATGGGCATCTATCTACTAGTTCACTCTTCTATATTAGTTCTAAGGCAATGGTTCATGGAATTCCATAGCTTTCCTATTCTTTGTCAATATGTTCTAGTTTTCTCTCAGGCAAACAACATTAGGTTCCATTTGAGTGAAGTTCCTCTCATGCTAAGGAACATCTTGCTATGGTGCATACTACTCTGTGTGGACCCCTACCAACATCCCTTCAAGGATTCAGGTAGTTTTAGTTGTTTGTTGATGATTTTTCTCATAAGACTTGGGTGTTCTTTCTCAAAAATATGAGTGAAGCCCTTACACATTTCAAGGCCTTCCATCAGCATGCTATTACATAATCTAGGAAGTGACTTCAACTCCTCTACTCAGATCAAGGGGGAATTCACATCAAAAGAATTCTTGGAATTCCTAAAGCAACATAGCATCAAGTAGCACCTGACTGCTCCCTATACACCTCAATAGAAAAGAATAGTAGAATAATGCAATTGCTCAGTCATGGAGATGGCTTGTTGCATGCTATCCACTACAAATATGATGACATAATTTTAGGTAGAATTAATACATATGATTGTCTATCCTCTCAATAGAGTACTAATAAAGATCTTGATAGACAAGACACTAGAAGAGGTATGGAGTGGTCGTAAACCATCTATTTTCCATCTTTGAGTATTTGGTTGTACTTATTATATTCATCTTCTAGATAAAAAGAGAAAGAAGACTGAACCAAAGACCCTCCCATGTATTTTCTTAGGGTATAACACTACTTCCAAAGCATACCATCTCATGGATCCTACGATGAAGAAGATTTATGAAAGTCATGATGTGGTCTATGATAATCATCATTTGACTCATTGGAATAAAAGGAGACAAACTAGACCACCTCTCATAGACTTTTCCCACAGTTAGATGATAAGCATGAAGAGGGTGAACTGCAAGAAGGACAATTATGCATTGATATTGGTAATCTATAAGGTAGTTCTTCATCAAATTAGTAGTTGTATTGACATCCTAAATAGCTACATTCTAAAATCAAGGACTCACACCTGAGCTCTCCTCCAAACACTTCATCGGGAGTTCAAACAAGAAGATAGGTGAGAGATGAAATTAATCTTTCACTCGTGAGTTCAATGGTTGATAGAGCCAAACTAAAGGCAGTTCGAGAGGCCTTAAGTCAACCTCAGTAGAAGAAATCTATGGATGCTAAATATGATGCCCTCATCAAAAATGGCACGTGGAAACTTATGGATCTACTTATAGGGAAGAAATTCATTGGCTATAAATGGATCTTCAAAATAAATTACAAGGTAGATGGATCCATCGACAAACACAAAGCATGACTTGTTGCAAAATGCTATACCAAAAAAGAAGGCATTGATTATGAGGAGACCTTTGCACCCAATGTGAAGATCAAAACCATTAAAATTATTTGTGCACTGGTAGTACAATATGGATGACAATTTTAGAAGATGGATGTCAAGAATTCTTTCCTTAATGGTGATCTAAAAGAAGTATACATGACCCAACTAGAAGGTTTCATCGATGACAAACATCCACAAAAGGTATGTCATCTAGTTAAGTCTTTTTATGGACTTAATCAAGCACCTTAGACATGGTACATAAAAATAGATGATCACCTATTTCATCATGGTTTCATTCATAGCCCCTTTTGATTCTAATTTGTATATCAAGAAGGTTGATATAGATACTATCATTCTTGTCTTGTATGTGGATCATCTTATGATCACTGGTAGTTTAGATGATCTTGTTGATGTAGTAAATAATGACCTAAAAAAATCCTTCAACATGACTGATTTAGGGCTACTACATTACTATCTTGGCTTGGAAATATGGTGGAAATAAAATTACATCTTTATCTCCCAAATGAAATACACCAAGACACTCCTAGAAAAGTATAAGATGTTAGATTGTAAACCTCATTCAACATCGATGGAGAAAGGTTTGCAACTCTCTCAATTCTAGGATTCTCCTCAAGTGGATGCAACTCTCTACAGACAATTCATTGGGAGTCTCATCTACTTGACCTACACTAGACCAGATATATGTTTTACTATGAGATATCTTTCCATATTTATGTAGGAATTGAATAAATTTCACTAGATTGTAGCAAAATATGTTTTGAGATATATCTGAGGTACACTTTAGTATGGTTAGGAATATAAGAGGAATAGTAAGTTCTCCTTATAGGGGCACACCGACTCGAACTATGCTAGAACTATTGATGATAGAAAATCTACTTCAAGATACATTTTTCATCTTGGATGTAGACCTTTTTCATGGATCACTAAAAAAATTTAGTAGTTTCTCTCTCATGAATAGAAGTAGAGTATCATGTTGTACGAGGAGTTGTGTGTGAAGCAATATGGATACATCACATTTTATCTGATATGAAGATTCTTGAAGAATAACCACCAATTCTATTTTGTGATAATCAAGGTGTGTTGAAACTTTTCAAGAATCCAATATTTCATGAATGGACCAAACACATTGAGGCTCAGTGTCATTACATTATAAAATAAGTTTTGAATCACCATATTCAGCTCCAGTACTGTTTGACAAATTCACAAATAGTAGATATTCTCACCAAGTCTCTTGGCAAGGTGAAATTTGATCTATTTTGGAGGTACAATTGTAAAAAAATGTAATAAAGGGGGGAATGTTATCATAATTAACATTATATTACATTGCTGATAGTTAGCATTTGTAAACACCATGTTGGTAGTTAGTTATAATCAGTTATTTGTAACTGATTCATTTTGTCATTGTATATATTACCACTTATGTTATCATTTGGATATATCAAAGTTTCATTATTTACACAAAAGCATTTTGTGAAAAGGAAGGCTATAATGATATTTTAAATCATATGAAGCTTTTGATTAAAATTATAAATGACTGATGACCTTTATAGATAGTATTTATACATTGTTGAGTACTTGTATGCAACACATAGTATGAATACAAATAATATATACAAGAGTATATATATTAAATATATCTATATATGGACTTAAGTATTGATATAAAAATATAACATATATAGGTGTAATGGGTCATATGCCTGTATATATAGTTTAATGGATTGTTAAAAATAAGTCATAGGATTCCAAGGGAAAGGAAACTATAGCTATATGAATACAGTCTACTATAAGTGTAACAAATTATTTAAATGAAAAAATATGTTCTCATGAGATTTATGGATTTATTTATCATGATTAGTTAATTTTAATGGAGTAGTTGCACATATGAACAATGGACTATGATATTATTGTTCATTAAAGAGTGCATTATATTTGAATCTACTTATGAAAGTTATAAATGTGTGTGTGTGTGTGTGTGTGTGTGTGTGTGCGCGCGCGCGCGCACGTGCGTGCGTGCGTGCGTGTGCAATTGGTATACATAAAACTTAATATGTCTATTATTTATATGATAACTAATATAGTGGAGATTCATTCATACATTTGATATGTTAAATATATGCATTTTGATTATTCCTATGTATATCATATTTTTATGCTTGTTAATATGAATTAATTTGTATGAATATATTGGTTATATTCATGTTAACCAAATCTCATATTGTTGGTACTAAGTAAGTAGTGATACAAACTTCACTAGCTTACTATCGTTACCAATGCCAGATGAAGGTAATTTAATCAAGTGTTGTGTATGAATTTGATTGATGTTAGAGATTAATAACTATTGAAAACTTTGGTCAAAGTAATGTTAGTTATACATTGTCATTTCATATGTATGATTTACATGTTTATGTGATACCATGTTAGAACATAATTTTTATGGTACACTTCATATTTTTAGAAATCATAAGCACACAGGTCCTAACTTGTCTCTCTAGATTCCCACACCATGACTATCTACTCATCTGTGAAGGGAAGACCATTCTTTGATGAAAAATTATGTGGTAGATTGATGTTCCATTGTTGATGTGGAAAAACACTCAAATTATGCTCTCTCTCCCCAAAATAATAGTTATTTGAAGACTACACCTGAGATTGCCACATGGATATTTGAGTTTGAGAAACTCATGTTCCATGGAACTTTGTATCTTGTATTTTATATATTGCATTGTATTTAATACTATTGAAACATTAACCCTAGTGAATTTTAATTATTTACTCATTTGTACATTGATAGTTGTGGTTGTATTCTTGTACCAACCATGGTTAGAAAATATATAATTAATTTCTATATTTAGTTATGTTTTATTTCATCTCATGATTATGATCAATGATTGCTATATGTTACATGTTTATTTTATAGTTGTCATACTTAGAGTGTTATACTTTGTTCACTAATTAGATTCTCATGGTGAAATCTAATGAAGGAATATGTTGATTAAATAAATTTAAAAAATCACATTATTCTATGTCAATCCTAGTGGGGATGTTACAAATCATCTCAAAATAATGTCACATGATAAGTCCCTATTTTTTATGGTTCAAGGATTAGTTTAGACTAGTATTTTATTTATTGACCATTACTTATAGTGGTCTATTTTTTTTCAAATTCACAATCTAATGTTAAGAGATATTCCTTAAATAAAATGCTTTATATTTTTCAAAATGGATATTATAACCATTAAAGAGTTACTTGATATGATTTTATAATTCAGCCATTTAATTTTGAGTCAACCTAGGTTGATCCATATTTCATTAGTAGTGGTTTATAAGATTCATCTTACACAATCTCTTCATTAGTAAAAAATAAATAATAATTAGAAATAAGAATTATAGTTATATTAAAAATTATTTAAAGATAATTTAATATTAACTAGAGCCATGGGGAACTTAGACAAAAAAACACATTAAACAAGAAAAAGAGCACTTATGACAAGTTTTTAGGAATAATGGATATTCCACCCTATAAATTAGTAAATATTTCAAAAGGAGAAAGTGGTAACACATGGAAAATTAAAGGTATACCAATGATAAAAAGATAGATGAAAAAATGTGTTCCTTCCTTACATACAAAGCATTATAGATAGAATCACAATATTTTTAATAAAGAAGCAAATTAGCACTATCTTCTCATTGTCCAAAAAAATTAAAAACTTCTTAATTAGTAAAACATCCCATTGACCCTAATTCACATAAAGGTGTTTATCAAATCTTGTGCACTTGTATAAAATCATACATCTATGAAAATGATAAGATAATTAGTATAACAATTAAAGAGCATTTCTTAGACCTTTGGCATAGTAGATATCACAAGTCAACATTAGTGGAGTATTATCAACTTAATAAACATCCTATTAACTTTACGGGCTCAAAATTTTTGGCAAACATTGATAATTGATCCAAGAGAAGAACAGTAGAGGCTATTAAAATTGATAAACAAAAAAAATTCCTGAATTGAGATGATGTATTATTAATTACTCATTCTTAGTTGCCTTTAATAAAAAAATATTAGCACATTATGTCAGTTTCACATGATTTTTTTACACTACCACATGGATTTATACATTTCAAGTTAGGAGACTCTTATTGGCATCAAACTTGTCCTACTGATGAGCCTAAGATGTGGCTCAAAATGTCAACAATACTCATGGATGAGATCGTAACCTCTCCATTACTTAATGTCATTTCATTACACTTTGAATTCTCAACTGGTAATTTACTATACCATTACATAATGGGTGTGCTAAGAGAGCTTAGATGATTTGAGAATTTGAGAATAAAAAAGAGTAAGAATCTTTCTCTCCTCTTTTTCTTGAAATGTTGTATAAATAACATCATTATTTAAAAAAAATTGATATTAATCATGCACAAAAGAACTCTTATAATGATTAAATATTTATAAAAATGGGTCTAATGCTAGTTCATGATCAGTTACATGGTTTGTGTGCTTCTTTAACTAGGATTGATAAGGAATTATTAGGTTTACAGCTAAGGCTTACAAATAATATTGACCCTCACATGTGGAATCATTGGGACAAAATCTCTGCTAGAAGGTCAAAATCTGTTTATAATGACATCATTAAAAAACACAACAATTTTTTTAAAAAACTTCTTTAGAATAGTCAATGCAGGGTTCTTGTTAGAGGACAAGAATGGTCAGATATCTTGAACATTTGGTTGTCAACTTCTCAAAATTTCAACTAGTACAAACCTTCCAAGAGATTATTAGAACAAGGATTAAACTTTGTTGTAGTGCCAAAATGAAAACTTGTAGAAGAGATTATTTATGGAATTGAAGGAATTAAACATTTTTATAAAAATTAAGATGAAAAAATCAAACAGGATTATGTATATGCATTAAGAAGAGCCAAACTACCAAAGCATAATATTAACAAAGCAAAAAATATGGCACCTAAAATGTTGAATGAAAATAAAAATATTGTCATTTTGAAAGAAGACAAGGGTAAAGCAACAATGGTTTTAAATAGAGTAGATTACATTGATAAGATGTTGGATCACCTTAAAAATAATGGATGCTACAGAAAACTCAAAAATAATCATTTGAACTACATTATGAAGATGTCAACTTTGCCATTAAACAATCCTCTTCATCTGAATAGATTAAAATAGACCTATTAATTCAAACCAAATCACTCCAAGAATATATGACCTTCCAAAAATGATAAAACCAAGCAACCCGCTTAGACCTATTATTGAAATTATGGTCACACCTATCTTAAAACTAGCCATGTTTCTAACGAATAAATTATAACCTCTCGTTGGTAAGACAAATTCATATATTAAGGACTTGACCTTATTTATAGATATAATCAAAGAGTTACATATAAATGAATAAGATATATTGTTGAGTCTTGATGTTGTCTCCCTTATTACGATGATTCCCATTAATGAGGCCATCAAGGTTATTGAAGACCTAAAGGATCATGAAACCATAAAGTTAGTAGGCTTGTGCCTTTGATCAACTAATTTTAGTTTCCAAAGAGATTTTTTTTGGCAAACTTTTGGTGTAGATATGGGCTCATGTCTCTCACCAACAATAGCCATTTTATTTATAGAGAACTTTGAATGCAAAGTGCTCAACTCTATCCAACATCAACCCAATTTGTGGGTGAGGTTTGTTGATGACACCTTTGTAATTTGGGCCCATGAAATGGAAGAAATCGATAAGGTCATTGAAAATCTTAAATGCTAGTTTGATTCCAAAAGAATTACTTTGGAGGTTGAATAAAATGAGTCCCTACCATTTTTAGATGTTATGGTGATCAAAAGTCAAGATTGTCTCTTAACCCATAAAATTTATGGGAAGAAAACGTATATTGATAAATAATTTCATGCAAATTATCACCACCATCTAGGACAAAAAATGAGTGTCCTAGAAACCCTATTAACTAGAGCCATGGCAATCTCAAATAATAGTCACATTGAACAAGAAAAAGAGCACTTGCAAATTTTTTTTGGGAACAATGGATACTTCACCATGAAAATTAATAAAGCTTTTGCAATGGAAGAGAGGTAATAAAGGATAACTGAAAGGTCTACCAATGATATGAATATATAAGAACAAAATGTATTCCTTCTTTACATACAAGACATTACGAATATGATTTCTAGACTTTTAAAGAATACAAACATTATCACTATCTTCTTACCATCCAACATCGTTAAAATATTTTTAATTCAATAAAAGATCCCAATTATCTTAATTGACATAAAAGTGTTTATCAAATCTCGTATGCTTATGAAAAATTATACATTGGTAAAATTGGGAGGACAATTAATACAAGAATTAAAGAACATTTCATAAGCCTTCGACATAATATATCTCACAAATCAATAAGAAGCATTATCAGCGTATTAAATATCCCATTTAAAAACTTTGACAAAAATTTACAATTGAAAGAATAGAGGAACTATCAATTTTCACCCAAATGTTCATAATATTATTATTTGACACAAAATATCATAAACCATATGTTTTGAAATAATATTAAAATTTAAAATTCTGTGCCACATCGACATTGACGTGTGATTTGATAATTCTAGACCAATCTAGATGTTTATCTTACCGTTTGCCCTCACTGTTAGAGTGAGGATGTTCATGGAGATGGAGATGGTTTGCCGGTTTAGTGGCTTTAGGATTACGGCGACTGGGAGTCTCTTGTAAAAGATTCCGCCTCAAAAGGTTTTGCTTCCACGCGGCCTAATTTCCTCGTTTGCGATTACCATCATCGACAGGTCAACATTTATTTTTATTAGGACGAGTCCCCAGTGACTTGACGCAACTCTATCGGCGTACTTTTTTATTAGGACGAGTCCCACTCCACACGCTACATTATGATTTCTCATCGTCGATCCACCTGTTGCCCTCCATGATAAGACACTTGCATGTGCAGGGGAATAATCTGTCCTTCCACTTTGACAACTGCACGCTGGGAATCTTTCTGTACCTGTTTTTGAAACTCAACTTTACAATTCAAGCAGATTGGCAATGGAGAATTACAGTCTCAATGGGAAATTCAAGGTTCAGGCTGTCTCATGTAATGCCCAATGTGTGGTTCTACAAGCTCAGAGACTTTAGCAGATTCAGAGACTCCCAGAGAAGACGGCTTCTTCACCGCAGCTATAGTACTAGATATGAGTCTGCCATTAGTTTGCAAAGAAGCAGCCATTCTTTTCGCAGGACTGAAAGAGTTGATGAATTTCCTGTCAATCACATAGCCTCTCGAGAACAAGCAAAGGAGAAATCCCAAATGGTTGACAGTGAACTCAAGAGAAATACTAGGAAAGAGAAGAGAAGCGAACGAGGATCATACTGTATAGCTATAGACTCCAGAATATCTGTAGGGTGTAGCTGTAGACCCACAATGGACACGGATGGTGCTTCAAGCTCGGGAGGAGAGTCTGTAAGCCGCCACGATGAGCAATCCGTGTTGGCACACAAGAAAAATAATTGCACGACACAATTCATGGAGAGAATAGATCGAACCAAGCTTGGCCCTCAACTGGACACTAAAAGCGGAAATGCCCAGCATGTTAATGTCGCAGGATTGCCCAGCCCTGTTGATGAGGATGAGGGTTCTGTTAAATTTCACGACTCAGATGACAGATTTAAAGTCTGTGATAGCTTTGCAGTGGTGAAATCATCGGGCGATCCGCAGAAAGATTTCAGGGATTCAATGGTCCAAATGATCACTGAGAGCAATATCCATTGTTACGCAGATCTTCAGCAGCTCCTGCAATGCTATCTTTCGTTGAACTCAGCTCAAAATCATAATAATATTGTCAAGGCTTTTGAGCATGTCACATCAGATTTTACAGAAATGTAAAAGAGAAAAAAGAAAAAAGTTTTTCAGGCCTATTGTAACAGTAGCGATACTGAATTATAGTCATAAATATCCAGCACAATGTATTTATGGTGATTCGTGCCCGATTCATCCTTTTAAAGTAACATAAATTTATGGCGTAAGTAACATATATTTATGGAGTGAAGTTTCTTTGTTTCTTGGGAGACTGACAAGAAAGTCAACAAATGTCATCACGCCACCAATCTTATAAATGATGTTTGTCAACTTTGGCCATTTCTTGTGTTAGTTTTAAAAAGATTTGTCGAGTTTTGCTATTTGTTGTGTTAGTTTATCGACTTTAGAAAGGATATCAGATGTCATATTGTAATGGTTCTTGCTTGAGTTTTATTTTTTTGGGTTGATGATCTTCTTTTACAGTTTGTGCTGTTTTTGTAACAGTTAAATTATATATATATATATAAATAATTGTGAGAAGAAAAAGTTTCTCCCAAAGGTTATTATTTATTAGTTTAATAAAAATTTAAATTAGCAATGATTGTGATATAATGATGATTTAGTAGATATTACGTTCATGATCTTTTTAAAATAAGTATAGAAGTTAAAACATGAGAAGTTAAAAGTGGTGAATTATATTCACCATATCTTTCCCTATTAATAAAATTTTTTGGGTCTTTTTCTCTTATAGTTATTGATAAAATATATTAAAAAATATAATTTGAATAATAACTATTTATAGAAGTCATTTGATAGTTACAAAAATATACATGAATAAAAACATCACTAAATAAAAATATCTAATTAAAACTTAACAGAATTTTAAGACATCATCATTAACTAAAAAATGAACAAATATTTTTTTGATTTTGAGGGGATTATTTGAGACCTTTCCTAGTCTTTAAGAACATTTGTACATGTTTAATATTCTTTCCTTACAAGAAGTAAAAATCTATTTGATTTTATGTTTCATAAGGGAGAGGCATCGATAGTGGTGCACCCTAGCATTGCCATCTAATGAGTGTGCTGTACATACACCAATTGATGTATGATCAATGTCTATTTGAAAGTTCAAGTAATAGGAAAGTCACTTTTTTTTTTTTTTTTTTTAATTTAGTTTGTTTGTGACCAATACATGTGCATTGAATATGTTATACTTGTAAACTTGGTTGCATGTTTAGTACGTAAATATTTTAACAATATTTATAAATGAATAGTTTTAACTATAAGAAAGATACAAGTGTATAAGGACTCACAATCATATCTTAGAGTAATCTAAGGACTTTCATGGATATCCATCTATGAGCAAGGCATTTGAAGGAGAGCCTTCTTTCAGCAAGACAAAGTGAGGGAGATTTTTGATGACTAGGATATGTCTTACATGATGTAATTTTTAATGCTTTTATGGTAATGTGCACCTTTTTGGCATTGTATACCTATATGGCATTGACCCAACATTATTTTATGTTCACGTTTTGTATGCTTTTATATTTTCTATGTATGTATGTATGCATGCATGCATGTATGGATGGATGTGCACATTTTGTAGTGATCATCTTTCTGCGTACAATTTTGTAATATTTCCTTCTTGTAAAATGTTGAATAAATAACTTTCATAAAAAATAAATCAACTAAATCTGACATGTTAAAATTGATGGTATGTTTTTTGCACCATTCTTGGAGTTCATCTATTTTGAGCATTTATTAGAGTTTTATGTACACACTACTTCTTCCATCAAATAATTAAATCTACATAACATTTATTACATCACCACAAGTGATAGTTGTGTATACTTGAATATGCAATTACATCTATAAGGCCATAGTTTCAATTTTTAGGTTTTACCATTTCCTTCCATCATACTACATAAAACGAATGTGAACTTGTAATGGAAAATAATGTGAATTGTAACTACTTGTAAGTTGATAACTTGTAATAAACTATGTATGATGCTTGTCCCAATAACCAATATGACTAAGAAAACCAAAAACCAAAACATACAATATGTAATTTTTCAAAACATATATCACATGTCCTTGTTTTCTAGAGTCATAACCACTTATTGAAGTTGAAAGATCTTAGTATTATGATAATAGCTATAAAAATTGCCAAGAAAAGAAGCATGAAGGTTCAATCATTGATCATTTGTTCCATGTAAAGACTCAAATTTATAAGTAGTATTTAATTACGTGATTGAATTACTCTTATATAATACACAAATCACATGTTTTAACACTACATAGGGAAATAATTGAAAATTACAATATCAATCGATAGGGTTTGACATTTACAATAATCTCTAGAGTTTAGTCATAGAAATATATTTGCATCTCACCTTGATTTTATTTCCAACTATATGCAAAAAGGTAAGATAATGCATACATTTAAAGCAAAAAATTATAGGGAAGAGCTAAATTGTTACATATCACCAACATCAATTATTTGGGAATTTTGAGCATTACCTTCAACTTTTCATTTCACTTAAATTGTGGCTAAGGATCCAGTATATAATATTTACCATTTCACTTACCTTATATTCTTCTAGAACCATCTCATAAATAAAAGTGTGAAGCAGATCAAAAATCATAAACCTTCTCTTGATGATTTTGCCTATGATCTTGTTGAATTTGTGATTATATCAATTGCATCAAATTAAATTTAGGCGTAATAAGGTATAATTTTAAAAAAAAATTAATCTAAATAGGGTTGATTTAAAGGTGGCACAAATTTTATACAACTTGTTCTTTAGAAAGTGAAGTTTGAACAATCAAAACAAGTGAACCACTAAGCTTTGGATCTAAATAAAGCATTTTCTTGATCGATTTTGATAGTAAATATGGACCTATTATGAATTAACCTTGTTCCAAGAACTATTATTTTGGATAATTTGGAACTAATAGGTGGACCAAGTTATTAGCCTCTAAACATTCCCTTTCATGATATGAAGTACATGTTCCAACCTCATGAATGTGTTTCCCAATGCAATAAAATAGTTCTTTTAAGGCCAAATTTAGATGTACATAAAACAAAAATTGTAAGTCATTTGGACAAATTACAAGAACCTGCACATGTGTCTCTAAGACATAAAATTTCACCTCAAATCATGGTGATTTGACATAAGAGATGAATATGTGGTAAATGGTATACTAATCAATCTTTAAATGCAAATTTTATGAGTCAAGAGACAAGTGCTTGTCCTCCAGTTTATATTTCTACTTCTACCACCACCCTTTGAGAAACCACCACTTTTAACACATCTAGATAGTCAAATCGCATGTATTCCCATGACCAAGATGTAAAAATCCACCCATAGGAAGGTTTTCATAGCTGGTAAATATAAAAACACTTATAATAAATGTTGTCAAAGTTGAAGCTATAGTTCAAGATCTCTAACTCTAGTGATTTGAGGCTTAAAACTAGAACCAACACCACATTAGGTGTTATTAATAATGTCTAGGACCAAATTATTAGCCTTTGAATACACCCATGTTCTAGCCTCAAGAAGAGGCTTCCCAATATAAGAAAATGGTTATTTTTATGACAAATTTAGATGTGCATAAAATAAAAACTATAAGTCACTTGTACAAAATAAAAGAACCACCATGTGTGTGTATAATCCATATAATTTCACCCTAGAGCATGGTGATTTGATGTAATAAATGAATATGTGGAGACAGTATACTAATTAGTGCTGAAATTCAACTTTTATGAGTCACAAGACAAGTGTTTGTCCTCTAACTAAAGTTTTCACTTTTGGGACCTCCCATTGGAAATCCACCACTTCTAACATACATCAAGATAGGAAAATCACATGTGTTCCCATGAAAAAATCTCTAAATCTGCTTAGAGATAGGATTTTATAGCTAGTTAAGATTGTGAAAATATTGACAACAAATGTTGTCAAAGTTGAAGTCATAGTTTGAGATCTCCACCACTAGCACTTCATGGATGTAAATTGACACCTACACCATGTCAAGGTTGGATAATAAAATATATGAAAAAGTTAATGGCCACATACCATGCCCTATATATAGATGTAGTACCTATTTTAGGCTCAAGAATGTGCTTCTTAATACCAAAAAATAGTTACTTTTTAGGCCAGCTTCAGATGTGCATAAAAAAATCATAATTCACTTGGAATAAATGAAATAACCCTATATGGATGCCTAATCACTCTAATTTCACTCCAAATTAGGTTAATCCAATGAAAGATATGAATATGTGGTAGGAAATATACTAATTAATGTTGAAATGTAACTTTTAAGTAGTCAAGAGACAAGTGCTTGTCCTCCAACTGACATTTCCACTCTTAGGACCTCCAACTAAGAATCCACAACTTAAAAAACATATGGAAAGTAAAATCACACATTTTCCCACAACTATGAGCTCCAAATCCATTTGTAGGTTAGTTTTTATAGTTGGTCAAGAATGCAAAAATACCAACAAATGTTGTCAAAGTTAAAACCACAATTTAATATCTCCACCTATTGTTTTTCATGACCAAAATCCAACACTTTTTCCATGTCAATAGTGGATAGAAATTTATAGTACTAAGTTCTTGGACTCTGACCACACTTTGTTTGGAGATAGAGTACCTATTCTAGCCTCAAGAATGTGCTTCCCAATACAAGAAACTACATATTTTTGGGTCAACGTAAGAATTACATAAAATAAAAATCCTAAGTCACTTGGACGAACCAAAAGACCCCTCACATGCACTTATAATCCCTATAACTTCACCGCATATCATTGGGATCTGATGTAAAAGACAAACTTATGGCAAGCGGTATACTATTAAGTGCTGAAATGCAACTTTAATGTAGTCAAAATACAAGTGCTTGTCCTCCAAACTACACTTCCACTTTTGTGACCACCCCATAAAAAACTACTATTTATAACAAATCTATATTGTAAAATCATGTGTTCCCATGACTATGAGCTCTAAATCCACTTGAAGATATTTTTATAGCTGGTTAGGAATGCATAAACACTAACAATAAATGTTATGAAATTTGAATCCATAGTTTGAGAGCTGCACTTCTGATGCTTCATGGCTATAAAATGAAACTAATATCATGTCATAGGTGGCAAATAATGTATAGGAAAAATATATTATCCTATGACCATGCCCACTCTACAGATGGAGTACCCATTTTGGCCTTAATAACATGCTTCTTAATACAAGAAAATATCTATTTTTGGGCCAATTTTAGATGTGCATAAACAAAAATCTAAGTGACTTGGATAAACCTAAAGAACCATTGCATGTGTCTCTAAACCCTCTACTTATACCTAGGATCATGGTGATATGATGTATGAGATGAATATATGATAGACGGTACTAATCAATGCTAAAATTCAACTTGTATGCAATCCATAGATAAGTGCTTATCCTCCAACTGGTATTTCCAATTATGAGATCTCCCATTTCAAATCTACCTTCTAACATGTCTAGATAGACAAATCACATGTGTTCCCATGAACAAGAACTATGAGGACACATGAAGTTGAGTTTTTATACCCAATTAGGAATGTAGAAACACTGACAATAAATGTTTTAAAAGTTAAAATCATAGTTGGATATCTCCACCTCCAATACTTCATGCCTAAAAGTTGTAACTAACACCACATTGTGGGTTGCAAATATCCCCCTTTCCTTGGTCATCATTGGTGAAACTCCAAATATGTTCATTGGGGAGATTGTTAATGATTTTTATTTGTTAAAACCAACTAATTTTTATCCAATTCCACTTTTACTCTTCTCATGGATACAATTTTTTGATTTTGGCAATCTACCACAAATGTTGCAAGTTTCATCCAAACATGATTTGTTATTAAGAAATTATCCATATGGTCTTTCAAAAAAAAATGGTTGGAATAAATTTCCTTATTTATTTTGATAAAACTTCCTTTCCACACTCCTGTAAAATATTGTCATCATTAAAGTAAAACATACATGATGAAAAACATCATAATGCATTAAAAATCATACATGTTGCCTATAACAACAGGTGTGGTGTGTGTGATTTATTTTGACATAGAAGATTTGGGCCATCTCAAAAATCCTTTGACTATTATAAATTTGTGGATATTTATGTAAAAACTTAAAATATAATTGTGTTTGCAACCTATCAAAGAAATGTTTTAGATGTGGTTCACAATAATGAGAACCAACTCTTATTTTCACTACATCTTTTGTATTGGGTGAAACCCTTGTGTTATTTTTATAAAATTGTGAAATTAAATATCTGAGAGCATTGACTATAGCCTTGTCTTTTTGTGGAACTCTACCACAAAAATACCTAGAGGTCATTGTTATCGACATCATCAAGTACTTTATGTATCCCAAATGCTTTCTTTATTATATTTCTATTTATTTTAAGTGCTTTACTTGGTTCTCTAATGAATCATTTCCCCCCAGTTTGAATACTTACTATACAAGTTGAAATTATGCATTGAGAAGTGTTAATATATTTGGATCATCTTTTCACACTTATAATATGGTATGCATCATATATATTTTAAACAATTGCTTTGTTTTCACTATCATTATTAGATGTTATTAGTCCAAGGGCATACATTCTAGGTCTCATCTTAAACAATTTCATCATTGAAAAAAAAAATGACATCTTTGACTATAATTTAATTATTCAACATAATTATCCCAAACATTTTCATCTATTCTTCTTTAAAGATGATCAGACATTTTATCAAACATTGGTTTTAAAATGTTTTCATAAACTTCAAATAAGTACATGGGCCTTTTGTGTAAAATCCTAAGAGGTATTATTAATGGTAGAATTTTTTGATTCGGTGTTTCCATATTGTTATCTTCACTCCTAAGTTTTTTTTGATTTTATGTTGGGCACATATAATTTAATTCATTGTTACTTTCACTATTGAGTGTTTCCATATAATTTTATTCATTCTTAATTTCATGATTATGTGTTTCCTTGTAATTATCTTCATCATTAGGTGATAAATCATCATACATAGATTTATCATCAATAAAATTAAAACTTCATTCTTTAATACAATATTAATTACACTAACATTCCCCCATTTATTACATTGTTTTTACAAATGTAACCCCAAAATGGATCAAATTTCACCTTGCCAAGAGACTTGGTGAGTATATCTACTATCTGTGAATCTGTTGAGCAGTACTGGAGCTGAATATGGTGGTTCAAAACTTGTTCTCTAATGTAATGACATTGAACCTCAATGTGTTTAGTTTGTTCATGAAAAATTAGATTCTTCACAATATTGAAAACACCTTGATTATTGTAGGATAGAATAGGTGGTTGATCTTTAGGAATCTCCATATCAGACAAAATATGACATATATATATATATATATATATATATATATTGCTTCACACATAGATCCTCGTGCAGTGCAATACTCTGCTTCTATGGATGAGAGAACAACTAATGACTAATTTTTACTAATCCACAAAATGGGTCTAGATCCGAGATGAAAAATGTATCCTAAAGTAGATTTTTTGTTATCAACAGATCTAGCATAGTCTGAGTCAATGTACCCCTACAAGAAGAACTGACTATTCTTCTTGTATTCTAGACCATACTCAAGTGTGCCTCAAATATATATCAAAACATGTTTTGTTGCAACCTAGTGACATTTCTTTGATTCCTACATAAATCTAGAAAGATAACTCACAACAAAACATAGATCTCATTTGGTGTAGGTCAAGTAGATGAGACTCCCAACAAGTTGTTTGTAAAGAGTTACATCCACTTGAGGGGAATCCTGGAAATGAGAGAGTTGTAAACCTTTCTCCATTGGTGTCGAAAGAGATTTATAGTTTGACATTTTGTACTTTCATAGGATTGTCTTGGCACATTTCATCTGGGAGATAAAGATGTGATTCTATTTTTTCCATATCTCCAAGCCAAGACAATAATGTAGTAGCCCCAAATTAGTCATATTGAAGGATTTCTTCAAGTCATTCTTTATTGCATCAACAAGATCATTTGAACTACCATTGATCACAAAATCATCCACATACAAGACAAGAATGAAAATATATATACTAACCTTCTTGATATACAAATTGGAATTAGAGGGGCTATGAATGAAACCATGTTTCAATAGGTGATCATCTATTTTTATGTACCATGATTGAGGTGCTTGTTTAAGTCCATAAAGAGACTTAACTAGATGACATACCTTATTTTGATGTTTTTCATCTATGAAACCTTCTGGTTGAGTCATGTATACTTCTTCTTTCAAATCATCATTCAGGAAAACACTGTTGACATCCATCTACTGAAGTTTCCATCCATATTATGCAGCCAGTGCATAAACAATTCTGATGGTCTAGATTTTTGTAGTGGGTGCAAAGGTCTCCTCATAATCAATGCCCTCTTGTAGAGCATAACCCTTTGCAACAAATCATGCTTTATGTTTATCGATGGATCCATCTGCCCTATAATTTATTTTGAAGATCCATTTGAAGCCAATGGATTTCTTCTTAATAGGTAGATCAACAAGTTTCCATGTCCCATTTTTTATGAGGGCATCATATTTTGCATCCATAGCTTTCTTCCACTAGGGTTGAATTAAGGCCTCTCAAATTATCTTTGGTTCGATGCTATCAACCACTAAACTCACGAATGCAAGATTGACGTCATCTCTCACTTTTCTTGTTGTTCAAACTCTTGATGATGTTTCTAGAGGAGAACTCAGGTGTGAGTCCTTGATTGTAAAATCTAGCCATTTAGGATGTTGTTGCAGTGGTTGGTTTGATGAAGAACTACCCTGTAGATTACCAAGATTAATGAACAATTCTCCTTCTTGCAACTCACCTTCTTCATGCTCATCATCTAACTATGGGAATAGTCTGTGAGAGGTGGTCTAGTCTATCTCCTTCTGTGCCAATGAGTCAAATGATGACTCATTATAGACCACACCATGAATTTCATAAATCTTCTTCATCTCAGGATCTATGAGATGGTATGCTTTGGAGGTAGTGCTATACCCCAAGAAAATACATTGAAGGGTCTTTGGTTCAATCTTCTTTATCTTCTTATCTAGAATATGTATATAAATGTACAACCAAATACTCAAAGATGAGAAATAGATGGTTTATGACCACTCCATACCTCTTCTAATGTCTGGTCTAGCTAGATCTTTATTGGTGCTCTATTGAGAAGTTAGAAAACTATCTATACTACTTCTATCTAGAATTGTGCCATCAACTTTGCAGTTGATAGCATGCAATGAGCCATCTCTATGACTGAGTGATTGCATCATTCTATTATTCCATTCTACTAATGAATGTAGGGAGTAGTCAAGTGCTACTTGATGCCGTGTTGCTTTAGAAATGCCAAGAACTCTTTTGATGTGAATTTCCCCCCTCAATCTGAGCAGAGGAATGAATTTTCTTCTCGAACTATGTAATAACATGCTAATAGAAGGTATTGAAATGTGCAAGAGTTTCACTCTTATTTTTGAGAAAGAACACCCAAATCTTGCAACAAAAGTCATCAAAAAACAACTAAAAGTACCTAAATCCTTGATGGGATGTTGGTATGGGTCCACATAGATAAGTATGCACCATAACAAGTCATTCTTTGGCATGTGAGGAACTCAACTCAAATGAAACTCGATGTTGTTTACCCGTAAGACAACTAGAACATATTGGCAAAAAATGAGAAAGCTAAGCAATTCTACGTACCACTGCCTTAAAACTAAGCTAGAAGAGGGAACTAGTAGATAGATACCCACATTGATAGTTCCAAAGTGCAGTGGATTCTACTATAGAGGTAGTGAGTGTAGCTTCACTACTTGAAACTACATCTAAGGCAAATAACTGATCTTTTAAGAAAGCTTTAGTAAGAACCTGACCTTCTCAAGAAATGAGATTTGATGCCTTCCTAGACTAGAAACTCTAATTTTATCTTTTGATTCAACAATTGATTGACAGATAAGAGATTTGTCATCAAACCAGGGACATAGAGTACCTTTGTGAGAACACAATGTCTTGTTCCGAGAGGAATGGTGACACATCCAATTCCTTCTAAAATGGACTCTTTATCATCAACAATTCAAAATCAATCTCCGGTTAGGTGAGTCATCAATGGATCAAAGAGTTCCTTACATCTAGTCATGTGCTTGCTGGCACCAGAGTCTATTAACCAAACTTTGCTCACTATTTTCAAGGTTTGGGAGACTAGTACAAGATTATTATGGGCTCCATATGCTACTTTGTCTACTGCTTCATCATCAAATGCATTCTCCTCTTGCTTTTGTGATGCTACATGCCGTTTCTACTTTCAATGTTGAGGATGTCTCTTAGATTTCTTTGAATCTTCTTTACTAGAAGATCCCTCATGATTGGATTGGCCTTGAGCCAAGGCATTATACCAACAATGATCCGTATTGTGCATGTGGGTTTTGCAAATGTAACACCACCACTTCAACGTCTCATTCTTCCACTATTGTTGATGTTGTTGTGGCTACTTCTGAGGTACTTTCTTGAATTTAAGACCCCATTGCTTGGAGATTAGGGCTTTGTCCTCAAATTCTTCATGCACAAACTATATTGCTTTCTCCTATTAAAGCAAATTGACTAGTGTCATAATGGATGTGTGAAACTAAGATGGGAGAGTTCTCAGCGTGATCGGAACGAACATCTTGTCCTCATTTTTTTCTCCAATCACAACAAGTTTGGCTCATAGTTCTGCAACTCAGTGTAAGAATTCTTCAACCTTTTTGGCTAATTTCATACTAAGTGTATGAAGAAGCGATTGCAAATGTAGAATTCTGGTCTAATTCTTCGCCTCATATATTGTGGACAAAATGCCCCATGCCTCCTTTAATGTCTGTGCATCATGAACATATGGTTGTACTTCATTAGTAATATTAAGAATTATTAGCATGAGTGCTTTCACATCTGACTTGTCGAACTTCTTTTGCTCATCTAGTCTAGCAGGACGGGTCACTATTCTAGTGACGATGCCTCATAATTCTTCAAATTGAAGAATCGTTTGCATCTTCATCTTTTAGGAGGCAAAATTTGGCCCTTTCAAGAGCTGGGCATCTGACAATAGCAACTTGGGTGCATACATTTTTGGGTGTTTTCTTACTTTACTTTTGCAAGAAAATTACAAGCAAAATAGGAATTATTTCTTCAAAGTTTCAAAATTTTCTGTATTTGAGCAAAGTACCTTTCAAGGATGTTGCCTTCTACTTTTTATTGAACCTCCGTGCTTTGTAAACACTCCGAGCTATGTTTTTGATACTTCAATGTCTATAGGCTTACATTCCACTTCTGCTAGTGGCTATGTTTCACAAGTCACAGCTTCATGGGCTGCTTGACCAGGTGACGGATTTTGACTATAGGAAATGATATGGGTGTGGTTGTATTTATGTAAACATTTTCTTCTATGCTCATCACTTTTTCAATCTTTCTCCTTGCTTCAAGCTTCTGCAATGTCAGGCTTGGCATCGATTAGACTGTAAGCGTATTCTGTCAGATCTTCTACAAAGTCGCTGCGTCCCAGGCTTTCGCTGTGCAAGCTTTTGTTGTTTTGCAAGCTTTGAATGCTCTACTGCATGGCGATCAAGCTTAGTAGGCTCTGATACCAGAATGTGAATGAAAATGAAACTTTGATATTGAATTGATAACATAAACTGCAATATATACAATGTCAAAAGGAATAGGTTACAAACAACCGATTATAACTACCTTTATGTGGCTTCTATCCATGTATGTAACTCCCAACAATGTAATACAATATTAATTACACTAATAAATAGACCAACGGATGTTTGAAATAGTGATCAATATGCATATAGTCACTAAAACTAAGATGCGAACTGTTTAACAGAAACATAGAATATTATTATTTATTGCAATTTAATTGGTCTAAAACAAATGCATGTTATGGGTGATTTTGCATCATTTGAGGGAATGATAGCCAAAATTAGAATTTTAAATGCATGTCAGAACTGCCAGGATTCTGAGTAGTGTGCATGTGTTCCAGCCGTATGGGTTACTGCCTGTCCCTACATGCATTCCAGTATTTAAAAAATTAGTTGCAGAGGCACCAGTAGAGCTGATAAGCCAGCTGGTTGACACGAAATCAAGGAAAAATGGCATAGATTTGATGGAGTCTTTTGTCACCTCTAATTTTGGATCTATTTGTGTTAAATTTGGTGATGCTAGCACCATGGCTTACACTTAAAAGTACCAGCCATTGCTTACTCCCAGGCAAACATTTTTTAGGCAAGATTCAATGTTTTTTTTATAAATCATTATTAGTGGGTGTGTTTGACATATTTTCCTGGCGTGAAGCAAGGATTTTGTAGTCATAGATGATATATTCTATGTTCTTATGGGGATGTTGGATAATTTAGTGATGTTGAGGGAGTAGTATGGTCTGAACAAATTTATGAATGAGGTTTCCCTGCAACTGTATGTATCTCTACATCTTCTTCTTTTTTTTTTCTAGTGCTTTTGGAATAATTGTACTATCCCTATTCTGGATTGTAAAATATCTCCCATGTGTAACTAATTTATGGCCTTCAAGTAGTATGGACAGATACAAATATCTTATCATAATGTAATCAGGGTGTCTGAAATTCAGAAGATCTTGGACATCATAGGCATATAGACATACATTATCAACAATGTCAGTTGTTTTTCTTAACGAGAGATTATAGCCCAGGGCAGGGAAGCACGTCACTAATACCTCTGATATATGTGAAATAAATGTTTGTTGATCTAAACAAACCACCTCTGCCTTTAGATGTAGAAAAATCATGCTCATAATTCTATGACCACTCAAAATTCTTTATTCTTAAACATTTTCTAGATTTTTTAACTGATTTTAAATCTTTCCTTCCAACCCTGTTGCTCACCTAATTTGTTTTCAGGAGATCTATTTGTCTAGGTAAAAATACTTTGTATTGGTGTCTCATGGTGATTGTCTTACGTTCTCTTGCCTTTGTCAAAGTTAGGTCTATATGTTTTCCTCTCTTACGCAGGAACCTAAGTCCTAGGATTTGTCCTTGCCTTTGTTAAAATGGATCATGGTCAACAAGCTCTTAGCTTAGATGTTAGGGATACTTCTGGACATCTCTCGCCCTTCCAATTCACTCGCAGGTATTATTCATAAAGTTCTTTTATTTTAAATATTTTAGAGTGAAATATTTCTACACGAAATTGTGTAAACAATTTTTAGTTTAAAGGCAAAGTTAGGTCTATATGTTTTCCTCTCTTACACAGGAACCTAAGTCCTAGGATTTGTCCTTGCCTTTGTTAAAATGGGTCATGGTCAACAAGCTCTTAGCTTGGATGTTAGGGATACTTCTGGACATCTCTCGCCCTTCCAATTCACTCGCAGGTATTATTCATAAAGTTCTTTTATTTTAAATATCTTAGAGTGAAATATTTCTGCACAAAATTGTGTAAACAATTTTTAGTTTAAAGTTCGGTGTTTAATGTTTGTAGCTCTATTTTGAGATATTCATGTTAATTTGTCTATTTAGAGAGAGAATGGACTCGAAGATGTGACAATAAAGATGCTTCACTGCAGCATTTGCCACTCAGATCTGCATGCCCTAAGGAATGATTGGGGAAACAAAGTGTATCCCATTGTGCCAGGGTAAGATATTCTCTAATATTCAGTTGTATTACTTTATTTAGTTTTACAGTCCTTTAGCTATTCTAGATTCTGATCTCCGTATGGTAGTGTCAGTATAGATCTGCGTTTGGTAGCAACTGCATTCTATTTTGGGTGGTCCCTGATGGCTAGCAAGTAGACGAGGTGTTCAAAATTGGTGTGCATATTTTGTTTTCAAAGCTTTGAAATCAACATTTGGAATATTTGGGTCTAAACTTTTTTGAGTGGATATTTTGATAATCATCCAAAAAAAATTTAGTTGGATATACAGTCTAAAATTTACTTTATCAATGAAGCCTCCTCTATTTAATGGATTGTTCCTCTGCTCATTTTTTCTAACATGTTTGCAAGTGCAAAGTCCGTGGGGGCTTGGCACATCGTGCCCTTGTTTTTTTTAACCATCATTCCTTATGGTGGTCTATTGTTTATCAAATTCATAACCTACGGTTACCAGAGATTCTTTAAATAAAAGTTCTGAGATTTTTCAAAATAAATAATAATAGAACATCAAAAAGTTTTTTTCTTATTTTTCCATCTATTAACTCCCAAGGTCAGTGTTGGAGGCCAAATTTAAATGGACTTCAACTTTCACACAACCTCTCCATTGTTGAAGGATTAGAAGAATTGAAGATAGGAATTATATTTTTAAAAGTAATAGTATTTATGCAGTTCATATTAAAATATAAAAAATATTTCTAAAATAAGTTATATATATTTTCAGGTCAGTAATAATGTTTTCTAAAATAAATTATATATTTTTATAGATCTAAAAAAATTAATAATTATTATTAATCTAAATGACTTATAAGTTCGAAATTTTATCAAAAACTACCTTTCTCCCTAAAAAAATATTAATTCTTGAAACCTGTCGATTCCTAAAGATTAAACCCGGATTACTTTCGAAAAATGTGCTGGGCCCTTTCAATCCTAAAGCTAGGCCGCATTAGTGTTGTTGGGTTTACATTGACTTTGAAGTCTGTGATACGAGAATCCGCTTCCACGGGGCCTCATTTTCACGTTTGTGATAACCATCGTTGACAGGTCTATAATTGACCACCATTATCACTCACTGCTCAATCTCTTTACACTCTTATCGTCGTTCCCATTTTGCCCTCCTGTGTAAGTTACCTGCCTGTGCAGGGGAATAATCTGTCCTTCCACTTTGACATCTCCACGATGGGTCTTTTTCTATACCTATTTTTGAAACTCAACTTTACAATTCAAGCAGAATGGCAATGGAGAATTAGAGCCTCAATGGAAATCCTCGAGCGATATGCAAAAGGATTTCAGGGATTCAATGGTCCAAATGATCACTGGGAGCAATATCCATTATTACGCAGATCTTCAACGGCTTTTGAGCATGTATTTTTCGTTGAACCCAGTTCGAAATCATAATATTATTGTCAAGGCTTTTGAGCATGTCACGTTAGATTTTACAGAAACATTAAAAAAAAGAAGAAAGAAAAATTGTCATTCAAGACTGTCGAAGCGGATGGATTTGTATAGTAACAGTAGAGACAGCTGAATTCTACAGCGGTAGTTTTTATGGCCATGGTAATTTCATAAATTTCCAGCACTTTATATTTATGATGATTTGTCTTATAAATTTATGGTATGGAGTTTTTCCTTCTTTTTGGGAGACTAACAAGAAAGCCAACAAATGTTATCACGCCACCTTTCTTATAAAATGATGTTTTAAACTAATGAAGCTCATCATCATTATTAATATTAATATAATAAAACTAGTAGTTGCTCCGAAGGTACAAGTTACATTAGACAAAATGTATATTTAATTTCTATGTTTTTTTTTGTAATTGTTTTCTTTTCGTTTATGTAATATATTCTTCTTTTAAGTGTACCATGTGGGTGCTTTTTAGTGTATGAGAATTAAACTTAACGACTCTTTCGAGCACTTGGAAGTGATTGTTTCTCATTATCACCATCCAACTCATTATATTGCTTTGTTGTAATTTCTGTATGTGTCAATATATTGGCAGCATAAATGAATATAAGTTACAATATAGACTTTGGAACCTCAATGACCTATCTCCATATTAGTGTTGGCAATGCAACCCTGATTTGCATTGCATATTGGACATGGAGGCTTATCGCAATCAAATTGGCATCATATTGTCCTTGTCGACCTTTCATGGTAGTAAACATCCAATCGAAGAACCTACCACCTTGCAAGTGATGTACTTCTTTTTGATAGATGTAAGTCATGTAAATCCAACAGTTGCCTTAAATCTATCACCAAATCTGGATGACACATTTCACATGAAGATTTGGAAATCAAATGTTGATGAATTTTGGCACAAATCATGCCTAAGTATAGTTTTCAAATGATTGTTTGTCAACCACATCACATCGTGTTTGATCACCTTGACGGATGGCTAGGAAAAGTAATCACAAATGGTCAAAACATTTACAACGTCAATCTTGATATTGATTGTATGTATCCATGTCAACTTCAATGTTTTAGCAAAATCCCTAACCCAAATTTAAAAAAAATAAAAAAAATATTCATTGCAATCACCAAGACAAAACCCGAGCACCCATAGCAAGGGAATTATAGTGTTGACATAGAGATTGGGCAGAGATGCTATCTCTTTCCACAAAGAATGCAAGCCATCATAAACATAACATTGCGTGGTGATTTATATCATGATCAATTTGCCCCCATAATTACTTTACATAATTTTTTTGATGTCCAAACACATTCTTACAGAGCATGAAAGTGGTGAAATATTTCAAGGTGAGCTACGCGATGACGATGAGAAGCAATGGAAAGTTAGTAGTCATAGGTTTCTACTCTTTTTAAAATAATTCCTTTTTATAGCATGAGGCCTCTCGTAAACTCATAGCTAGGCCTTTGGAAACTGGTCCCCACCCTTGTATGATCACCAGTTGGATCAAGTGATCATGTGAGAATATTATCAATGCCTACTCATTCCTTAATAAATATGGTAAGTATATTAATCAAGTGTGAAAGAGGAGATAATATAGTTAGTAAATGATACTCATTATTTATTAAATTGTTAGAGGTCAACCCCATTAGCACCTCACTCCAAATAGAAGTGGCCAACCTATCCCATAAAATAATCTAGTGTTGAAGCATATGTGACCAAATGTGCCCAAATTTAATCATGTTTTCCTTGGCTCAAGCATGGTTATAGGTCATTGAATTTATTCATTTAAATATCTTACGGCCAATAATTTTTTTAACCACATTATGTAGACATTAATTCTAAATTATAGATCACCTTCATCTTGTACACTTGGTAAATACATATCATGGATGTATCTTCAGCTTTTGGACCCTTCCTACTGCTAAAAGGCTTGCATACATCATCTCTTTGTATCTAATTTCTTATCTCCTAATCTGCCCAATATTATTCTTATGACTCTAGACTTTTATCATGCCCATAATGTTATAGAATTGATTATCTTTTATTTTTTCAAATTTTGGACCTATACCTATTTTTCAACTCTTCGAACACTTGTGTCCCAATTAGAATCCTTCATCAATGCAAATGTCCTATTCCAACACAAGTGACCAGTGACTTAAAGTCATCTAATTTACAAATGAAACATTTTCCTATAGTCGACCTAAGTACTTTAATGTGAGACATTATCTAAAGGGATTGGTATAAATATAAGATCAACGCTATTCCATTCGTCACCTTGCACAGACCTAAAAATACCTAGAAACTCATAAGGCAACTTACCAAAAGCATTCTATCAAGCACTCAAGTGAGCAAATCTTTCATGTTTTCTCATATTTCCATGCTAGTCATAGAGATAACATATATGTATGTCTTAAGTACAAAAGGATAATTCCAAGAGCTATATTTTTTAGGTTACAAGTTAAGTCACCATTTTACCTACTTATCACACATTATGTGTTTCAAACACAAGCTAACATGTAGGGGAAAACTACATAAGTCTAAGGCCCTCTTCAGAGTATTGGCTATGTAGGCCATACTCGTTGAAAGAGGGGTCTTTGGGGCAGCTTGACATCATGTGCCTACTAACCCCTTTTCACCACAAGAAATATGAAGATGAAGAATTAAGGTTTTGTTATTTGATAAGGAATGATAGTCCATGACCCAGATATGAATGCACTAGAATAAAGGTGACATAAAATTTATAAATATTTAGGTGGTCACATCTAATTTCAATAGGTATCCCATACATGACAATTGCATCCAAGTCATACAATAGTGTCAACATAACTATCCTAAGTCAATACAAGTGCCTAAAACTATAAAGGCATAACTTTTAGAATCAGGTGATTGTTCCAAAATCTAGATCCAAATTTGTATTAGCATTAAAACAAACTATCTTGGTTTTATTGTTTTGTGTGTGTGTGTGTGTGTGTGTGTGTGTGTGTGTGTGTGTGTGTGTGAGTTTCATAAATAATTGGCTTGCTTTAAACATAGTATACCATCCTTGTTCCCAAGGCTATCTCTTTCCCTTTTAAATCTATTTTGCTCCATATATTTATTTTAGGGTTAAACATTTGGTGAATCTGATCTTTGAATATCATTATTTATTAAGAGTACCATATAGGATATTGTTTTACCTTCTTTATCCTAATATTTGTGTTCTTTATCTCTCCTATCATGGATGATATTTTTGTGATAACTATGATTATGAAACTATCCAACTTTATATCAAAGAAGGGGTAAAATTTGATTACTCTTATATTCTTCCAAAAGCTAAAGCATCTAACCTAAAATCATTTAATGGTGGTAGCTACCATCTCTCTAATCAAGTCCATGATCCCACTATTTCAAGAGATGAATTTATCCATCTTAAGTAATATAAAGAGCCTTTACTGTTACTCCCTACACCACCATCGTATGATTTTAGCCTTCAACATTTACTAAAATATGGATATTAAAGATAAGGGTTCAAAAAACATGAGCAAGGTATAACCCACCATATATCTTGTAAATATATTATAAATCAACAAGGATTTGGATTTTTAGAAAAACCGTGATTCACCAACAAGGAAAGTCATCTAATCATGCCCTTCATTCACATTCTACCACAAAATGGGTATATATGACCAAGATTCTCCTTCATATGATTATCAATTTTTTTGACAAATATATAAGGAAACTATGACTGATTTACAAATTTCTTATAAGGGGGGTATTCCTTCAAATAAATTAATTCAAACCCTCATTATTCCAACATTTTGAAATAATATCCTCCTTATCAAAGGTGATGATTCATTTTTCCCTTCATTTGACATTGAAAAATTTCAAGAAGTTAACCAAGACATCATGACATCTTTACCAAATAGCTCTAAGGCACCAAGAAGAGGGAAGCATTGTAAACCTAAAGTGTTAAAGGCTCCTAATGTTCTAAATATTGTAGCCAATGACTTTAAAGCAATGGATATTTATCTATCAAAAAATTCATTCATGAAAAAAAATTATACCATACCAAAAGAGCTACATTTACCAAAGCTCCCTCCAATACCAATTGAGATATATCTCTACTAGAAGCCCTTAGAATTTTGGGCATCCCCTATGCCCTATATATATATATATGCCCCCTTGCGAATTACTATATCTTTACAAAAGGTGAATGAACCAAGATTTTAAAATGATATGCCAAGGGTACCACAATGTAGAGATCCAATAACATTACCAAAGTATCCTAAATTTAGTGATTCAAAACATGTACATGTTATCTTAAACATTAAACCCTAAACCCCATTCAATTAGCAACATCTTGGATAATGTATACTTGAATATCCTTATCCAAAATATTTTGAACTCCCAAATTTACCTTTATTCTTGAGTTAGAAGGACCCATTCGAAGGTCCCATTTGACACATGATTAACTATGTACATTATTGTTTTCAATAGGAAAAATATTACAAACTAATGCTAAATGTATTTCGTATAAACATTTCTGATGAGGCTCATAATTAGTTCTATAACCTACCAAAAGGTTACTTAACCACTTTTTCACAATTAGAAGATGCTTTATTCATGGATTTCAATATACATAAGGTGTGAAAACTCACATTAGAACATTTACACAATTTCAAACAATGTGATGATGAATCCCTTCAAGATTATGTTATTTTATTCAAAATTACATTATGTGAGCTATCATTTAGACCTTCAGATTTGGAGTTGCAATTCACTTTTAGTAGATGTCTTCTTTCTCCATTGAAACAAAGAGCATTACATAAACAATGTGAGTCATTTACCCATTTATATCTAGATGTACTTAGATATGATTCATTCATCCTTACTCATCCAAAGGAGATTAACATATTCCCTTATAAGTATAAAAATTTTATTCCTCACCTAAAGGAGGGATATGAATTATCAAATGAACATTTTGAACAAAAAAAGTGGAGTTCATAATCTTTATATGGGATCTTTACAAGGTTTATTCACTATGGGACAAATCCAAGGTACACATCCTATGCAAACACACCCAAGTGATAAATCCAAAAATTATCCACATGAATTTTTTTTAATAATAACATGATTCATGGGTGGTGCTTATATTTGGCATAACCATATTGATCCTACACAAACAAAAACTACTTGCACTATAAGATGCAAAATTTTGGTTTTTACCTAAATACTTTTAAAATCTAGGGAGGTTGGAAAGACTTCTTAGGCTATATAACACTACCAATTTCCTTGTTCCTAAAGTGATTTAAACATGGGTTTGGGGTAAGTGCAGGGATATGAGGGCCAAATAGTGGATTTTTTTCAATAAAATAGAACCATGTATGTGGTTATTAAACACCATGTACGTAGTTTTTAAAATTGCATAATCACTGAGCCTGAAACACATACATGATTTTAAACATATAAACCATACATGTAGTGTGACCACGTACATGGTTTTAAAACTACAAAACTATGTATGTGGTTTTGTCATTTCAAAATAAAAGAAAAAATTGTTAATGCCATTCCTTTGGCATCGATGAAAACTGCAAGCATAAGAGAAGAGAAAATATGTGCAACTAAGGCAAGCAAAAAGCACTTTGATAACCCAAATTTGACAATAGCACATAATAAAAGAGGTATGTAAACACATTTTAATGCATTTACAAACAAAATTAGTTAATTTCATTACATTTTTCTTGAAATTATATATTTTTTTGGTTTTTTAGCACATGAAGAGGCAAGTGACATTGAAAAACAACCTGACCCTCCTATCTCTCCTCACCCAAAAAACCCTCCTAACCCTCCTCACCCATAAAACCCTCTTATCCCTCTTCACCTACAAAACCCTCATATCCCTCCTCACCCATGAAACCCTCCTAACTCTCTTGTAGTTCGTCAAGCCCCCTAATTTAGTCAAGAGGATTTAGCAGTCTATATCATAAAAAATAATATCAAACTTGAGAATTTGATTACAACATTAAGGTATCCTTGTGTAAACAACCCCACTACTTTTTTATAGAAAACATAATACAAAAATTATTAGGTGAAGTTGAGTCATGAAGAGGTCAAATTGATAGGCAAACTGATTATAGAAATAAATGTAGGGCATATTATTCCAACAAATTGTCTACAATTGTTGTGAAAGATAAAAATATAAACAAAGGTCAAATTTGTGCCTTATTCATTGATGATAAAACTAGTGTAACGATATATGTGATGACCAAATGGATTCCAATCCACTAGTGCACTCACCATTTGATCAAACTAAATTTTTGACACTGGTGGTGGATGGTCTTTGATCATGCACCTTGAAACAATAATGTGGTCCTGATGTATTTTTAGAGAATATTACTTTTTGAGTTTGTGTCGAATGAAATTCTAAACTATTTTGATTTCTTGGAGTCCTTTGGTAGAGGAAAGGGATCTATGAAGGATAGGCCAGATACACATTGTGCACCTAATCAGCCTAAGAATGTGTATCGACAAGTCACATCATCCTAAAACCCTACCCTCTATAGTCAAGGAGATTGTAGAGATTGATACTTTTTATGCATTTAGGGTGCTTATTGACACCCCTTTTCACCATATGAGCCATATGAGGGTGGATATGGCAAGGATCATCTAACGTTGTTACACAACGAGCTCACTATTATAGATCATGTGGTGCTATATGCACTAGACTTGAGGAAGAGGAGGATTTCATGCAACCCACTCATGGTGGTATTTTTTTGGGTCTAGATGATATTGACCTCACCATGTTTTATCCATCTATATTTGATCTAAACACCTTCGCTATAACTTCCTAGGTAGCTTTAATATTTTACTTATTACAAAAAATTGTTAGACTTATTAAATTTTAAATATTTGTAATATTTAAAATTTAATAATTAATTTTCATGTAGAAATCTCAATAATGTGATTTTTTTTATGTTTTAGTAGGATTTTGGATGCCACACGAGCATGTGTTTTGCAGCTACTATGCCTATGTATACCTATACAAAGGTGTTTTTTAAAAATTAATTAATGGTAAGGTTCATTGTACATGTATGGTTTTGTTTACATATGCTACAATGACTAACAATGATATTTTGTTTGTTTAATTGATGCCCAAACTAGATACTCTGCCATCTAGTCAAGAGGGAGCAAACATATGTGTTGCTATTGTGATTTCATTTGCACAATAACTCACCAAGGTATATGAGAGTTATTGCAATATTTATGTGTAAATATGGGTGTGTGTTTTGTAATTGTCCTTTTTAATTATGAAAATAGATGATGCACAAAATAATTGTCTAATCAAACTCTTTAGATGATGTCTTCTAATCTTATTAAAATGATTAGCAGTGATGACATGGTATATTTGACAATTTAATTTTTAAACTTTATATTATATTTCAATGATTTAGTCAGTTGGTTTAAATGTTTATGAGCCATATATATATATATATATATATATATATATATATATATATATATATATATATATATATATATATATATATATATATATATATATATATATAAAACCAACTACACACACACACACACACACACACACACACACACACACACACACACACACACACACACATATCACACACACACACACACACACACACACACACACACACACACACACACACACACACACACACACACACACACACACACACATATACACATATACATATACATATACATTTACATATATACATATACATATACATATACACACACACACACACACACATACATACAGGGTAAGTGCACAAATTTGGGGGACAAAACGTGACCTAACCATGGACATGATTTTTATAAAATTTTAGAAATCTGAACTTTTGTAGATAATTTGAGATATCTACACTCCAAATTTGAAGATGGTGTAAAAACATGAAATGTAGCATTTTGAGTCTAGTTTCCAAAACACTATTTTTTCAAAAATGGTTAAGTATAACTAGGTAAAACATCTAAAATTTAAAGAGAAACTCATTTTTTTATAGAAAACATAGTAGCTAAATAGTTGTGCTGTGCACCATTTTTTTAGTAGCATTTATTATTATACTAAAACCCTTTGGGGAGAATTTAGATAAGATATTCTAGTAGGTCACCTATATTTTTTTATATTTTTTAAATGAATACTTTTTTTAATGAATTTTTCAAGTAAATAGATCCTAAAAATTGACAAAAAAATGAATAGTCATATGTGTGACATGCCTAACTACCTCAAAAAAAAAAAAAAAAAACATTTTTTTAATGCGTAGAATTGGGCCTAGTTGGTTACCATATAACTTGTTTTTCACTTGTATCAATGAAAAATAAAATACATGAATATGTATAGGAATGTATGTTTGCAGCATGTAGTGGCCTAAAAAATGCATAATTAAAAATCAACATAGTTTGAAACTTTAAATTAGACCAAAAATTATTAAAAAAATATTTTTGGAAAGAGGAGAGGATGCTCATCATGATGGTATCAAGTTTTTGAATTTTCATGTTGAAATTATTAGTGTATTTGGCAATCAAAATTAAAATTTATTATTTATTTCATACATTTCAAAACTTGGCTGTACATTGATAGTCCAAGCCTTTGGCTCAGAAATCCAAGCCATTCCCAAGCCAAAAGGCACGAGAATTGAATTTAAATTCAAATACCATGATTACATTAATAATGAGATTGCATTAATAATGTGATCACATTATTAACTATGTTATTAATATGATTACATTACTTAATAATGTGATCACGTTAATAACATGATCGCATTATATATTCTCAACACCCTAAAACCTAAATAGGAGCCATTAGGCCTAGCAGTCTTAAGATGAAATATTGGATGATTAAGATTGTTATTTGGGACCAATTTTATTGTCAATAATTTATAGCGTTGAATGATAATTTGAGATGTATTAGCCTATGAATCAATTTATTGTTCTTTTGATCCCAATATGGTGTGCAATCGGGCCAATAGATCCCAAATTGACATTAGATGGATGTATTTCCTTAGATGGAGTTTGGTTTACCCTAATTATATCCCAAACTAAACTAAATACTTGGTTTTTTGTAATATGGTGTGCAATTAGATACTCAATTGACATCATATGGACATAATTCCTTTCTTAGGGCTCATTTAATCCCGATTATGTATTAGATTGAGCTCAATATTCAATTAGTTTAATATGGTGTGCTATCAAAACCATAATTGACATTATATTGAAGGAATTCCTTGTAAGGGGACCACTTACTCTTAATTATATATTATACTATTATCAAACTAAACTTGATTGGTTGATTCATCGAATGAAGAGAAAAATATATACAAAACACATTACCAAAAATATGGTACTGACTATCATGAAGGGAGGAATCTAGAAAATCTAAATCAGAGATAGGTGCAACATAATCAATTAAACATAAAAAACCTAAATATAATGTAAAAAAAAACCTATACACAATGCTAACATTCCCCCTTTATTACATTATTTTTATAAATGTACCCCCTAAACAGCTCAAATTTCACCTTTCTAAAGGATTTGGTGAGTATATCAATGATCTATGCATATTTTGGGCAATATTGGATCTAGATGTGGTGGTATAAGAGTTAATCTTGAATGTAGTGGCATTTGACCTCAATGTTATTGGTTATTTCATGAAAAATAGGATTCTTCACAAGCTTCATCATACCCTGATTATCATAATGAAGTATAGGTGGCTACTCTTCACTAATGCCCATATCAACTAAAATGCAACATAACCATATCACCTCACACATATCTCCATGTGAAATTTAATAATCTACCTTAGTGGATGAGAGAGAAATAATAGTTTGCTTCTTATTGATCCATGGGATCAGTCTAGATTTGAGGTGAAATATATATCCTAATGTTGACTTTCTATCATCAACAAATCTAACATAGTTTGAGTCAGTGTATCCCTACAAGAATAAATGAGTATTCTTATTCTATTCTAGACCACAGTCAAGTGTACCTTGAACATATCTCAAAACATGCTTTGCTACAACCCAATGACATTTCTTTGGCTCTTGTATGAATATGGAGATATAGTTCGTAGTAAAACATATGTCTGTTCTAGTGTAGGTCAAGTGGATGAGACTCCCAACGAAATATCTATAGAGAGTTACATCCACTTGAGGTGAGTCCTGAACTCAAGAGAGTTTTAAACCTTTCTCCATTGGTGTTGAAAGATGTTTACAATTTGACATTCTATTCTTTTCTAGGAATGTCTTGACATATTTTATCTAGGAGATAAAAATGTGATTTTATTTCTACCATATATCCAAGTGAAGATAGTAATGGAGTAGCCCCAAATCAGTCACATCAATAAATATTTTGAGGTGATTCTTCAAAGTATCAACCTGATATTTTGAAATTTTGGTGATAAAAAAATCATCTACATACAAAACAAGAATGATGATTTATATCCCTACATTATTTATGTAAAATTTGGAATCTAAGGGACTATGGGTAAAACCATGTTACAAAAGGTAATCATCTATCTTGAGGTACCATGCTTTAGGAGCTTGTTTCAGTCCATATAGTGATTTGATGAGATGATATACCTTTTTAGGATGTTTTCCGTCAACAAATCCTTCTTGTTGGGTCATGTATACTTCTTATTTGAGATCACCATTTAGGAAATCAATCTTGATGTCTATCTATTGAAGTTTCCATCCATTCTAAGTTGCTAGTTTGTAAATAAATCTAATGGCCTTGATCTTTTTAGTGGGTGTAAAGGTCTCTTCATAGTCAATGCCTTCTTTCTGAGCATATCCCTTTGCTACAAGTCATGCTTTGTGTTTTTTGATGGATCTATCTGCCCTATATTTAGTTTTGAAAACTTATTATAGCCTATGGGTTTATTTCTTGTAGGTAGATCGACAAGTTCCAAAGTCTGTTTCTACATGAATGAGTCATATTCAACATCCATAGCTTTCTTCCACTGAGGTTGACTTAATTCTTTTTGAACATTATTAAATTCTAAGCTATCAACTACTATAATTATGAGTGAAAAATTTACCTCATTTCTTGTCCAACTCCTCGTTCTCACTCTAGATGAAATATTCTAGGGAGATTACACATGGGAGTCTTTGATGGTACTTTATACCCACTTTAGATGAGAACTTTGTTGCTGATGTGAAGAATTAATTTGTTGATGTGAAGAACTACCTCATGGATTTTATAATTATCCAAGATCAACATACAACTCCCCTTGTCACTCGCCTTCTCTATGAGAAATCTCCTCATAATTTGATTCAGAGAGTAATTGGTGAGAGGTGGTTGGTGTTGATTCTTCTTTCTGCATCATTGAATCAAAAGATGACTAGACACAAACCACATCTCTACTTTCATAGATTTTATTCATCTCAAGATCCTTGAGAGGATATGATTTGAGGAAGTGTTATAGCCAAATAAGATGCATGGGGGTGTTTTTGGCTCACGTTTATTACTCTTTTGAGCTGGGACATGCATAAATGTTATGCAACCAAACACTTGTAGATGAGAAATCGATGGATTTTTACCACTCCATACCTCTTCTAGAGTTTTATACTTTAAAATATTTGTTGGTTCCCTATTGAGAAGATAAAAAACTATCTAGAATACTTCTACCCAATACTATTTCTCCAGCTTTTCTATTGATAGCATGCAGTAAACCATTTCTATTACTATGTGATTGCATCACTCAACAATGCCGTTCTACTGGGGCATATAGGGTGTAGTCAAATTTTGTTTGATGCCTTGTTGGTTTAGGAATGCCAAGAACTTATTTGATGTGAATCTCACCCTTGATTTGAGTGGAGGAGAAGAAAAGGTGGTTTGGTCTCCTTCATAACTTACTGATAAAATACTTGGAAATGATGGAGGGCCTCACTATTCTTCTTCAGAAAAAACACCCATGTCTTTTGAGAGTAGTCATCCACGAATTTTTAGAAGTACTTATGTCCTAAAAATGACGTAGGTAATAGTTATTTAGATTGGTATAAATAACATATAAACATTTCTTGACATGAAAGGTGCTTGTCTTGAATGGATCCCTATGTTGTTTACCTGCAAGACATCTATGACAAATAGGCAAGAAACTAAACAACTTGGGAAGTCCATGTACCATTAGTTTTGAACTCAGTTGGTACAAAGATCTATCAGATAGATGACCATAATGGTAGTGTTAGAGTTAACTTGATTATATTGTAGAGGTAGATAGAGCTACAATAGAAGATGAAACAACATCTAAAGCAAATAATTTATCTTTAAAAAATTCTCTAGCAATAGCCATACCTTTTCATGAGATTAAACAAGACTTGATGACATTTTCAACGAAAAACTCCACCTTCAAATGATGATTCAAAAGCTGACTGATTGATAAGAGGTTGGATGTCAATCCGTGAACATATAGTACCTTTGAGAGAGTACATTTTCATGTTCCAAGAGGAATGGTGACTTGGCCTATTCTTTCTGTAACATACTCTTTATCATCAAAAATCCTAACTTGATCTCCAGTGGGTTTATGTATCAGTGAATCAAATATCTTATTATCACCTAACATGTGTTTAGTGGCACTTAAGTCTATCAACTAGATATTCCTTATGGGCTGCAAGGTTTAGGAGAGTAGCAATAAGTTCTTATGTGCACTATAATTATCTTATTTAAGTGTCTCTTTATCAGATCTATCATCTTGTTAAGATGTGAGATGTCCATTCTACTTCCACTGGTAGGGATGTATTTTTGATTTATGAGAATCATCATGCCTTGATGTACTTTATTTACTAGAAGACCCTTGTTTCAGGCCACTATACTAGTAGTTTTCCATGTCGTGAGTGTTGGTTTGATAGATTTGACACCACCTCTTCAACTTTTGTGAATTATGATGATGTTGAGATTATTGTTGTTGTTGTTTCTATGATTGCTTCTTTGGAGTTCCCTTACAATATTTTTGACCTCGTTGTTGTTTCTAGATAAGAGCTTTGTCTTACAACTCATCTTGGACTGAGTTGATGGATTCTTCTTGTTGCAATAGGTTCACGATTTCTTCAAATGACATTGTCTATCTGGAGGAATTTAACATCATTATGAACACTTTGAATTGGGAAGGAAGATCCCTTAAGGTGATTTGGATCAAGATTTGGTCATCTTCCATCTCATTGAGTGCCACCATTTCCATTCGTATCTCAACCACCTAACGTAAAAATTCCTTGACTTTTTCATTGGACTCCATAGAGAGTGTATGAAGTCTTGACTATAGATGGAGGATCTTAGTCTTATTTTTTGCCTCATAGATGGTTGTTAATTTATCCCATGATGTTTTTTTATCTATCTGCATTTTTGACATATGGCTACATGTCATTAGCAATTATTAACATAATCAACATCAAAGATTTAGCATGATCCATTTCATATTTTATGAGCACATCAAGATCAATAGAAACTTGCAAAATCCCTATCATGATGCCCCATATTCCTTCAAACTAAAGGATAGTTTGCATCTTTTTTTCCAAGTGACATAGCTTGATCCTTTGAGAAGTTAGGCATCTAATATAAGTAATTTTGGAGTAGATATTATAAGGAAAAATATTTTATTTTATTTTTATGAGAGAGAATTATAAGTATTTTTACTCAATGGCAAGAAAATCAAGCTTGGAGATGTGATTGATAATTATGTGCTAAGAGATGAGGATGCTTTCTAGGGCGATCAACTTCATCTTCAAAGTCTGCATCATATTCAACTTAAAGTTCTACTTGTATTTTAATTGATTGGTAGAATATGTCAAATAATAAATATTTAAGAAGTCCTTTTCAGATTAGTTCATCAAACTAAAGGTTTCCATTTTCACAGAGGGCTTATAGCAAGGCAAAGTAGAAACTAGAATCTCTTGAGCATCACGATGGTTTTACACATCCTGTGAATCTCTTTAGTGGCTTTTAGCAATTCCAAAACTATCCTTCATGATGGACATATGTAGTGGTCTCATTCATGTCTCCTCATCCAACACTGGCTTGCTAAGACTTTGGTTCACCATATTTTTTAAAGCTGTGATCTTACTTGGTAGTATATGATTTTGATGACATTTTAAAAAAAAAAAATGTCCATGGCTCCTTCTCTTCATAAACATGGTTGGATGCAATTTAGATCTGAGTGCTTAGCTAAAATCATTGGTTGACTTCCCAGATCAAAACAATCTTCTATGTTGCACATCTCAGGCTTTGCAAACACTCTAGGCTTTTGTTTACTATTGACCAAGTTTGACTTTTAGGTTAAAATTGGAACCTTATAGGTAAAAAAATGTTTTATTAGATTATATATGGGTCTAAATCTATTTTCATGGGGAGTATTGTATGTAATTTGATGTTATTCGATGCAATTTTTAGCTTTGGTCTTAGTTACATTAGTCAATTTATCAATATGGGGTCATTTTATGTGTTTTAAAGGGTCATTAATGCAAGTGGCATGGTTACCAAGGTGAATAAGTGTCTTATTTTCATCTAAAACATCCAATAAGTCATTTAAATTGACACAAATATCAATTAACTTGGAATATTATAGGTTGTTTAACTAAAATTGTAGAAACCAACTGAAAAAGGAAGAAAATGGCACTTGTATGGCACATAGTGAAGTGTGCCACATGGAGAAATATATTGGGGGCCTCTCCACCTTCCAAATACTTATATATATGATTCTTTGATCTAAAAGATGCATTTTGAAGCCAAAACCATTCTTCTCTTTTCTTGCTTTTTTGGACAGACTAAAGTGACCTTCAAGTTTTTGTTTGGTATGAATAACATAAGTAGTTTCAAGACAAATTATTTTGGGAGGTTTTTTTAAACTATTAGGCCTTCATTTTCATATATGGATTTTTAATATTGGTCAACTGTGATTTATGAACCTTTACTAACAAGTTGATTGTGTAGTTTTACTAACTATTTCTTACACCCTATAGATTTTGCTCATTATTGGTCAAATCTGTATGATCCAATTGGCGATATTGGACCCATAGGGTGTATTCTTACTTCTCAAATAGTATCCATTCTTATTTTCATGTTTCACAATGTTTGGATGAACAAATTATTCCACAATGCAAGAAGGTGTCACCATGTGTAGTTTAAGTTGGAGTACTTCTATTCACTAAGTACCTCTCTCCTATAGAGGTCTCATATAGCTAGGAAATGGTGTTACACAAGTATTTAAGCCATATTTTCACCCCATTCCATGTTTTGGTTTCACCATGTCATCTCTTGGGTTGTTTGCAAGCTTGTCTTCTACCATTATCAACTCTTTGCCCAACGTCACTTGCAATCACCTATATGAGCTTATTCAAATTTTCCATGGAGTTGTAATCAAGTTTTTCCAGTTATCTAAGCCATTAGGAATTGTAGAGAGTTCACCTAGATGCTTGGAAAAGGTGTAATTGTAGTCACAAGCTCATCCACCATGCTACCTTAGTCATGAGATGCCCCTATTTGTTATATCCATTATATATGCAAGTGTTTTCCATGTTGGGGAATATGTATTGAAAATGGTTTCAAGGTGTCCAAGTATGAAAGTAATGTTGTGGAGGTTGAAAATGCATATTGAGTTGTTTTGAAGCCATTTTCCACCTTGTTTTACCACATCTCATACCCTCACTATCTATACACAGCCAAAACATCTACCTATAGCCATTACTAATGTCATCTTTGGGGGATGAAAATATTGACATGTGTTTCAAACTCCTTAGAGCTGTTAAAAGTATGTTATGGTGTTGAAAGGAAGCATACAAGGTCCATATGCATATGTAGTATCCTATTGTTCATATCCATTTCACTCTCGGTGTGTCAAATGTCAATCTATAGGTGATTTAGTAGGGGTCAAAGAGCCATTTTGAAATGATTATCAAGTGATAAAACTCATATTAGGAGACCTCATAAGTTAGAAGGGATACTCACTTGCATTTTGAAGTTATAAGATGACTAAACAAGGTGAAAAGTCCTTCTCAAGATGATGACTAAGTTTTCACACATATAGTCTCTAAAAAAGCAAAGCACTAGCCTATGATAAATGATATATAACAAGGATATGGAGTTGCTTGATAATCTAATGAAGATACTAGATTTTTTATAGTATAGACTATACCCCTGCAAAAGGCAGAGCTCATAAGGTAAGGGGAGATAATTTTTGAAGGACTAAAAAAACCCTAAAACATGTTGAAATACTTCAATGATATCTATAGGCCTATAGATGTAAATGACCCTTTTACCACCTAGGAAGCAACAAATGAGCAATCTTTCATGTTTACATTAACTAAGCTAGTGAGATGAGGTTAGATGGTTTCAAAGTAAGCAAGGATGGATTTGAATGTTACCTTGCAACTCCATGACTATCTTGATGTGTCTGTACATAGGAAATGCACACCTATAACAAGGTATGAAACATTAAAAACAAACATGATTCCTCTTGATGTTTTGAGATCCTAAGAAGGTGAGTTGTGAATAAATAAACTATTTTGTGAACAAGGAGTCAAGATAAGTATTTTATCATCTTGACTAGACCTTCTAAGGATATAGACACCTATAGAGATCTAAGATAAAATGGTTATCTCAGTCAACAAGAAAGAAGCTAGTATGAGCATGAAAGTGTAGTTGTAAAAAACTTAAAATGTTTTCTAGAAGGAGAGGTGTGACTTCAAGAGGTTTCAAAGGGGGTTTTTAACACAATGACAAGACCTTTTGAGGCCATACACACCTATAGGTAGGGTTGCCTCAGTCAGCAAGGTATGAGATAGTGACCCCAATCCTCAAGGCTATTTGAGGCTTTAAAACTCTCAAAAGCTGAACCTAAAGACACCTATGCACTTCATGACCAATATGGGCCAAGAAATATTACCAAACATCCTAAATAGGGTCTTATGATGTAGTGCATACCTATAGGTAGGATTATCTCAGTCAATAGTTAGGGTTGTTCAATCATTTGGAGAGTACTTAGTCTATAAGTTGAAGGTGAATACTTATATGCTTGGAAAGAAAGGCATGATAAACCTAGAAACTATACACCTTTTCCATGAGTGTGATGAGATTCATAAGCTCTATAAAGTGCAAACAAACCTAAAAAATTAGGATCTCAGTCAAGGTACAATAGGGTACCCAATTTGGGCTAAAAGTGCATTTGAGGCCCAAAGGAAGAATTTGGATGATATATCAGATAGGACATCACTTATTTTAAGGTCATGACAGCTCCATAAGTTGAAATAAAGAGTGAAACAGGACACCTATAGTGTTCTAAGCCACTGTTAACACCTACAATAGGGTTCAATATGGCAAGAAAAGTGAAGACATAAACTTGTGAAAGAGAAATAAGGTTGGCCATCAACTTGAGATGGTATATGATGGGTCAATAAAATGTTTTACACACTTAAAGGCCCTTATAATATTCTCAGCCACTTTTAATTACTTGGGCAAGGCCATATGTCTATACAGATGACTAGGAAACCCCTTTTCCCAATGATAAAATATGAAGAATTGATATAGAATAAGTGTTTTGAATGGATTTAAAAGATCCATGAGTAGATGACTAGGAAACCCCTTTGCCCAATGAGCAAATATGAAGAATCGATATAGGAAAAGTGTTTTGAATGGATTTAAAAGATACATGAGCATAAATTAAATGTGGGGATCATGTTGAAATGGCCTAAAATCACGGTTTTGGCTTGGATAGGTCATCCATAGGAGGTTTTGAAAGAAATGTAGGAAAACAAGGTTTTTTGAGGCCTTTTTTTAGGCATTTTGAGATGCTTGAACACCCAAAACATGGAATCAGACCAAATAATCTAGTAAAAATAATAATTAATACCTGGTATAGATCAAAATATATTAATTTTTCCTTATAAATAAGGGATATACCTCTCTATTTTGTCTCAAAGGTCAACCAATCTAGGAAAATCACAATTTATTAAAGTGACCTAATGAGTGTAGAATGGGAAAGAGACTTGATGTGAAGCTTTGGGGACCTAAATTAAAAAATGATGACGTGTATGGAATAATAATATGGGTTAAAAAGAAATATATCAAGATAATATTCCTCAAATTACCTATTTTCCCTTTGCACATAGTCCAACTAGACAAGGTTTCTACTAGGTCTAGTTGGTGAATGAGAGAAGTTGACAAAGTAAAGTGATTTAAACGGTATGTATTGGTATTATGAGATAAAATGGGATGTAAATATTCATAATATACCAATACAACCATGAGGTACCATACCTAACATCCAAATCCATCAAGGTGCCTAGTAAACCTATTGGCCTTTGAGAAGGCCTAATGCCAAATGGTAGTCCATCTTCACTTCTGAATCTTGGTGGATAATCTAGATGATTGAATCATGATTTTGAGGTCAAAATATGGGTGTGAGATCTTGTGAAGTGTATAAGAGACATCAAGGGATCCATACTTGAGATCAAAACCACTCACACTAATGCAAAATTAGAAGAGCAAGTTCGATATGACAACTTTTGGAGTTCACATCTACTTGAAGGATATGCATAGGATAAAAAGGGTTTTAGAGTAGTTAGATAAGGTCCCTATAAATTATTTGTGGAATTTTTTTGAAACTTGAATGTGAAATATTTATGAACAATAGGTAAGAGCATAAACTGTCTAAAACCATTGTAAAACCCTTGAATGAACTCGATGGAGAAAACAAGCTTGGAGACCCACCCAAATGGAATAGTTTGGAAATTAAAGATTTTGGAAAATGTATAAGAATAAATCAGGATCCCACACCCCCACACCACCCCCACCCCCCCAAAAGAAAAAGAGTTGTATAGAATTATATGGACAACATGCAAAATAATGGTTTTTTCACTATTTTGTGTGTTTTTTAGGATAAAAGAGGAATTTGAAAGTGAAATAAAATTTCGGGGGAAGATTAAGACTTTTAATAACTCTATATATTCATTTTATTCCATAAAAAAACTTTTAAACTTTCAAATAATTTCCTTCCTTTCAACTAGTCAAAATTGGCATAGTGGACACAAGGGTGAGAAGGGTGAAAAATCCAAGTGTGAACATTTTTAATGTATATTTGAGTAGTAAAGGATATGTATAGTATTTTAAAATATGATTGAATCCTTCCCATGGATTTTCATGGGAAATTTAATCCAATTTTGAGGCCAAGTGTGAGGGGTGACAGAATGGAGGAGTTTTTAGACTGCAGACAGTGATGGCTTCCTTCTAGGAGTTTCTAGATGATTAGGATCACAACCAATGAAAGAAATTGCATGTTTTAATTCCTTCCATATTATACCAATCATTATACCTATTCATAGTTAGTGTTGGGATGTTCAAATAGGTCCAAATGATGAAGGTAGTTTTCTAAGCTAGGATTGAGAGTTTTATGCCACTTTTCATAAGTTTCATGACTTGTTTGGACATTTGGACCTCTTGAAATTGCATGGATAACTTTACATATATTTATAATGAAATTTTAAATCTTTTTATCATATTAAAAAGTGTCGAAGTGACCTTTGGACTTGCCTTATCTTGCTCTTCTCTCAAAAGCTATAATATTGACTCTTTTGTCTTTTTTTATCAGCCTCCATTGGTTAATGGTAAAAACCTAGAAAAATTTGTATTTGAATGATTATTAAATAAATAAAAAAGTGATTTTCCCACTCACATGTTGTTTAATTGAGTGTTAGTGCAATCTTGTTGGTCTTGTCTGGTACAAGATTATCTTTTCTAGCATGTTATCCTTGATTGTTCACCAAATGTGCAGAAGAGCAATTGTTACAAGTCTTTGTTAGTTTTGTTTTATAAGTGCATAGGTATCTTAAAAGTGGTTCATGAATATAACATATGAAGGAATCCTTCATTACCCTCTTAAGCATCAAAATTCCTTTTGGACCTAACTTATGAAACATTGATGTGACAATGCAACTTGAATTGTGAGTTTTGTGTAAAATAAGTCTTGTTTGACTAAAAGTGGTAAAATTTAAATAAATGGGAGGAAATACACTATTGGTGAATCACCTTTTTTAGATTTCTTAGTTTTTTTTCTTAACCCTTTTCATCTAAGGTTGAGGAATAAAGTACTTCAAAGATTGCATCAAGAGAACTAGTCCTACTAGAGATCCATCTCAAAAAAATTATCACCCATAGCAAGAGAGATGTTTCTATTATGCCACTTGGATGAGGAGAACTAGGAATCTTGTCAAAGGGTGTAAATCTAAGTGACAACATTTACCAGAGTCATGATCTGCTTCATAGCTTCTCTTTCCCCATGCTTATATTATGTCAAGGTCAGGGTTCTGTTACATGATTTCATCTACTACTGTCACCACTTTTCTATTACTACACTACATAAGTCATATGGATTTAAGCCATATAATTATTTGAATGAAACTTTCAGATTCTATTGTATGCTACACAACTCTCCACATTAGCTATAGGATTACTTTATTGTACCCTTTCTCAGTAATTTCCATGCTAGACTTACATGTGATAGGTTTTTATATTTACTGGAATTCCTTGATCGACTTCCATCGATATGATATGAACTTGGTAGGCATATTTCTCCCCATGTCATGTATTATAGGTTCATGTGTTGCAGGTCATAGGTTTGTTCGCCCAATGTTGAAGGACTATTTTTAAATTCACATTGGAGTTTTCTCAAGCTTCATCATTTTGCTTAAGCTACCCTTTTGGATTTCAGTCTTTTTCTACAGGCTTCTACACTTGGTTGCTCATTTTTCTCTAGACAGGCATCAAACTTTGAATTTGCAATATTTGACCAGGTAATTGAAAGCCATTAGATTTTTATAGTTCTGATACCAGTTGTTATCAAACTAAAATTGATTGGTTTATTCATCAAATGAAGAGAAAAATATTAAAAAACTAAATAACCAAAAATATTGTAATTGACTGCTATTAAGGGAGGAATCTAGACAATCTAAATTAGAGATAAGTGTAATAAAATTAGTTAAACATAAATAGCCTAAAAAAATGTAAAAAACCCTATATGCTATGCTAACATATACTAAATAAAATACTTGATTGGTTAAATATGATGTGTAATTAGGGAAAAATATTCACAATGGACATTAGATGGACATAATTCATTACATGGGGTGAAAAATTCCTTGACTGATATTCTCGGTAGAAGAAGTTGATTACATAGGATGTGGTTGTCCCTAATTGTGCATAGTATTGAAAAAAATATCAATTGATTTAACATGGTGCAATTAGAGCCCCAAATGACATTATATGGATGTAATTCCTTGCTTGGGGATTGAGTGGCCACAGTTGCATATAATATTAAACCTAAATACTCAATTGGTTCAATATGGTGTGAAATTGGGGCTAATGGAACCCAACCAACATTATATGGAAAAAAATACTTTCATGGGGCTTAGTTGGCCCCAATTATGTTTAATATAAAAACAAATACATGATTATATGGATATAGTTTACAATTGGGGCCAACAAAGTTGTAATTGACATCAGATGTATTCAGTTACTTGCATGAGCCTTGGTTGGCCATAATTGCATTCAACTGAACTAAATACTTGGTTGATTCAATATGTTATGTATTTGGGACCAACAGAGATCCCTATTTGTTAGGTTGTGGAGCTAAAAGCTTCACTATTTACAAACATGGAGGAGGTTGCTAAGTTTCAGGGATACCGGCGTCGGCAGCACAATCGATGTCGGTCAGGGGTGAACAGAATGGCAACCGACATTGGTAGGAGTCGGCTGACGTCGGTCATCTCCAGGCAGATAGGGACTGATGTCATTTCCCTGTGCGGTTCCAAAACTGTTCATTGCACGAACAGTTAGTTTGTTGAACTGGTTGTTTGCATGTAAAGGCTATTTCGAGTCTTGAGTTGCGAGTCTAATTATTGTAAATTAGAAGTCTAAATTATTGTTTAGTATGGGATCTATTTATAGACTCATTGGCATGTATTGTAACTAAGGATCAAGGATCAAGGATTAAGGCAAGGAAGAGATCCTTCCAATTGTAAGAATAGTTGATTTGCAAGTGGCAACAAGATCAGGGAGAAGTTCTACATGGTAAGTAAGATCATTTGAGTTGCAAGTTGTTGTAAGTTCATGGGAGATCTACTTGAAGTACTTTGAGTGCTTGGTACTGGTAGGGTTATTACTGACTGGTTGGAGGTGAACACCAACTCTGTGTTTGAGTTGCGTGTTGGGACCATTTTTGGTAGGAGAGTGAACTCTTGAGGGAAAGAGATCTGTACCTCTGAGAGGTGTGGAAGATTGTGGCATCTTCATTGTATTTCCTTCTGGCATGAGTATTAATACAAGATTGTGTACTGTCTCTCATATTCTATGTCATTTTTGAATTCTAGTTACTTGTTAATTTTGGTTTAATTCCGTGATTAGTTGCTTATACAAGGTAATCATTTGTGCTCTTATTGAGGAGCAAGATCTTGACAAGTGGTATCAGATTATGGATATAGTTTACAATTGGGGCCGACAAAGTTGTAATTGACATCAAATGTATTCAATTACTTGCATGAGCCTTGGTTGGCCATAATTACATTCAACTGAACTAAATACTTGGTTGATTCAATATGTTATGTATTTGGGACCAACAGAGCTCCCTATTGATATTAGAAAGATGAAATTTCTTACACAAGGCTTGTTTGGACTACATTTTATACCATATTGAACCAAATATTATTTTAGTTGAATTTGGCGCACAACCAGAATCCCAATTGTTATTAGATGGATGTAATTCTTTATAGAGGGTTCAATTCATCCTGATTTCATATCAGATTGAATAAAACACTAAATTATTTAAATAAGGTGTGCAATTAGGGCCCTAATTAAAATTATGTTGATGCAATTCCTTGGGCAAGCCTTAATTGGCCCCAAATATGTATCATTTGGAACCAAATACTTGATTGGTTCAATATGGTATGTAAGTAGGACCAAGTAAGCCTCAATTTCCATTATATATGAATGTAATTCCTTACACATGGCTCCTTTGGACCAAATTGCATATCAAATTGAAAAAATACTTATTTTTTTAATATGGTGATTACTTGGATCCCCAATTGATATCATATGGATGAAATTCCTTACAATGAGGCTCAGTAGGCCCCTGGGATCAATTTATCCCCAATTAACATCCTTTATATATAGTAAGATTTAGATTCATAGGGATGAACTTGGTTAAAATTACACATTTATTATCATATTTGACTTCGTAGGCTCAATCTATGATGATGTGGAGGATAATTGATCCCAAATTCACATTCTTTATTCATAGGTCTAGGTTCAAGGAGATCAAATTTTAGCCAATCACCATCATGATTTTACCTTACATACCCTAAAACCTATACCATAAGCCCTAATCCCTAAATTTCCTATACCCTAAACTCTAAACCATAAATATAAATTCTTTAATATTTGAACCAATCATTTTAGTCCAAATTAACATCATCTAGACTAAGAATTAAGTTCATAGGGTTTAGTATGGCCTAAATCAGATGACTGATTTCCCCATTTGACTAATTCAATCAATTTACATGATGACATCCATGGCATAATGATAACCCAAAGACATTCCATAGTCACAAATGGGTCCAAGTGATTTAAATTATCCTCAATTATCTTTGTGATTGACCCTTTGTACCCTAAACCATGTATATACATTAAAACCTAGAAGCCATAAACTATAAACCCTAAAATCTATACCCTAAATTGTAAACCATAAACTTTCCCTATTTAGGAATTTCAATTTAGTCCCAATTAACATCCTTTGTAGTAAGAATTAGGTTTGAACATGATACAGAGTGATTAGACATTAATATATAGGTCCGTAAACCTAAACCCTATGCCCTAATCCCTTATCCCCAAAACATAAATTGTAAGACCTATGCCCTAATGCCCACTACATGCCACAAACATACATGCCTTATGATATAATTGATTTTATCATGAGATGTCATAAAATGCACTTTTTAAACATATGGCCAAAACTTAGCCTTAGGAGTACCAATCTAGTTGTGCATTTGAAGTAAATTAGGGCTATTTCAAGCCCCTTCAACCTAATTAACCAAAAAGGAGCCTGTTGATTCTTTTAACTGAGGAGGCCTTTGAGGCCAATTTAAACCCATTCAATAGCAAGATATGATTTGGGGAAAAATAAAAAGATCAATCTTCTATCATGAATTGATCTAATTAGTCAATTTGTGTAATTCCTTACGTGATCTAGGAAAAATTGAGCCCCCAAACCTAATTTATGGCTCAATCGATTTTATAATGTGTATGCAACATGTACATGGTATAATTGATCTTACTTTTATCAGAAATGCAAACATGAAGGTAATCAAGTCATAAATAGGTGAACAAGCAACTCAAATGGTCTTCAATCATCTTAGTGATTAGATGCTATATCCAATATCTTAAACCCTAAACCTTGTACCATTTAAATCTAACCCTAAACCATGTACCATTTACATTAAACCCTAAGCCATAAGCCCTAAACCTCAAACCATTTAAATTATAGAACCTAAACCCTAAACCAATAAACTTAGGCCCAATTAACATCCTTTATATATATCGTAAGAATTAGGTTCATATGGATGAACTTGGTTAAAATTGCATCACTCATTACCATAATTGACTTTGTAGGCTCAATCTATGATGATGTGGGGGATAATTGATCTCAAATTCACATTCTTTACTCACAAATACAGGTTCAAAGCTCCCAAATTTTCCCTAATTGCCTACATGATTGTACCTTATATAACCTAAAACCTTACCCCAAGCCTTAATCCTTAAAGTTCCTAATCCCTAAACTCTAAACCATAAATATAAACTCTTTAAACCTTGAACCAATCATTTCAACCAATGTTAGCATCTTTTAGAATAAGAATTAAGTTCGCAGGGCTTAGTTTGGCCTAAGTCACACAATTGATTGCCCCGTTTGACTAATTCACTCAATCTGCATGATGACATCTAGGGTATAATGACAACCCAAAACCACATTTTATAGTCACAGATAGGTCCAACTAATTCAAATTGTCCTCAATAATCTTTGCGATTGACCCTGTGTACCCTAAACAATATATACATTAAAACATATGGCCTAAATGATAAACCATAAACACTATGCACCCTTAATTGTAAACCATAAGCTTTCCCTATTTGCCAATCAATTTAATCCCAATTAACATTCTTTGTAGTAAGAATTAGGTTCACATGGCATCGAGTGATTAGACAAATTATATGTAGGTTCTTAAACCTAATCCCTAATCCCTAAAACATAAATTTTAAGCCCTATGCCCTAATGCCCACTACATGCTGCAAACATACATGCCTTACGATATAATTGATTTTATCACAAGATGTCATAAAATGCATTTTTAAAACCTATGGCCAAAACTAAGCCTTTTGAGTACCAATCTAGCTGTGCATATGAAGTAAAATGGGGATATTTTGAGCCCCTTCAACCTAATTGCATGATAATACAATGTGAATTGGTGGTTGATCAACTCTAATTTTCCCTAATCGACATCACGATTGTACCAAGTATATACCCTAAAACCGATACCCCAAGCCCTAACGCTTAAAGTTCCTAATCCCTAAACTCTAAACCATAAATATAAACTCTTTAAACACTGAACCAATCATTTTATCCCAAATTAACATCATTTAGATTAAGCATGACCCTTCGTTCAGGGGGACCCAGTCCTAAAAAGTCTAAGAGTGATGTGGATTTTGCATGAATCTCGTGGTTGTGTTGTGCAGATGAATCTTGGAAGTGGAATATTGGTGGAAGGTTCCCTGTTGGGTCTTTGTTGGTAGTTGGACCTTTTTGCCTATTTTGCTTAGGTTAAGTGAATGATGGCGGTAGGATGTGTTCGGTACTCTTCCGAGTACATGGATCTACTAGTTCATTATTTGGTCTCTCATGGTCCTCATGGGAGGGCTATTGCTTTTTCTTGCTTTATGGAAGTTTCACAGAATCTAAAAAATGGTGAAATATTCTCTGTTTGTTAGTGGATTGTGGTCGTGACTTGTCCCTGAATCTTTGTACTCTATTGATTCTTGTTTGATTGATCTTTCATGTCAATCTTTTGGGATTTTTTGTATCAACTACAAAACCCTTAACCCATTTTAAACCTATTAAATAAATAATATTTTTATTAAAAAATATTTTAAAATAAAAATTATTATTATTCTAAAAGACTTATAAGTTTGAAATTTTATTAAAAACTACTTTCCTCATTAAAAATATAAATTCCTTGTGACCGTGACCTGTCAATTCCAAAAGATTAAACTCTGATTACTTTTGAAAGAGTGCTGAGCCCTTTCAACCTTCAGGTAGGCCGCTTTAGTGGCGTTACGGTTACATTGACTTTGAAGTCTATGATATGAGAATCCGCTTCAAAGGTGTTTTATACCACAGGGCCTCATTTCCTCGTTTGTGATTACCATAATTGACAAGTCTATAATTGACCGCCATTATCATTAAGGGTCGGATAGATCTGTATTTAACGATCGAGATAGCTGAATTCTACGGCGGTAGTTTTTATGGCTATAGTAATTTCGGGCCCAATTCATCGTATTAAAGTCTCATAAATTTCTGGTATGAAGTTTTTCTTTCTTTCTTGGGAGACTACAAGATAGCCAACAAATGTTATCACGTCACCTTTCTTATAAATGATATTTTTTAATTAGTGACGTGCATCATGATTATATATATATATAAAAGATGTTTACACGAGTGAAGTGGTTGGTTAAATGTTCAAAATAAAATATTAATAATTTTGAAAAATTCTTTGAAAAATTATTATTTATTCATCCAATAAAATTTTGTATTAGTAATGATTGTGAGACAATGATTATTTATTAAGTATTGCATTTATCAATTTTTTGATAATATGAAAAAAACAGTAAATGATGAGAAGTTCAATGTAATAAATAGCATAAAAAAAATTATGTAATGTGATTTTGTGTTAAAGTGGATCTTTTCTTTTATATATATATATATATGCTTTTACTTGGAATCACTAAAATCGATTGTCTAAATGTTGATGTGGAGTGCACCCACATTTGGGAATGGCTCACGGAGGTTGTTGGGTGGAGATTTTAGTGTGATCGAGAATCCTTTATATATATATATATATATATATATATATATATATATATATATATATATATATATATATATATATATGCTTTTACTTGGAATCACTAAAATCGATTGTCTAAATGTTGATGTGGAGTGCACCCACATTTGGGAATGGCTCACGGAGGTTGTTGGGTGGAGATTTTAGTGTGATCGAGAATCCTCAAGATAATGAGGGTGATCTCTCCATGCATTTGTGTGGGGTGAGTGTGGAACTTGGTTTCCTCGCCATAATATATGGAAGTTTTCAAATATTAATTTTAGATTGTCTCCATGTCTTTATGATTTAAAATTATGTTAAGTGGAAGACTTCTTCAACATATTTATTTTTTATGATATTTTTATTAGTATATATTTTAGTGATTATATATATATATATATATATATATATATATATATATATATATATATATATATATATATATATATATATATATATAATCACTAAAATATATACTAATAAAAATATCATAAAAAATAAATATGTTGAAGAAGTCTTCCACTTAACATAATTTTAAATCATCGTCTTAATTAAAGAATGAATAAATAATTTCTTAGACTAGTTGATTTTATGTTTCATATGTGTTAACATTATTTGGTTAGGTTTTATTTTTGTACCTTATGAAGATGTGTTTTCCCTCGCATATACCATTTTAGTAATTAATTGGGATATTAACTCTCCTCAACATACTATGTGCACACTTTTTTTTTTTTGATAGGCTTTTACTTGGAATCACTAAAACCGATTGTCTAAATGTTGATGTGGAGTGCACCCACATTTGGGAATGGCTCATGGAGGTTGTTGGGTGGAGATTTTAGTGTGATCGAGAATCCTCAAGATAATGAGGGTGATCTCTCCATGCATTTGTGTGGGGTGAGTGTGAAACTTGGTTTCCTCGCCATAATATATGGAAGTTTTCAAATATTAATTTTAGATTGTCTCCATGTCTTTATGATTTATTTATTCAAATATATGGTAAGGATATGATAAAATTCACAAATTTCTTAATCGTGCCATATTTTAAGAGTAGAATTATTTTTCTTTCATTTTTGACTTTGGTTAATTGGTCAAAGTTCTTATTGATGTGGTTTTCTTGACAATTTCTCCTTATCATTTTCCATCACATAATCCCTAAACTCTTTTCGAATACTTCTTTTTTATACCATGAGGCCTCTTGTAAGCTCATAGATAGGGTTTTGGAACCTAGCCCCTACTCCTATATGAACACCACTTAGATCAAGTGAGAAAGATGGGAGAATGTACTTAATAATTAATAATTGGTTTTTTTAGTCTATTGGACACCAACTCCTTTAACACCTCAGTCCAAATAGAAGTGGTTAACCTATCCCATAAAAATTGTAGTGTTCAATAATATATTACCAAAGGGGCCCAAATTGAAGCAGGTTTTCCTTGGTTTAAGCATGGTTATAGCTCAGTGATTTGTTTTTATTTAAATCTCTTAGAGATAATAATTTTTCTAATCACATTAAAGACATAAAAATGACTCGGGATCAACATGATTATTTCCTTAAAAATGTTGATGCTTTTATCAACATTATATGCTCATTGGAAATCCCCACAAGCTTGTGTTGAGGTTTTCCCCACTATATTCTCACATGCCCAAAGGTAAATATGTGATTTCCCCCTCCATACAAGAGATAAATGATTCCCTTACCCTTATGGCTAATGATAAGGCACATGAGATTGATATATTTTATTTGAATATATATATATAAGGTTATGTAGGATTTTGTTGGTCCGGATCTAATCAATGTTTGTTAGGAGACCATTGAAGCAAATTCATTAGGAATTATTATTAAGAAAGAAAATATTAAATTCATACATAAAGGAGGATATCTTGAGCATATGTCTAGTTGGTAACCAATTACTCTTATGAAGGTATCCTATAAGATTAAAGCTAAATGCTTTTATCTATGTCCATACAATATGCTTCTTATCACTGTTAAGCTAGAAGAAACACATTTTATTAAATTTTGTTGCATTTATGATAATATAGTATCCTCCTAAAAGGGCAGGGAATATGTTTGAGCCTCTAATTAGAGAGTTTATTGGATTGAAATTGAATATGATAAGGATTAGATCATGAAAAAATCAGGTGGCTTTTTAATTATTTCACTACTAGAATCTTTAGGGTTTCCAATACAATTTTGCCTAGGTTGTTCAAACCCTATTTTTTTAGGATTTTATTTGTATATCCATTAATGGGCATACATCTTCCTATGTTGGTCTCTTTAGATCCATTAGGCAAGGATTACCTTTGGATCCTTCCCTTTATGTGTTTTTAACAAAGGATTTTAGATATTTTCTATGTGGTAGATTTTCTAAAGGATTGGTTAGCGGATAAGTATCCTTGAGAGATACTGCCAAATTATCAATGGCCATTTTATAGGTGATTACTTTGTTACTTTCGATTAAAATGAATCTTCATCTCAAGCTATGAATTGCCTTTAGAATATTGAGCTCGAGAATATAATGATGGAAAATTTGATGCTATCATGAAATCTTATTTCCCCTCACTAACTAAATTACTCAATGTAAGATGTAGTGGATTTTCCTTTGGGAGATATCTAAGTTTTTATGGATTTATAGTGCTGTAAAGTGGTTGACATGAATAATTGATTACGATAAACCTAATACATGTGTGCAATTCAGATCTAAGTAGATTATAGTAGTATAATAATGTAGGAAAACCTAATTGCATGAAAACAAAGTATTGGGATAATTAAAATAGACAAAGAGAGTGTTCTGAGAAGAATATTGAATTTTATCAAATTTGTGTAATCTTTTAAATAAATAATTAAGTTCAATCAAGTCTAAGAACTAATGCAAATTTAACCAAAAAATTTAGAATATAATTATAGCTTTGGTGTGGGTTGGTATGCACTTGGTTGAATAGATGCAGGGTAATACACACCTAAAAATCATGTCTAATTCATAAACAAATTTAATAGATTCCCTCTTTGATTCTTTGATTAAAAAACCTCCCTCAATTTTTTAGAATCTATTATGAATCACACAAAAATTCTTCTCAATTTTTGAAATCCTAATTCACCTCCAAAACCTTTAAAAAATGAGTGTATCAATGGGGGGCTTGCCTAAGTCAGATCTCTATTCTTGGAAATGTTTGAAACTAGAACTCAATATAGTTCAACAAAAAATCATGGCAATGCAAGCCTTGATCCTTATATGTTGTTTCATTGCTTGAGATTTGGAATACAAATTTGATGTAATCCCTATAATTCAATTTTTATTATCTCTATAGACTTGATCTTGAATTTTTATCAATATTTTTAATGCTTGAATCCTTTAATTTGTGTTATATACAAATATAGAATTCTAAAATTCAAATTAGGATCCTATTAGTGTGCAAGCCAACACACAAAGAGAAGGAAATAATGGGAAAATGGGGTACACAAACCAAAAAAAAGGGGGAAGGGGTCAAAGGATTAATTAAAATAAGGGAGCAAGTGTGCACTAGTATACACTTGTAAAATCCCAAAAAGCATAGAGGAATATGGAAAAATAAAGAGGAGAGAGAATGTTACCAGTATTATATTAAAATGTGGCTAAAAATACATACAAACACATATTGATAAGAGCCTTATATGAATTGATAGTCATTGTATGTACAAGTTTCCTAAATTAATGCAAATTAACATCTAAAACTTACCCCAAACAAAAATTATGTGTCTAAAATATTCCATTTACCTTTTAAGAGTTCACATCTTCTCTATGATAATATGTTATATCTATAATTGAGAAGAAAATCTCATTTTGGATCACTTGTCCCATGTCTCTTATGGTCAAATTTAAAATTTATGCTAAGGTTTTAACTTATTATAAGACTTCATTTGGTCCAATTCAAGTGAGGGTTTCACATGGGAACATGGTATTTTTGTTTCTCACCTTGAGAAAAAGGTGGCATTGGTATCATTGAGATTCAAAATCTTGTGAGGGAAGCCCCTTTGAGTTACGTGGATTATTGATGCACTTGGTGTTAAGAATTTCAATGAAAAATTGCCTTAGACTATGTGACCAAATAATACACACATAATCACCTAGATCTAAAGCACACATATTAAATATATTTAAATCATAAGAAACAATATTACATACATCTCTTCCCATGCTTGAGCTACACACTTTACTGGGCTCAAGTTGCACACTTATAAGCTTTCTCTCTAGAAAAATGGAATATCATAGACTTCCATTCAAAATTTCAAGGATACATACCTTCGACATATTGAACTCACTATTTTTATCTCTTGCTCACTCCATTTGTAACTTGAAAGATTATTATTATTAGATGGAAGCTTGTTTCTCTAACATAGGCCTTGTGGTTAGACCTACATCGATATGGCTTGGTTGTATGTTTATGGCTAAGCGATGTTTTTTTCTAATACTCTACCTTATTTTTTGCCTATGGCTATCTTCACAAAATTTACTTGTGTATTTATATACTTACGCACTCAATTCCCATTGTGGCATCCTTCTCTTTATACACATTTACTTTTTTGCATGACTATACCCCTTTTTACATGAAATATAAATTTCCCTTATGTGCCCCTTTCTATTAGTGTACTAATTGTTTCACACGACCATGTTCGAATGTTGAGAGAAATATTGATTTTTTTATTAAGGGTAAAATAGGGTTTTAAAAATGGACCCTACCCTTTAGATGAAATATATAGGCATGGTCTTCAAAACTAAAAAATACAAAGAATCCTACTAACAAGATCAAACAACAACTACAAAAATAATAAAAAAATGGCAAAATTTATTGAACTACACTAATCCAAGATACAACTAAAACCCTTTGAGTGCATTTTATTTTCACAATGTAAGGGTCATATTAAGGGGTTTTAATTATTTATTTCTTCAACCTTTATTTCTATTACCAACAATTATCCATTCTCCTCCATCCTCTATATTAGGGACGATGGGAATGGAAATGTCTAGTGAATTTGATGATTTTAAACTATTTAATGGGAACTAGTCCAATGAATTACTTATTGAATCTAAAGCCCTATTTTCACTTGACAGAGCCCTATTTTCATTTCCTTGGGGAGAAGTTTTCTCTATTGTTGGTTCTACTTATTTTTAGACATAATCTAGATCTTCCTCTACTTTTTTTGAATCACGCTCAAAATATTTGCTCTCACTTTCAAATTAAACAAAAGAATGCTTAGGAAGGGAATCCTTCCACTAGGAAATATTGTTTTTGAGAGAATTATTGTTAACCATGCTTATGACTTGAAGTTTGACCCACTGAAAACTTTGCAATCATATGCAAACCAAAAAATCATCCAACTTCAGTGCTCTTAAATAACTATGTACTTCCTATTCATATTAGCCCCTATAATAAATCCTGTTGCACGACTCATTCATGCCTACCATTTTTCATGATTATATCAATCTTTGTGTTTCCATGCAAGCCTCTCCCTACTCCAAGACATCAATGCTAAATTATTTTAAGAAAAATTTAAGCACTTATTACCTCATATTTATGAAAATCCAATTTACATTTCCTTTATATAACTAGATTCACACAACTCTTAGAGGGCTCAAAGCTATTATGCCATTCAACTGCAAACCATCCAACCTCCATGGTTGACAAAATACTTTGCCCCAAAAATTTGTGTTCTTACACTTTGAACAATATGAATTTACAAAAATGGGCTCATCCACCTTGGTGATGAAAGATTGCTAATGCCTAGGACTCACGCACACAAAAATCCCTAAGTAATTAAATTGTGCACTCCTACTCACATGTAACATATGAGTGGTAGAACCACTCTTTTGACCAGCTTCTAAGTCCACAATGTTCCCTTCCATATAGTATGGTTCTTTATTAGGCTTTCTCTCTACTTATTCCTTTTCCAAAACTTGGTTGGGCCGTAAACCACCCCCTTCTACCTAGCTTAGATACCTCCACCTTATAGACATGCACATATCTTGGTGATAATCTATCCTTTTCCTAGCTCTGATCCTTCTCTTTATCTTTTTCCTCTTTACTCTTTTGTGTCAATTCCCACATATGAACACTCACCTACACCAAGTGTTTATAACCACATTTTTTTTCATGCATTCATGTGTACCACATGACTCTAATTTTGCTCACTCTTTCTCAAATTCCTCTTCTTTGAATTTTTTCCTTGTGTGTTTGTGCCACCTTTTCTATTTTGACTCCACTAAATGTTTCTAATACCTCGTGTTTCTTTACATCATTTTTGGGACCTAGACCATAGTTCTCCTACCTTGTGCACTATCTTCTTTCATATTTCCTTGCTCCCCTTAATGTTAGAAAGTATGTATACTTGCACTTCATCCATCCTTGTTTCTTTCACTAGGCATCTCAACACAATTATATTTCATTCAATCTTTGTCCATCATCTTCATATCTCCTGTCATAATTTTTCATTCAATACTCCCATCATCCTCATTATTCTTTACATCACTCCACTTGATGCCTCTAGTGGAATGTAAAGCACTGTGGGGTTTAGTGACACCCATTTATTCTACTTCCTTCAACCTTTTCCCCACTGTCATGCACCCTACTTCAATCACTTAGATGAATATTAAGATCATCCATTTCTCATCCTTTTATTCACTCATTTTCCTCATTTCAAATTCATATTAATCACTACTTATTCCTCAATCTTCATCCAATGGCCTCAACATGTATCATGTGTAATGAATATTACTCTCTTCTCATCAACTTCAGGTTAACTCATTGCTTTTCCTTCTCTTATCAACATATTTAATATGTTCTACACAAAAACAATTCCACGCATTCTCCTTCATGAATCATAAGAGTCCATTTTTCTACAATGGTGTAGGCTACTCCCACACATACAACTTATTTATCATTCTTGGATGCCTTCCATGGATTCTTATCCACATGATATTTTCCCTCCTTTTCCTAAAATTACTTCCTTATTCATTCCTTTATTTGTCCATGACCAATGACTTCATGTTGGATTCCATTCAAAACTCTTATTTTGTTATTGCTACACAACAATATTTAACTCCATGGGAGACAAGACTTCCCATCTTTCTCTTTTTTCCATCTTTTTTCCTCTTTGATGGAGGAGCATTGACCAAGACTTGTAAATAATGTATAAAGTGGTCTTGAGAAAATCATGTATTATGTCCATTGTAAGGAGATGTGCTTGTTGTAAGAAGTCTCAAAGTGTAAAAGAGAGGTTGAAAATATGTTTTTATGTAAATGTAAATTATCTTATGTAAAGCGTTGGAAGCCCTCTAGAAGGGTAGGTCTATGTTGGATAAAGGTAAAAGTAATATATATGCCATGATAAAGATGAGAAGTTGAGAGAATCATGGCCTCCTTATTTATCAAATGCCATGTTTAGACATGAGGTGGAGTCTTTAAGAGAGGATGGTACGTAGGAGAGAATATATAGGCATTCTAGGTCTGTAATAGATATAGTAGGAAAGAATAAGGCTTTTAGGCTTGTATTGTGGATTGTAAGTATATATGTGTGAAAGTTGATCAATAAGATGAAGGACATTGTACTTCATGGAGTTTAAAGCCTGGTTATTGAGTGAGGTAATGTTTTTTGATGTTTTATTACCTCCATATTATGATTTAAGGAATAAGTCGATGAAGTATGGTTTTCAAGACAGTCAATAGAGAATCTATAGTACATGGAATGGTTGATTGTGTAAGGACGTCGAGTTTAAATTAAATAGAATCTTGAAATCTTGAATACATTGTAGATTTCTACCTATTATTATGATACAGTTTTTAGAATAAGGCCAATTTTTGGTTGAAAAAGTAAACATGCATATTTTGTGATCAAAATAAAGGCGACTGAAGTTGTCTTCAACATATGTACCTGTTGAATATATAAAAGTCTAAAATGGACTTCAAGTGCTTATATGAAGCTTGATGTTGTCGTGACATTAGAAAACGACTACAGAATTTGAAAGGGATCTGTATATGAATTCGAATTCTGTTGTGAATTAAAGACCAGTATATTAGCGCACTGATCATTGGTATATAGGGATCTAGCAAATTGATTTTTATTACACAAGGATTTTTAAATTCTGAGAGAATGAATTTGGTATGGTATTAAGGATCAACTTGGTGTTTAGGAAAAGACTTGTGATCAGATACAGCTTTATTAAAAAAATGTATGGGCCGATTTTGATCACAACACAATCCATTGAAGATTGTCAAGCACCAATGATAAGTTTGGCAGGGTTTGCGCAGTCAAGAAATCTACCAGAATTTATATATAGTGTATTTCACAGCTATTAATAGCATTATGGTGTCTTGGTCAGGTCGTATATCATTAAACAAGCTTTGGTAATTGAACGCCAAGTTAGAACTGAAACGTAAAGAAATCTGAGTGTAAAGTTTATAAGGAATTTTGCATTAGGAGTCGCGAATCAGAAGGTGGAAAGTATGGTGATTGATACAAATCAAAACTGCTTTTCGCCAATTTTCATAAATTAAAAAATAAGCAATTTTCAGTAAGCTCGGCCTTCTACAGGCCTGATAAAACCCGAATCAAAGTTAAAATTAACCTTCAAGTTGTATGAGTATTGTTTTTAAGAGAACCAAGGTTTAACAAGATTGTAAGAGATTAGATGTTTAGAGTTCAGAATTCTCAGAAGTAAAGAGATTCCTTTTGACAAAAGGTTATATATATGGCTAAGGGTTATAAGTCAAGGATAACATGGAAAGAGTCCCTCATCATTAAAATAATGGTCTTATTGGTCTTATAAAGATCAATAAAATTAGGTAATTAAACTGGATGATCAGATTTAGTAAAGAATATTGTTTGCAGACCTATAAAAGAAGATTGAGAGTTAGACCTCAAAGGAAAACCTTGTGGAGTTATTAAAAAGAATTGGTCATAGTGGAAGCATATATTATTGGTAAAATAGAATATATTTGATATATGTTAGAATCTGAATGATAAAAGTGAGTATGGGTAGTTGATAAGTTGTATCAACATATCAAATTAGAGAATGGTTCTTGGGCATGTAAATGCTAATATTTTGAATCATTGCCATAACTATTTTACTCTGTTTAGAGGATCTCACCATAATTTACATTGTTACCCTCATCCTTCATGTCACTCTTATTTCCTCCATGCACTTTTTATGAACTTCCTCATGCACCCTTTTGCCACTAACTTTGAGTGCAATATCACAACACTCTTTTTGTGTTAACTCTTCCTCTAGCACAAAAACACCCTTTGTGTAATTTATATGGTATTTTCGAACACTTCTCCATCCTCCTCTATTTTCGTGTCTATCCACTTCTTCGAGAGATACTCTATAGTGTATAGGATAATTCAACTATAGGCTGATTTCCTTTCATCTTTCTTCCCTTAGGCATTTTAAACATGGTTCATGCAAAAAATCCTATGCATATTGATCTCTCCAACTCTATGCCTCCCAAAGGGCACCTTTCCTCCGCACTATTGATGCTTACACATTCCTCCTATACAACAATCTTCTCCTTTCCTCCAATCATCGTCATCCATAAATTCCAACTTTTTACTTATTAAAATGCTCCAAGTCACTAGTGCTTATTATATCTTTTCTATTATTCATTATAACATGTTTTCAAACATGTGCCTCACTCATATTTCTTTTGTGCTCAACAACCTATAGATGTAAAACACAACTCCTTCCTTTTTTTAGCAACTCTCTCCACTTCATTCAACTTTAGTTTCCCAAAAGAAACATTCTAAAAGAAAAAAATATTATAGAGCCTTTTCTTATTCTAAATGCACAACTATTACTTCCTATAGATCCTTTTTGAGGATCTATTTTTCTAAGGATTGTGTAAAATATTCTTTCTCTTTGTTGTTCCTCAAAACAAATATTTGTCATTCAAATGAAGAAACTCCATGCACATCATATTTCAAGGAAACCTTCTCCTTTGTACCTTCACACCTCAATAAGTTGAATCTTCTTAGCCAATCAGGTTTATCCTTCCAGCGGACTATTTGGATTATCAACTTGGAAACCATTCGGTCCCACCACATTACCTTCCCATTACCTTTCCATTTTATCCTTTCCTAGATATATCTCCATCCCTTTGCTACATTTTTTCATAGTCACTTCTATGTGAATTCTACTTTATTAAGGTCCTCAATACCTTTTGGCATAAAACAACACTCCAAATCCAACACCAATTTCATCAATATTTTGGGATCTTCTTTTATTGACAACATAGGATATTTAGCTTTAGGATAATTTGCTACACACCCCAACACTCAGGATTATTTATTCCATCTACAAGATTATCCTTTATTCATAGGATTATTCATACCAATTATCCTCTTTTCCTCTAGTATTTCCCCTTCACACAATGCATGGACTTTGGATGTTACCTCTTTAATCATCCTTGATATATATGACCCTAGCTCACATCTCATCTTCAATTTTTACTGAGCCATATTCTTTGAAATTTTATTTCTACGTATTTTTAAATGGAGATAAAAATTTCTTATGTGCACCTTCTCACATTTTGGTTAGATGTGTATTCTTCTTTTTGTATTAACTACATGAAAGGTGATCTATCAATTCTTTATCACTTCTCTCTTATATGCTGTAATTGCATGTTGTTGATGATCTATTGAATCTTCACCTTTTCAACTATTTCCACTAATACATGTTCCCTTGATGCTTTCCTTCCATAACTCGGCCTCTATGCATGTTTTTTTTGAAAATCTCATCTTTTTTGTGACTATTTGATGCTATCTCTCTATTAGAATCCTACATAAGTGTCATAATTAATTTGAAACTATTGTTACAATCTGTCAGCTCAAAATCTTATGCAATTCATTTATCCATCAAGATAACTTATTTTTCTCCTCTCTCATAGCTATAAACTAAGCTCTGATACCAACTAATGCGGTCAAGTTTAAGGGGTTTAATAAAGACTGTGTTAGAATACAAAGCCAAAAAATCTTCACACAAATACATAGATTTGAAGCACACATTAAATCTATATTGATAAGAAACAAGAATAGATATTTTTCTTCCTAGGCATGAACTACAAGGTTTTTTAGGCTAAAGTTATACAATTACAACCTTTTTCTCTACAAACATGGAGTCTCACAAACTTCCATGAAAAATTTCAAGGTTGTAGGCCTTCTCTCTCTCTCTCTCTCTCTCTCTCTCTCTCTCTCTCTCTCTCTCTCTCTCTCTCTCTCTCTCTCTCTCTCTCTCTCTCTCTCTCTCTCTCTCTCTGAAATTTGATAGAGTCTCATTCCAAGATTGGATCTTGATACTCAAAAATGGGACTTACACATCCTTATATATCATTTGAGCTTATATATGTTTCTTTTTTTTACCATTATGTTGGCCAAATTTTTTTGTTAAATGCTTGGAAACTTCATCATTAACATAATCAACATAATCATAATCCTCTTCATTATCATATTCAATATCAAGAACATCAACTAGGGGAAATTATCTATCCATCTGCAAATTATATATAATTTAATAGTCATGTAAATGTATAAGTCTCAAATTTACATAGTTAATTACAACAACATATTAAATTTGGAAAACCCAAGTAGTTCTTATCAATTAATCAAATAGTAAATTTCTTACCAATATATAACCCATAGCATGGGCCCACATATTCAATACTTTTGTGTCCCATCACAATTATGTAAATAGTTTTTTCACTTTATTTGTGGCTTTGCATTCATATTGATACTTTTGAAATAAAATTTATATCATATAATGAGGTGTAGTATTTTTTATAAATTAACAAATAAAAACTTTCAAATTTATGTTAAATAACTTAGAAAAAAATTAATAACTTATAAGTAGCTTGAGGTTTTCTCATTCAACAAAATGATAAATAATTAAGAAACCCTAACTAACTCGTACTTCTTAAAACTTATGTTGGGTACTCATCCTCATTACTCAAGTCTAAAATTTAGACTAATCCAACTTAACAGTGACTAAAACTAAAGCACAATGTCAAAATGAATACAAAAAGATATACCATTGATAAAGAGATAAAATATAATGCAAGAAAAGAGAGGGGAAAAACAAGGAATTTCATCAAATAATTATACATGCAAGCTAGAAGAGTGTATTAGATAAATTGAAGATGATACAAATTCATTAAAATGTAAGGATGTAGAAGAGAGTGAGGTTCTATCAAAGATTTTTATAGGTGTTTTTATTTTTAATTATAGTTTTCTTCTTAGGGTTTTACAAGGTTATTTATTTATTTTTTATATGGTTTTTAATGTGTTTTTATTATGAGGTTTCCTAATATTTTTCCATTAATTAAATAAATATTTAAATTAAATTCACCTATAAAATTATGAAATTACATACTCTAGTCTTTAGTTTCGTAGTGGTGACACATACTCTTCTTCTTCATCATCTCAAGTGGATTTCTTTATTTATTTCCTCTACTCTTTTACCCTTCCCTTATTTTATCCCATAACTATATTAATGAGAATACATCTTCTTGTCCCTTTCAATCCCCCTTTTCCCTATGGTCCATTTATTCTTCCTTGTTGTCCCTTTCAATCTCTATTTTTCTTATCATACCTTTAGTTCTCTTTTTTGTTTCTTTATCCTTACTTTATGTTATTGTGTCATCCCTTTCTCAAAGTATTTTTCATCCTTGATATCTCTTCCTCATTGTTGTATTTCCTAGTGTAGATGATAAAATGAAGTTGGATGGCATATGGACCCTCCCACTTTTACATTTTTAATTTCAAGGTTTTTTGCTAGCATTGCTATGTAGCATCAAGTTTTATCAAAGAAATGTATTTTATGGAAAATGTTTTTGGGATATGTGTTTGATCCGCTTGGTGGTGCTATTTACTCCACATCTAGTAGTTCTTTGGCCAATTCAATTGATCGTTTCACATATTAACATGGGATTTTTGTTCTTCACCTTGGATAAGGGATAGCCTTTCTATCATTGAAATTCATAATCTTGAGAGTGAATTTATTTTGAGATAAGTGGATTATTTTTTGATTATGGTAATGAGGCCTTAAAAATTCTCATTATAAATTATCTCTCTCAAGGTATACTCTTTGGAAAATCTTGTTGGTTAGTGGTTAGGATTTAAACCCATCTTAATAACCTTATGTTGGATAAGATAAAAGGTTGTTTTTTAACCCAAATCATCTAGAAGGAATGTCATATTATTAATCTCTATTTTTTATGGCTTAGGGATTACTTTAGGCATAATATTTTAATTATTGACCATTCCTTACATGGTGGTCTATTATTTTTCAAATTTACAATCCAATATTAAGAGAGATTATTTAAATAAAAGGCTTAATATTTTTCAAAATAGATATTAACATCATCAAAGAGTTATGTGATATGATTTTAAAATTAAACTATTTAATTTTGATCAACCTAATTTGACCCATATTTTCCAAGTAGTGGTTCACAAGCTTCCTATCACACAATCTCTCCATTAGTATAAAAATTAAAAGCAATTGGAAATAATAATTATAGCTATATATTAAAAATTATTTAAAGATAAAATTAATATTGACTAGAGATATAAGGATCTTAGATAAAAATGACATTAAATAAGAAAATATCACTTTCAATAAGGTTTTGGCAATAATACATACTCTACCCTTTAAATTAATAACTATTTGACAAGGGTAGAGTGGTAATAAAAGAAAACACAAAGGTATACCAATGATATCAATATAGAAGAACAAAAGGTGTTCTTTCCTTACATACAAGGCATTAAAGATAAGATTGTAAGACTTTTAAAGAATAAGAACATTAGCATTATCTTGTCATCATCCAACAAAATTGAAATACTTCTCAATTCAACAAAAGATACCATTGACCCTAATTCAAATAAAGGTGTTTATCAAATCTTGTGTGCTTGTGGAAAATCATACATCTATGAAATTGGGAAGATAGTTGGGATAATAATTAAAGAGCATTTTGCAAACCTTCAACATAGTAGATCTCACAAGTCAACATTAGCTAGGAATTATAAACTTACTAAACATTCCATTAATTTCGTGAGCTCAAAAACTTTGGAAAAAATTTACAACTAGTCTAAGAGAATAAAAATAGAGACCATTGAAATTGATAAACACAAAAAATTCATGAATCGATATGATGGATTATTAATGAGTCATTCTTATTTACCTTTAATAAAAAAATATTATCACATTATTTAGATTTACATGCTTTTTTCTGCAATACCAGATATATTTATACATTTCATGTTATGAGAATTTTTTGGGCATTATAATTATCATGTTAATTAACCAAAGAGGTGGCTCAAAATGTTGATATTACTCATGGATTACATCATAGATTCTCCAATACTTAATGCCATTTAATTACATTGCAAATTCTCAACTAGTAATTTATTATCTTGTTATAGAGTGGGTGTTATGAGAGAGTTTAGAAGATTTGAGAATCTTAGAATCATAAAGAGTAAGAAGATTTCTCACATGCTTTTTATTAAAATGGTAAATAAACTACATCATAATTCTAAAATTTTCTAAGATTAATCATACTCTAACAAACTTTTAAAGTGATCAAATATTTATAAAAATGCATCTAATGTTGGTTCATGATTAATTACATGGTTTGTGTGTTACTTTAGCTAGGATTGATCATGAATTATTAGGTCTACAATTAAGGTTTACCAATTATATTTACCCTCACATGTGGAATCATTGGGATGATAGATCTACTAAAAGGTCAAAATATGTTTATAGTGATGTTGTTAAAAAACACATTAGAAAATTTGATAAAAAATTATTCAAAATAATCAATGCAGGGTTCTTATAATAACATAAGAATGGTCAGATATCTTGAATGTTTGGTTGTCAACCTATCAAAATTCTAACTATACTCACCTTCTAAGAGCTTATTATAAAATTATTAAACTTTTTTGTAGTTACAAAAAGAATCCTTGTAGAAGATATTATTTAGGTCATCAAAGAAGTAATTAAACATTTGTATAAATATGAATCCCAAAAAAATAGATAGGATTGTGCATATGCATTAATAAAATTCAAACTACCAAACCATAATATTAAAAAAATAGAAAATATGGTGGTTATATGTTGTTTGAAAATAAATAAATTGTCATTTTTAAAGAAGACAAGGGTGGATAAATGAGGGTTTAAAACAGAGTAGACTACATTGAGAATATGGTTAATCAACTTAATAATAATGTCTATTCTATATAAAACTCAAAAATAATCCTTTAAACCACATTATGAAAGATATAAACCTGGACATTAAGCAATCCTACTTGGATGAAGAAGTTAAAAAGAGGATTATTAATCCTAAGAAAATCACTCCAAGAATCTACGGCCTTCAAAAAATCCACAAACTAGGCAACCTACTTAGACCGATTATTGATAGTATGGTCGCACCTATCTACAAATTAACTAAGTTTATAGAAACTAAATTAAAACCTGTTGTGAGCAAGATGTACTCATACATTAATGACTCAACCTTATTTATACATAAAATCATAGAGTTACATATAAATTAATAAGACATATTTTTGGTCTTGATGGTATTTCCTTTTTTGTGATGATTCTCATTAATGAGGCCATCAAGGTTATTGAAGACCTAACAGATCCTAAAACCGTGAAGTTGGTAGGTTTGTGCCTTAGATAAGAAATTATTAGTTTCTAAGGAGAGTTTTTAGCAAAATTATGAATTGTAGATATGGATTCCCATATCTCATCCATTTATTCACTCATTCTCCTTGCATCAACTTTATGATGATTGTTGTTTATTCCTCCATCTTCCTCTAATGACATCCACACATCATGTGCAATGAATATTACACTCTCCTCATCAAATTCAAAGTAACTCATTATTTTTCTTATCTTCTTAGCATATTCAATAAAGACACTTGGGCCCCCTTTTCCTTCATGACTTATAACAGTCCATATTTATGTAATGGTGTAGGCTATTCCTATGTTTACAACTTATTTATCATTCTTGGATGCCTTCCATATAATCTTATGCACGTGATTTTCTGCCACATTTTCCTTCAAGGAAAACATTTTAATTCTTTCTACATTCCTTCCTTTTCCAATGGAAAATAACTTCATTTGGGATTCCATTCAAAACTCTTATTTTGTTGTTGTGACACAATAATATTTAACTCCATGTGAGCAAATACTTTCTATGTTTTTATTTTTTCCATATTCTTTCCTCTTTTTATCTCTTTGTAGTATCTCACCATTTTTTTCACTTCTACCCTCATCCTCCATGTAACCCTTATTGCCTCTATGCACTTTGTTAAAAACTTCCTCATGCACTCTTTCTAAATTATGTTTGTGTGCACTATAAGAACACTCTTTCTATGTAAACTCTTCCTCTAGTGTAGAAACACCCTTTTTGTAATTTATATGGTTTTCTCTAACACTTCTCCATATCCTTTTTCCTCATGTATATTAACTTCTTCAATATATAGTCTTTAGTTTATAAGATAGTTTTTATATAGGCTAACTCCCTTTCACCCTTATACACTTCAGCATAAAAAAAATGCCTCATGAAAATAATCTTGTACATATGAATCTCTCTAACTCTATCTCTTTTAAAGGGAACCTTTCCTCGACACTATTAATGCTAACACATTCCTCTTGTGTAACACTCTCCTCCTTGCCTCTAATCATCATCATCCATAAAATGATAGATTTATATTTATTCTTCACTAGTGCTTACTATAGCTCTTATCTTATTCCTTATAGCATGTTTTCAAACACAAGTTCCTCACTCATATTTTTATTGTGCCCAAAAACCTATAGATTTGTAAAACACAACTCAATCCTTTTTTTTATCAACTCTCTCAAATTCATTCAACTTCACGTCCCCCAAATAAATATTTTATATGATAAAATATTATAGATCCTTTCTTAATTCTAGATTGGTAACTATTAATTACTATAGATCCTTTGTGAAGACATATTCTTCTAAATATTATGCACAATATTCTTCCTCTCTATTTTTAATCAAATAAATATTTTTTACTCAACAACTATTAAGTACTCTATATCCTTTGTGAAGATCTATTCTTCTAAATATTGTGCAAAATATTATTAATCTTCATTGTTAATCAAAACAAACATTTTGAACTAAAGAATTATTACTTTTATAAATACTTTGTGAAGATATATTCTTATAAAGGTTGTCAAACATATTATTCCTCTTTGTTGTTCACCAAAACAAATATTTTTCTCTCAAAAGAATAAAATCCGTGTAAATCATATTTTAAATAATCCATCTCCTTTGTGCCTTAACACCTCAACAATTTGAGTCTTCTTAGCCACTCAAGTTGATCCTTCAGGTGCACTATCTATATTATCAACTTGGAAACCATCTAATCCCAACACTTTTCCTTCCTCTATCATTTCTTGGAGAACTTTCCATCCCTATTATACATTATCGTACAATCACTTCTATGTGAATTCATATTTATTAGGGTCCTCAATACTCTACCTTGAAAAATAACACTCTGAATCCAACACCCATTTTGTCATTTTTTGGGTCCTCTCTTCTCAACAACATAAGATATTTAACTTTAAATTGATTTTATACTCACCCCAAAACCTTGGTTTATTTATTCCATCTAAAAGGTTATCCTTTATTTAATTTTTAATAAGCCATGTTATTTACACTTTTATTTCTATCCATTTTCAAAATGGAGATAAAAATTTCTTATGTGTACCTTTTACCAAAAACATTATGGTTGGAAGTGTATTTTTCCAATTTCCATATTAATTGCTTCATGGAAGGTGATATTTTAGCACTTTATTTCATTTATCTTCTATGCTCTAATTTCATATTATCGATGACATGTTATCTCATCACTATAACAATTATTTCCACTTCTACGTGTTCCCTTGATGTTTTCCTTTCAAAACTCAGCCTTTATGCACGTTATTCTAAAAATATCATCTTTATATGGCTACTTGATGTTAACTCTCCATCATAATCCTACAAAATCATTGTATTTACTATGAAACTATTGTAGCGAGATCTCATCTTGAAATCTTATGCAATTCATTTATCCACAAAGGTAACCCATTTCCTTCTCTTTTATAGCTTTAAACTAAACTCTGATACTAATTGATGTAGTTAGGCTTAAGTAGCTTAATGAAGAAGTGTGTTAGACTAAAAAGTTAAACATTTACACATAATCATATATTTTAAGCACAAATATTTAATATATATTACTAATAAACATATATATTCATAGTATTGAACTATAAGGTTTTTTAGGCTCAAGTTACACACTTTCAAGCTTTTTCTATACAAACATGGAGTCTCATAGACTTCCATGGTTTTTTTAAGGTTATAGGCCATCTCCCTCTCAGGATCACTCTCTCTCTTTTCCTCACTCTATCTTCATTTTGGTAGTCTCCTTCCAAACTTAAATATTGCTACTCAAACATGGAACTTACATATTCTTATATATCATTTGAGCTTCTAAATGTTTTTTTAACCTTATGTTGGCTAAAAAAGCTCATTAAATTCTTGGAAATGTATCCCACCATTTTATAGTTAAAGATGTATGTCTGTAGAAAAAGTATATATACTATGAATTTAGTGTCATGATGTGTCTATATGACATTTTCAAATTCACTCACTCCCACCCTCCACATTCACTTACTCTTCACACATCTAAATGAGAGTCTAGGTGGTTAGAAATAGATCCATGTGGCTTGGCCATATTATTATTCATAAGTTATGTTATATTTAGTAATTTTCCTTATATATACCTAATATTTTACATTTTCCAATTTTGTTCCCCTTGTGCCATCCATATCTTTATGTGTGTTGATTGTTTACATGACTATGCCTTTGTTAAGTGAGAAAGAAATTTCCCTTGTGTGCCGTTTTATAACTATGCAAGTTAAGAATTACACATGAAACCTATTTGTATGATGAGAGAGATAATATTAACTATGTTTTAAATTCAAATTCATGTGACACTATCAACTTTCCACTCCTTTGAGAATAAAAAAATCATCTAACTTTTGTGCCCTTAGACAATGTCATGCTCCCTATTTACTTCTATGTGTATTGCAACCACTATGAGAAATACTTTCAGATCAATCCATTCATACATATACATGTCTATCACTCATCAAAGTCTATCAATGTACATGTTATTACATAATATTTGTCTTTCTCTAGGGATTGATTGCTACATTCTTTGCCAAAAATTTGTAAGTCCTTACTCCACAATATATATGCAACTTTCAGCTATAATTTCTTTGAACAATTGGATTCATGTAACTCATGGAGGGATAAAAATTATTGTGCCATACAACATTTAAGTCCTTATAAACTGTCAACCTTGATACTTGACAAAATATTATGTGCCAAACAATTATGCACTTATGCCTTACACAATGGAATATTCACAATACTAGACTTAACCATTCTTAGTCATACAAAATTGATGATTTTAATAAAATAAACCTACATCATTTATGTGTAATTTTTATAGTAATGAGTTTTGGAAATTTTTCATTATAAAATACCTGTCCCAAGGCAACCCTAATGTAAAATCTTGTTAATTAAGGGTTGGGATATAAACCCTTATCACTATCCTTTTTCATGGTTTGTCATCTAAATAATTTGAAAGGTATGTCATATTATAATTACACATATTTGATGGGTTAGGGATAAATTTAGGTTTAGTATTTCTTAATTTAATGACCATTCTCTATGGTGGTGTGTTGTTTTTCACATTCATAATTTTCCATTAGCAAATATTCCTTAGATAAAACCATTAATATGTTTCAAAAATTATAGTAGAATCATCAATGAGTTATTTTATTTCTCTCTATATATTATCTTCCATTGGAGGTGATATATACTAAATTTTAAATGGAATTTAAGATATTTTCGTAACTACATGACCATCTAAGAGTGTATGCCTAACATTGCTTCACAAGCTTCATCTTACACAACCTCTACACTAGTGTAAGGATTAAAAAAATTGAAAATAGGAATTATATTTTCATTAATAAAAATTAAAAACAAAATTATTACTAATTAAAATTATTTAAAAATTGAAATTTTATTTCTTCACTTAAAAATATATATCTTTTCTAATTTATCAATTACAAAAAATAAAAACCTATGTACTTAAAAAAATTCTTAGCCCTTTCAAATTTGACCACTACTTGGAGATGCTATGTCCCTTTAATGGTATTAAGTCAATACTCATTTGAAGTATGTGATAAGACAAGTAGTCAAATGAGTACACATGGATCAAGTATGATAAAAAAAATAGAAAAGAATTAATAGAAAAAGGTCTTGTACTAAAAATTAGGTGCTTACATGAGGATAAATTTTAAATTTATAGTACTTGGTTTTAGTTTCTACTCATATAAACTAATATTCCTATTAAATACATATAAATTTTATTAAACCCTTATAAAATTTATTATGATAGGCTTATTAATATTATATGAGACTTATCTCACTACTACGTGAAGTGTGATTCACACTATAATTTAGGTGAGACTCACATCTAAAATCAATGGTTTTGGTGGTTTTTGATCCATTTTTAAAAAGATTTGGTGTTAAATTTTTAGTACAAGGTTTACATCATTAGAAAATTTTATGTGTGCTAAGTTGACATTGAGTTTGCATCAAATATTAGGTGGACTAATTTTTGGCCCAACCCCCAATTAAATAAAATGAAGTGAAGCAAATTCAATGATAATAAATTATGAACACACATATATGCATGCACCCACCCATCGACCCCGTCCACACCCTCCCCCGTGCCCCACACCCCCTCCCACACACACATAATATTTGAACATTCAAGAATTATAATTTCAAATTTTATCAAAAAATTGACACAAATACATCGATAAATATTATGTGTCATTAAAAAAAAAAAACTATAAAAAGTGAAAATTACACACACATAATAATATAAAATGTTGGAGAAAGTGAGATCAATATATAATTTTCCTTTGAAAGTAGAAAAATATAGTTGTTTTGTCATAAATCCTAGCCATTGTCATCCTCATATTATATATACTCATTAATATGTCAGATGTGTATATTAAGACATCCTTTAGCTCAATATCATCATTGATGTAATCAACATTTTCATAATCCTTCTCATTTTCCTCTTCAATATTAAGAGAATAAACTTAGGGAAAATGTCTATCCACCTTAAAATTAAATGTAATTTAATTTCCATGTAAATGTATAAGGCTACAATTTAAATAGTTAATTACAACTACATATTAAATTTGGTAAATCTAATTAGTTCTTCTCAACTAATGAAATAATAAATTTATTATCGATACATAGCCCCTAGCTTAGGACCACATATTTAATGATTTTGAGTCCCATCTCAAATATATAAACTATTTTTTTCAATTTATTTGAGACCTTGTTCATAATACTACTTTTGTAATAAAATTTATATCATATAATGGTGTGTAATATTTTTTTTAATAAATAACACATATAAACTTTCAAATTTATTTAAAAAACATAGAAAAAAACTTAATAACTTATATACATCTTGAGTATTTCTCATTCACCCCATGTGATGTGTCAGTAAGATGCCCTAACTAACTCTCATTTCATACACATTGTGTTGGGTACTCATCCTCATTACTCAAGTCTAAAAGGTAGACTAATCTAACTCAACAAAGAGTACAACTAAAGCGTAATGTAAAAATGAATTTAGAAATCTATAATATTGACAAAGAGATAAAACATTATTTAAGAGAAGAGAAGAAATAAAACTAGGAATTTTAGTTTATAAATATATAATATTTACAAAGAGATCAAACATTATGCAAGAGAAGAGAGGAAATAAAACTAGGAATTTTGCCAATCAGTTTGCATGTAAACTAGAAGTGTGTATCGGACAAATTTAAGATGATATAAATTCAATAAAATGTAAGAATATACAAAAGAGTGAGGTTATATAAATGGTTTAATAGGCATTTTTTAATTAGAATTTTCTTCTTAGGTTTTAAAAAGTTTATTTAATTTATTTTTCTAGGTTTTAATGTGTTTTTATTAGGGGGTTTCCTAATATTTTTCTAATAGCTACATAAATATTTAAATAAAAATCACTTATAAAATTACAAAAATAAATAATTCAGTCTTCAATTTCATAGTGGTGACACACACTCTCCTTCTTCATCATCTACAATTGGATCTCTTACTTGTTGTCCTCTACTCCTTCCCCTTTCCATTATTTTGGCCCATAAATCTATTAATGAGAATAAATCTTATTATCCCTTTCAATCTCATTTTTTCCTATTGTCCCTTTATTCTTCCTTGTTGTCCCTTTTAATCTCCCTTTTTCTTATTGTTTATATTTCTTTATTGTACCTTTCTCCATCCTTGATGTTATTCTATCCTCTCTTTCTTATAGTATTTATTATTTATATTATCTCTTCCTCATTATTCTTATATGTACCAGTGTAGAGGATAAAATGAAGTGGAAAGGCATAAGATCCCTCCCACTTTTACAATTTTAATTTCAAGATTTTTTGCTAGTTCTACTATGTATCATTAGGTTTTCTCTAAAAATATGTTTTGTGTAAAAAATTAGGACATATGTTTGATGTTATTAGTGGTGTTGGGTAATCTAAATCTAGTAGTTCTCTGAGATAATTCAATTAATGGTTTCACATATTATCATGGGATTTTTGTTCCTCACCTCATATAAAGCGTGCCTTGTGTATCATTAAAATTCACAAGATTATAAGTTAATCACCTTTGATCTAAGTGGATTGTGTGTTGTTTATGGTAACAAGGCTTTTAAATTTCTCATTGTAAATTCTCTCTCAAGATAGGCTCTATGGAAAATCTTGTTGATTAAGGGATATGATTTAAACACTTATTATTAGTCTTGCGTTGGTTAAGATTAAAGGTTACTTTGTCACCCAAATCATATCAAAGGAATGTAACATGATTCATCCCTTTTTTTATGGGTTAATGATCTGTTTAGGCCTAGTATTTTATTTATCGACAATTCCTTATAATGGTCTATTTTTTTTTTCAAATTCACAATCTTATGTTCAAAGAGATTCCTTAGAAAAAAGGCTTGATTTTTTTCAAAATTCATATTATAACCATTAAAGAGTTATGAGATATGATTTTATA
>JARHVA010001246.1:717500-815000 GCA_037957365.1 Torreya grandis | reverse complement strand
CAAATCTGAAAGGTAGAGTGATTAACTGCAACTAACTAATTGTTACTTATTATAACTTGTGTTGGTTACTCATCCTCATTACTCAAGTTTGAAAGGTAGATTAATAAAACTCAAAAAAGACTAAAACTATTGTGCACTATAAAAATGAATATAGAAAGCTATAATATTGATAAATAAATTAAACATTATGCAAGAGAAGAGATGAAATAAAATAAGGAACATCATCTAGTAATTTGGATGCAAAATAGAAGTGTTTATTAGAAAAGATTAAGATGATATAAATTCTATAAAATGTAAAGAAAGCTAAAAGCATGTATTAGAAAAATTTAAGATGATATAAATTCAATAAAATGTAAGGATGTACAAGAGAGTGAGGTTATATAAATGGTTTTATAGGTTTTTTTAAAATTAGGGTATTCTTCTTAGGGTTTTACAAGTTTATTTAATTATTTTTTATAAGGTTTATAATGTGTCTTTATTAGGGGTTTCCTTAATTTTTTCGGTAATTATGTAAATATTTAATGTAAATTCATCTGTAAAGTCAAAAAATTACATACTCTTGTCTTCAGTTTTGTAGTGGTGACACACACTCTCCTTCTTCATCATATGCAAGTGGATCTCTTATTTCTTGTCCTCTCCTCCTTATCTTTTCCCTTATTTTGTCTCATAACTCTCTATTAATAAAAATATATCTTATCATCCCTTTCAATGTCTCTTTTTCCTATTGTACCTTTATTGTTCCTTGTTGTCCCTTTCAATCTCCATTTTTCTTATTGTACCTTTATTTCTCTTTGTTGTTCCTTTCTGCATCCTTTATGTTATTGTATCCTCTCTTTATCAAAGTATTTGTTGTCCATGCTATATCTTTCTCATTTTTTTAATATTTACTAGTGTAGAGGATAAAATGAATTGGAAGGGTGTATGAGCCCTGACACTTTTACATTTTAAATTTTAAGGTTTTTTGCTAGTACTACTATGTAGCATCATTTTTTCTCTACATGTATGTTTTGTGTACAATTTTGGGACATATGTTTGATATAATTAGTGGCATTGTGTACTCCAAATGTAGTAGTGCTCTAGGACAATTCGATTGATGGTTTCACATATCAACATGGGATTTTTGTTCCTCACCTCACATAAAGGGTGACTTGTGTATTATTAAAATTCACAAGCTTGAAAGTGAAGCACCTTTCAAATAAGTGAATTATGTGTTGTTTATGGTAACAAGTCTTTGAAAATTTTCATTATTAATCATCTATCTTGAGGTAGGCTCTATGTAAAATCTTATTGGTTAGGGGTTAGGCTTTAAACCCTTTTTAGTAGTCTTGTGTTATTTAAGTTTAAAGGTTACTTTGTCACCCAAATCATCTCAAAGTAATGTCACATAAATATTCCATATTTTAGATGGGTCAAGTATTAGTTTAGGTCTATTATTTTATTTATTGACCATTCCTTACAGTGGTCTATTATTTTTCAAATTTAGAATCTAATGTTAAGAAAGTTTATTTGAATAAAATGATGGATATTTTTAAAAATTAATATTATAACCATTAAATAGTTTTGTGATATGATTTTTGAATTCAAATCATTAATTTTGAGTCAACCTAGGTTGATCCATAGTTCACTAGTAGTTGTTCAAAGGCTTCCTCTCACACAATCTCTCCATTAATTAAAAAAATTAGAAATAAAAATTATAGTTATATTAAAAACTATTTAAATATAACGTTAATATTAACTATAGCCATGTTGATCTTGGATAAAAATCATATTGCATAAGAAAATGAGCACTTGCGGCAAGTTTTTAGGAATAATGGATATTCCACCTTGTAAATTAATAAATATTTTGCAAGGGCAAAGTGGTAATAAAGGAGAAATTAAAGGAATACAAATAATATAAATATAAATGAAAAAATGTGTTCCTTCCTTACATACAAGGCATTATAGATAGGATCACAAGACTTATAAAGAAAAGACACATTAGCACTATCTTCTCATCATCCAACAACATTAAAAAAATCTTAATCTACTAAAACATCCCATTGAACCTAAGTCACACAAAGATATTAATCAAATCTTGTGCATTTGTATAAAATCATACATCTATGAAACTAAGAAGATAATTATTATAACAATTAAATATGATTTCATAGACCTTCAACATAGTATATCTCATAAATTATTAAAACATGATGTCAGGTTTACATGCTTCATTTTTACATTACCACATGTATTTATATGTTTCAACTTAAGAGATTCTTATTGGCATCAAACTTGTATAACTGATGAGCCTAAGAGGTGGCTCAAAATGTCAACAATACTCATGGATTAGTTCACAACTTCTCGATTACTTAATGTCATTTCATTACATTGAAAATTATTAGCTAGTTATTTACTATACCGTTATGGAGTGGGTGTTATAAGAGAGCTTTTAGAAGATTTAAGAATCTAAGAATTAAAAATATTAAGATTTTTTTTCACTTTTTTGTAAAATATTGTAGAAATAACACCAAAATTTTCCAAGATTAATCATGCTTTAAGGAACTCTTATAATGATTAAATATTTCAAGAAATGGGTCTAATGTTGGTTTGTGATCAGTTATGTGATTAGCATGATTCTTTAACTAGGATTTATAATGAATTATTAGGTTTGCACTTAAGGCTTACCAACTATATTGACCCTTACATATGGAATCATTGGGACAACATCTCTACTAAAAGGTCAAAATATGTTTAAAATGATGTCATTAAAAAACACAACATTTTTTTTGAAAATCTTATTTAGAATAGTCAATGCAGGGTTCTTGTAATAGCACAAGAATGGTCAGATATCTTGAATGTTTGGATGTCAACCTGTCAAAATTTTAACTATATACATGTTCCATGAGCTTATTAGAAAAAGGCTTAAATTTTTTTATAACACCAAAAAAAACCTATAGAGGAGATTATTTATGGCATTAAAGAAGGAATTAAACATTTTTATAAAAGTTAAGACAAATAAATCAGACAGGATTATGCATACGTGTTAAGAAGATCCAAACTACCAAATAAAAATATTAGCAAAGAAAAAAAATATGGCACTTAAAATGATGAATGAAAATAAAAATATTGTCATTTCGAAAGCAGACAAGGGTAGAGGAACAATGGGTTTAAACAAAGTAGATTACATTGAGAAGATGGTGTATCACCTTAACAATAATGGATGTCAACTTGGCCATTAAGTAATCCTCTTTAGATGAAGAGGTTAAAAATAAACTTATTAGTTTCAACTAAATCACTCCAATAATATATGACCTTCTAAAATTCCACAAACCAAGGAACCCACTTATTCCTATTATTAATAATATATTTGCACCTACCTTAAAACTAGCTAAGTTTCTAAAAAATAAATTAAAACCTTTGATGGGCAAGACATACTCATAAATCAAGGACTCAACCTTATTTATAGATAAATTGAAAGAGTTAGATATATAAACGAATAAGACATATTGGTTGAGTCTTGATGTTGTCTCCCTTTTTATGATGATTCCCATTAATGAGGCCATCAGGGTTATTGAAGACCTAACAAATCCTAAAACCATGAAGTTGGTAGGTTTGTGCCTTAGATAAAATATTTTTAGTTTCCAAGGAGAGTTTTTTTTAGCAAACTTGTGGTGTAGATATGGGTTCCTTCTCTCACTAATAATAGCCAGTTTATTTTTAGATAACTTTGAATGTAAAGCCCTCGACTCGAACCAACAACAACCCAACTTGTGGGTGAGGTTTGTTGATGACACCTTTGTAATTTGGGTCCATGAAATGGAAGAACTCAATAAATTTTTTGAACATCTTAAAAGTTAGTTCGATTCCATAAAATTTACTATGGAGGTTGAATAAAATGAGTCCCTACCATTTTTAGATGTTATGGTGATCAAAAGTCAAGATGGTCTCTTAACCCATAAAGTCAACATGAATAAAATACATACCAATCAATACTTTAAAGCAAATTATCACCACCATCCAGGTAAAAAAATGGGAGTGCTAAAAACCCTAGTAACTAGAGCCATGACAATCTCAAATAAAAATCACATTGAACAAGAAAAAGAGCATTTGTGACAAGTTTTTTAGGAATAATGGATACTTCACCTTGAAAAATTAATAAACATTTCATAACGAAAGTGTGGCAATAAAGGATAACTCAAAGGTCTAAGAATAAAATGTGTTTCTTTCTTACATACAAGGCATTACAGGTATGATTTCAAAAATTTTAAAGAAAAAGAATATTATCACTATCTTTTCAGCACCCAACATCGTTAAATTTTTTTTAATTGAATAAAAGATTCCAATGAGCCTAATTCACATAAAAATGTTTATCAAATTTCATGTGCCAATGGAAAATCATACATTAGTGAATCTTGGAGGACAATTAGTACAATAATTAAAAAACATTTCACAGACCTTCGACATAATAGATCTCACAAATCAACATTAGGAAGCACTATCAACTTATTAAATATCCCATTAACTTTGCAGGATCAAAAAATTCGGCAAAAAATTCACAATTGGAGGAAGAGAGGAATTATCAATTTTCATCCAAACATTCATAATTTTGTTATTCAACACATAATATGATAGACCATGTGTACAGATTTGATGCAAGTAGTAAATGTTTTCAAATAATTTTAAAATTTAAAATTCTATGCCACATTGGCATTGACGCATGATTCGATAATTTTAGACTAGTCTAGATGTTTATCTTACTATTTGCCCTGACTAATAGAGTGAGGAAGTTTAACTATAAATAGAGCGAGGTGGCAATTTAACATTATCATTTCAAATGGTGTAATTTGGAAACTAAAAATGGAGTATTTCGGGATGTCCACGATCCACTTAGTGGCGACATGGCACATAGGTGCCAAAATGAAGATATTAATCTATGCAAGCCATTCGCTGCAAGGGCAAACCATTTCTAAATTTCGAGCCAGTGGAAAAAGCCAATCCCATAATGTTTGTGGTTTTTTGCGGTCTTGGATCTTTTCTTGAGTGTATGTGAACGGACTATTGGCTTAAACAATAGCAGAAGGGGAAGGTGGAGATGAGCTTGTTTGCAGAGGGACATGTTTGAATTCATATTTATAATAATGTCACCTTGAAATAATTTTTTTTTATTTTTAAAAATTATATTATATATTTATAATAATGTTGGTCATTTTCTCTTACATAGGTAGGACATCATATACTTTTTCTCCCTGATGTTATTCTAGAACATTTTTCAACATAATAAAAATTGTTTGAATCGAGATAACAGATTATTATTTAATGGTTCTTGGTTACCTTTAATAGCAAATTATTAGCACATTATATCGACTTCACATGCTTGTCTCTATACTATTATAAGTATCTATACATTTCAGATTAAAAAACTCTTCTTGACATCATACTTATTTTAATAATAAATCGTAATGATGACTCGAAATGTCGACAATATGTAGACAATATACATAGAACAAATCACTTCTTCATTACATAATATCAATATTAATTTAATTAAATGAATATTATTATTTTATTAAAATATTCTTCCATTCACTTAAAATTATAAATTCTACTTAGTAATTAATTAGAAAAGATTACAACCCTCCGTACCAAGAAAAAAAAGCGTAGCCCTTTCAAATTTGACCAGTGGATGGAGATGGAAATGGTATGCCGCTTTAGTGGCTTTAGAATTACGGCAACTTGGAGTCTCTCGTAAAAGATTCCGCCTAATTTCCCCGTTTGTGATTACCATCATCGACAGGTCAACATTTATTTTTAGCCTGTAAAATCGGTGCCCAGTGACTTGATGCGACTGTTTCGGCGTACTATGAACCACTCCACACGCTACAAGTAAGTTAAACAACAAACTCGAAACCTATATTAACCAACAATTAACTAAACAGTATGATTCCTCATCGTCGATCCCTACAATTAACCAACATTTTCATATCTCATCGTCCTCCACCTGTTGCCCTCCAGAATAAGTCACTTGCATGTGCAGGGGAATAATCTGTCCTTCCACTTGAAAACTGCACGCTGGGTCTCTTTCTGTACCTGTTTTTGAATCTCAACTTTACAATTCAAGCAGAATGGCAATAGAGAATTACAGTCTCAATGCGAAAAACAAGGTTCAGGCTGTCTCATGTAATGCCCAATGTGTGGTTCTACAAGCTCAGAGACTTTGGCAGATTCAGAGACTCCCAGAGAAGAAGACTTCTTCACCGCAGTTCTAGTACTAGATATGAATCTGCCATTAGTTCGAAAAGAAGCAGCCATTCTTTTCTCAGGACTGAAAGAGTTGATGAGTTTCCTGTCAATCACAGAGCCTCTCGAGAACAAGCAAAAGATAAAGCCCAAATGGTTGACACTGAACTCAAGAGAAATACTAGGAAAGGGAAGAGAAGCGAACGAGGATCATACTGTACAGCTATAGACTCCAGAATATCTGTAGGGTGTATCTGTAGACCCACAATGGACACGGATGGTGCTTCAAGCTCAGGAGGAGGAGAGTCTGTAAGCCGCCACGATAAGCAATCTGTGTTGGCACACAAGAAAAATAATTGCGCTACACAATTCATGGAGAGAATAGAACGAACCAAACAGCTTGGCCTTCAACTGGAGTCTAAAAGCGGAAATGCCCAGCATGTTATGTCGCAGGATTGCCCAGCCCTGATGATGAGGGTTCTGTTAAATTTCATGACTCAGATGAGAGTTTTAAAGTCTGTGATAGTTTTGCTGTGGTGAAATGCTCGGGCGATCCGCAGAAGGATTTCAGGGATTCAATGGTCCAAATGATCATTGAGAGCAATATCCATTGTTACGCAGATCTTCAGCAGCTCAAAACCATAATAATATTGTCAAGGCTTTTGATCATGTCACATCAGAATTTACAGAAATATAGAAGGGCAAAGAAAGAAAAATGTTTTTCAAGCCTATCGGAGGGATATATCTATATTGTTAAAGTAGCGATAACTGAATATACAGCTGTAGTTTTGATGGCCAAGATAATATCAGCACATTATATTTATGGGATTCGTGCCCGATTCATCCTATTTAAGTAACATTAATTTATGGTGTAACGTTTCTTTGTTTCTTGGGATACTGACAAGAAAGCCAACAAATGTTATCACGCCATCAATCTTATAAATGATGTTTGTCAACTTTCACCATTTGTTTTTCAACTATAAAAAAGATGATCAGATGTCATTGTCATGGTTCTTGCCTCAATTTTTATGTTTTCTTGATGATCTTCTTTTACAGCTTTTATTATTGTTGTAACAGTGAATTTTTTAAAATTTAAAACTTAAAAAACTTGATGCAAAATGGTGTGATTGGACTAGCGTAGGTCACATTGATGACTTGCAAACATTAAATGACTACTTTATGTTAATTTCACTTGTTTATCATCCCTCCTTCATATATGATCACTTCCTACTAATCCCTCATCACCCCTAATCACTCTCTAATCATTCTTCATTATCCCTAATAACTCACTCATTAACCCTCACTATCTTTAGTCATATGTAATCACTCCTTTATCATCCATAATCACTCCTTGATTGACCCTCACTATCCCTCATCATCCATAATCACTTCTTCATTGTCCCCCATCATCCCTATCACATTTTTCTCATGCCTCATCACCCCTCATCACTTTTTCATCATCCCTAATAACTCCTTTGTCATCCATCTCTGTCCAAAATCACTTCCTCATTGACATTGATTTTCCCTCACCATCTCTAATCACTTAGGCTTATCATCCTTAGTAACTCCTTCATTGAATATCGCCATCCCTCATAATCCCTAATCACTCCCTCCTCATACCTCATAATATCTAATCACTCTTTTCTCACCTCTCATCATTGCTAATCACTCCTTTAGTGATTCTTACTATCCCTAGTCATATCCAATCACTCCCTTATCATCCATAATCACTCTTTCATTGATCCTCACTATCCTTCATCATCCCTAATCACTCCCTCTTTATCCCTCAATCATCCCTAATCACTCTTTCCTCATCCCTAATTGCTTCTTCATTGTCTATCATCATCCCTAATCACTCCCACATTGACTTTAATTATCCCTCATCATCTCTAATCACTCAATATTATCATCTATAATCACTCCTTCATTGACTATCACCACCCATCATCCTTAATCATTCCTTCCTCATCCCTCATAATCCTTAATCACTTTTTCCTCGTACCTCATCATCACAAATCACTCCCTCATTAACCCTCACCATTCCTCATTACTCCAACATTGACCATGACCATCCCTCATCATCTCTAATCACTTCATAATCATATGACATAAGTATATACTCTAAAGGTATATTTCATTCTAATCATATGTTGTTTAATCCATTATAATAGAAATTAACTCTTTTCTAGGACTTTTTATGTTGTCCATACCTGTTTGTGATAGTCAATTTCATTACTGAATGAATTGGATGAGCTTCCAAATTTATAGTCAAGTAACATAAGTACTAACACAAAATAAAGTTTGAATTTCAGATCATCAAATTATCTTTGTTGTAAAACTGATTAGATGAAACTTTATTTAGTTACATATTTGATAACTTGGTTCAAAGGATAAAAATTAAAAATAAATCTCTTGTTTAAATTTCTAATTCTGAGAAGATTTGAATATATGCAAAGTTATTTGGTGTTTCCCATTCCTGTATGACTTGAATTTTGATCAAGTCCACACATGCAGTCCTTGTTGTGTAATGTATCCCAAATATTTAATCTCTTGCATTAAAAATGAATATTTATTCATGTTATCATAACAATATGTTTCTGTAAAATGTGAAACACTAGTTCAACATGGTGTAGATGTTCATTCCATGCTTTTTAAAGATTATAATGTCATCAATATAGATTAAAAAATGACATAGTTAAAAGGCTTGAGGATGTCATTCAACATCTCAATGAATAAATTCACTACACGAATTAACCTAAAAAGCATAACCAAATAGTCAATCAACCATTCAATTTTTTTAAAGACTAGATTACAAATGTATGGAGGTTAAATATGAATATGATGGTGTACCAAAAATTAAGGTCAATTTTTAAAAAGACTTCTACACCATGAATATGGTAGAAAAATGCCTTAATATTTAGATGAGGGTAATAGTTTTTCACTTTAATCTTGCTATTTTTTAAAATCTATTCACAACCTCATGTCCCATCCTTCTTTTGCACAAATAAAATTGGGCTTCTACAAGGTAATGATTTTGGCATGATGTCTCCATTATCAATGATTTCATGGATCTACCACTTGATCTATTTATTCTCTAGAAATGATATGTTATATAAAGAGGTTTGAGGTAGATGTAGTTAATGGATCAAATAAATAGTATTATTTAGTGTAAAATATGTAGGAAATTATTTAGGTGATTAAAATATATCCTTGTATTCATATAGTTTACAGTTTCATTATTTTGTCTTCATTATTGTTGGACAAAACACACTATGATATGGTGACATAAGGATGTTATTAAATTTACTTATTACAATATACTTCTTACTAGAATTGATAATATTATTACACTTTCTAGCACTAATGACTGAAATCTTATGAATTAATTATGATATATGGTATTTCAAATCGTGACAATATATCACACCTATTTAAGGATATACTTAATAGACTACATGTCAATAGTAAATATATGGTTAAACACATGTAAAACATCATTTTGGCAACAATTCATGTGACGGGTCCACCCCAATTGATGACAGATCTTCTGGGAGCCATAACTTTTGCATCGTAGCTCCAATTGACTCACCGTTCAAACCGTTGGAAAGCTAAGAATGAGGAAAATGTGTTGAGATGGCATGGATATTTTATCAATAGATTGTAACCCCTGAAAAGCCAATTAAAGTTCTCTAAATTTCAATTTTAGTAGTGGAGTCTAAAAATAGTAAGTTTCTAAAAATAGTAATTCCTCAAATTTTGTATTGTTGTAAATCATGGAAGTCTAACCACTTAATCTCCCTCAAGATTGGTGACCTTACACATCCTCCTCACACCTTCAAAACATGTATAAATGAAGATGTAACCTGAAATTGAAATTAAATATCTTTTCTCAGAGATAGGCATATGTTTGGGTCTGCAAATTTGATCAATAAAACATCTCTTCTCAGAGATATAATTATTTGAATTGTGTTGTTCTTGTTTTTTGAATTATCTTTCAACCAAATATTTTTGAATTTTAGATCAGTGGTATCAGAGCAGTTTATCTTTAGAGTGTATGATCCCAGGGATGAGGTCAGATTACAAGAAGCTTAGGTAGAAAATAGAATCAACAGACTATCCACCTATTTGCTCTAAATGACTTCAAATGGTGGACAACACCGAGACATCCAATCCTTCCAAGGAAATGGTGAATGAATCCCTCTAATATTATCAAGCACAAATGCTACAATAATTCACTTAAATTCTCCAATGAATCTTGATGGGAAATTTTGGCTCCTTATCTGCATCCCCACATCTTTTCAGTGCCCCAATACCCTTTAAAGTTTAGGTGAATTTTGATATCCCTACATTTGAAGGCAAAATCAATGCTGATGAAGTATAAAATTGGTTGGATTAATTGTCATCTTATTTTTTTGTAAATAAATTCATCAATAAAGAGAAGATCACCTTTGATATTTTGAAAGCATAATTACCTGTCAAAAATTGGTGAGAAGTGTATAAAAAGAGATTTAGTGCAGATGATATTGGCCTTTAGGTGGAATATACTTGGGATGATTTCATAGAACTTCTAAAGGAAGAATACTACCCCATTGGAGCATATGACAATTTGTATATAGAGTGGAAACAACTTCACCAAGGTAAGGAAAAATTTGTTTAAGATTACACTGACATTTTTTATTCTCTATCTATTGTATCGGGCATCCAATAAAGTGAGAAACACAAGGTTCTCAAATATCATGGTGGACTACAATGGTACATACAGGGAGAAATGAAAATCTTCAATTTGGAAACTATTGGTGAGGTGTACAAGTTCGTAGTAAAGATTGAATAGAAGCATGAAAGAATGAATATGAAGAGTCAGCCTTCAAAATGAAAAAGTGATAAAGAAGGTCAAACATGAGGCAAAAATTGGAAGAAAAAGGAAGTAAAGACTGAGAAGTAGTGTGATTATCACAAATCTGGAACTCACTCCAAAGAAAAATGTCAAGCCATCAAGTCCCTACTTTTTGAGTCATAATCCTCAACATCTACTGCTCTACCTTATATAGACCTTACAGTTGAAGAAATTGAAGAAGAAATTGTAGATGCTGAGCTCGAAGCCATTGTTACTTCATCACAAATCCATGAGGAGAGACTAGACAACAAATAAATATTGTTTCACTCTAATTTATGGGTGAAAGGTAAGCCTCTGTATTTCATTCTTGATAGTGGAAGTCAAAAGAATTTAATCTTTGCTAATGTTGTGAAAAGCTTAAATTTGTCTATGAAGCCTCACCCATAGCCATACAGTATTGGATGGTTGAGTCCAGGGAGAAACTTTCGTGTCACCCACCAATATCTTCTCTCATACGTAATAAAACCTTTCCAAAATGAGGTCTTATGTGATGTGGTCAATCTAGATGTTTGTGATGTACTCTTTGGTCAACCATTCATGTATGATTGACATGACATAAATGAATCAAAAACATGAAGGATCACTCTCACTCTTGGAACATGGTGTTATAGCGTACCAGAGGTACCACCTTCTACATTTGTCTCTCTAATTAGTGCCAAGAATTTTTTTCTCATGGTGGTCAAGCCACAAGAATCTAAAAGGGCTGATATTACAACCCTGACTACACAAACAAAACAAAAAATAGAAGAAAATAGATACCAAGCTAAAGAAGTTCATGGCCTTCCATCCATAGACTGATGGTTAGATAGAAATGGTGAATAATCAGGCCCTGCATAGGTTTATAAATCACAGTCCATTCCATGTATGCATCGAGAATCAAATCAAAGTACAATTGCCACACTTGATGAAAAATATTGATACAATGGGTACCATTTATTCTCAAGGAGGGAGGAATGATTTGGGAAATAATTCGGGTGACAATTCAGGTGATGAGTCCACCCAAATTGATGATGAAACTTTTGGGAGCCATAACTTTTACACAGTAGCTCGAATTGGCTCACCGTTTGAATCGTTGGAAAGATAAGAATGAGGAGGATGCGGTGAGATGGCATGAATATTTTTTTGATATATTTTAACCCACAAAAATTTAATGTAAGTGCCTCAAATTATAATTTTAGTAGTGTAATCTAAAAATAGTAAGTTTCTAAAAATAATAATTTCTCAAATTTTGTATTGTTGTAAATCATGGAAGTCAAAACACTTAATCTCCCTTGATATTAATAGGTGACCTTCCAAATCCTCCTCACACCTTCAAAACATGCATAAATGAAGATTTAACCTGAAATAGAAGTCAAACATCTCTTCTCAGAGATAAGCATATGTTTGGATCTGCAAATTTGATCAATAAAACATCTCTTCTCAGAGATTTCATTATTTGAATTGTGTTGTTCTTATTTCTTAAATTATCTTTCAACCAAAGCTTTTTTAATTTTGAATCACTATGATATGGTGACATAAGGATGTTATTACATTTAATTATTACAATATACTTCTTACTAGAATTGATAATATTATTGCACTTTCTAGCAGTAATGACTAAAATCTTATGAATTAATTATGATATATGGTATTTTAAATTATGACAATCTATCACACCTTTTTAAAGATCTACTTAATAGAATATATGTCAATGGTAAATATATGGTTGAACACATGTAAAACATCACATACCTCTAATTGTGATATGTCACAAAGGACTACATCTTTAAAAATATTTATTTTGTACACCAAGTGACACTACTAGGTGATCTATTTTTCAAGGCCTACACTAGACCATACACTAACATATAGTAATGGATGATGCATTAATTTATAGTTCAATTTTTAAAAATATTCTTTAAGAGAAATTAAATTATTTTAACTTCCTTTAGAAATGATGATTTGGGCAACAATTCAGGTGATAATTTGGGTGACGGTTCTACCCCAATTGTTAATGGAACTTTTGAGAGCCATAAATTTTACACTATAGCTCCGATTGACTCCCCATTTGAACCATTGAAAATATAAGAATGAGGAGAATGTGGTGAGATGGCATCAAGCTTCATTTAGTAGGTTTTGACCCTTGAAAATTTAATAGAAGTGCCTTAATTTCAATTTTAGTAGTGCATCTGAAAATACTAAGTTTCTAAAAATAGTAATTCCTTGAATTTTGTATTATTGTAAATCATGAAAGTCAAACCACATAATCTCCCTCAAGATTAGTGACCTTTCACATCCTCCTCCTACCTTCAAATTATGTATAAATAAAAATGTAACCCAAAAAAGAAATCAAACATTTGTTCTCAAAGATAAACATATGTTTATATTTTCAATCTTAAGTAATAAAAACATCTCTTCTCATAGAAATAATTGTTACTGTATTATTTTTGTGTTCTTGAAATACCTTTCAATCAAAACTTCTGAGTTTTGGATCAAATGATGCATTGTATTATTTCACCATTGATCTACATTTGTTAATGAAACAATATTTTTAATTCATATAATCTATTGTTGTCAGACGTAGAGATATTTTTAGTATTGACTATATCATTGGGTTCATAATCTATCATCTACTTACCTTTTTATAATGCTATATAAAATTTACCCACTTCTCGAGCTTTATTAGTAGATAACTCATAGTGTGAAACTCTTCATTGGATTGAATATTGAAGTTTTTATTTAAGCACCACTTTTCAATCATGGACTACTTGTTCTAATCTTTTGAAAATTATTTTTCACTCTTTGTTATGATGACTCAGTTAATAGAATTAAAAAATAGAAGGCCTTTAATGTAATTATTCTAATCATAAAAGAGCTTCATATGGAAAGCATTTGATTGGTTTCAAGAAATCATATAACTTGGTGATCCTCATATTTACTACTACTATTATGCCCTTAACCATTAGCCTGTCTAGGGATATATGTAGCCTACTTATGGCTTGCATAACCCTTTTGCATATTAGTTTACATTTCTCTATGCATTCATATGCTTAGTAAGTTAACCTATGGGTTTTCCATGGCCTTGGTAGACTATATATAGGAGGTAGGGTTAGTTGTTATTCATCATATTTGAGTATGCATTCTTATTATAAGCATTTAGGAGGTTGTGGCCTCAAAATAGATTATCTATTATTCATATTTTTTGATATATTTTCATATAGTTATGATATATTTATATTAATATGTTTATTTGGTGAATTAATATCATTTCAAGTGGTATCAAAGCATCGATTTGGGTCATAATTGAGTTAAAAACTGTAGATATTGAAATTTGGATATATCTCACAAATGGTTATGAATTTATTTGAAATTCTTTTACTGGAGTTTAAAAATAATTAAATTATGATTACATTCAAATTTTAGCTAATTTTAATCTATTTTACAAAAGTTATTGCTATTTGAATGTTTTTCATAAATTCATTTCATAGCTCACAATTTGTAGAATTTTAAAATTTGTTTACATTTTTAGAAGGCTTGGAAAATCTAGTTTGTATCTATTATTTTATATTTTTGACTTTATGCGTAAATATTCAAAAGAATTCATCATCAAAGTTGTGTGAACTGGGCAAAATAAGGTTCACCCTAAAGCCTTCTTATGGCTGGTCATAACACTTATAGATGGGGGAAAGGGAAAGACACCCCTTAAACTTATTTAAGGGATGCCATGGAGTCTAAAATCTCTTATATCATTTCTCAATTCTGTCAAATCTATATGGCCTAATGTAGAAGGATGTGCAAGTCCAAAATCAAATGTCAATAATGCCAGGGGATCTTAGTGGCTTGAAAAATTCGTTGCAGTAGATCACAACACAACTAGCTACCATTTCATCTCATTTAGCACTCAACAACCCTCCATTTTTTCCTTCTAGTTCTCCTCCTCTCAATACTAACACCACCAATACGAGGGTGAAACCAATGTTGCCAAAAGTGGATGTGTGCATGTTTGATGGTAAGGATCCACTCTCGTGGATCACTCAAATTGAAAATCTATTTGATCTGCACTAAAGTCATAGCTCTCAAATGGTTGTCATGGCATCTTTATATCTAGAACCTAAGCCATTCATTTGGTATCATTGGTTATGTGCTCAAAATAAGAAGACTAGTATTCTTATTACATGGTCAGTATTCTTTGATGAACTAATGTCTCACTATCGAGATAATGTTTCAAAAAACTATTTTAAACAATTAGCCAAACTACAACAAATATAAATAGTGAAGGATTATATTCATCGATTTAAGAATCTATCCTTACATGAGGAGGACATCAATAAGGCCAATCTGACTGACCTTTTTCTAAGTGACTGAAATATAATATAACATTAGAGGTTCGTATGTTTAACCCCACAAATGTATCTAAAGATATACCAAGGGCATGCTTAGAAAAATTAAAAGAAATGATCAAATCTCATCTTTTCACTAATAACCAAGGATGCACCTTCCCAACTCCATCACTACCTCAACCTACTATATTGACACCTCAAAAAATTGAGGAGAAGCATGCGAAAGTGTTGCATTATGGTTATGACAACAAATGGGGCAAAGGTCTGACGAAAAATGTAGAGAAGAATGCTACGATTCTTTTCATTGATCAACAGCTGCCATATACATACATAGATGAATCGGTTAATAAAACTGTAAACCTATAAACAGTTATGCCACGCAATTTCTAAACTATCAAATAAACAAAAACCTAATCACTGAAGTAAGCGCTAACCACTTAAGCAAAAAATGTAATAGATCATATTTTGACAACATTCCCCGCTTTATTACATTATTTCCAACATTCCATTGTTAATAGGAACGAGGATCATACTGTACATCTATAGACTCCAAAATATCTGTAGGGTGTAGCTGTAGACCCATAATAGACACGGATGGTGCTTCAAACTCGAGAGGTGGAGAGTCTGTAAGCCGCCATGATAAGCAAACTGTGTTGGCACACAAGAAAAATAATTGCGCTACATAATTCATGGATAGAATAGATCAAACCAAGCAGCTTGGCCCTCAACTGGAGTCTAAAAGCGGAAATGCCCAGCATGTTAATGTTGCAGGATTGCCCAACCCTGATGATGAGGGTTCTGTTAAATTCCATGACTTAGATGAGAGTTTTAAAGTCTGTGATAGTTTTTCTGTGGTGAAAGGCTCGGTCGATCCGCAGAAGGATTTCAGGGATTCAATGGTCCAAATGATCATTGAGAGAAATATCCATTGTTACGCAGATCTTCAGTGGCTCCTGTAGTGCTATCTTTCGTTGAAACCAGCTCAAAACCATAATAATATTGTCAAGGCTTTTGAGCATGTCACATCACATTTTACAGAAATATAAAAGGGTAAAAAAAAGTTTTTCAAGCCGATTAGAGGGATAGATCTATATTGTAAAAGTAGTGATAACTGAATATACAGCTATAGTTTTTATGGCCAAGGTAATATCATCACATTATATTTATGGTGATTCCTGCCAATCACATTATCATCACATTATATTTATGGTGATTTCTATATTTAAAAAGGGTGATCAGATGTCATATTGTCATGGTTCTTGCCTCGAGTTTTATGTTTTATTGATGTTCTTCTTTTACAGCTTTTGCTATTGTTGTGACAGTCAATTTTTTCAATTTAAAAAAAAAAAAACAAAACCAAAAAAAAAACAAAACAAAAAAATAAAAATAAAAATTATATATATATAAAATTGTATGGAGAAAAAGTTTTTATCAAAAGTGATTATTTGTTAATTCAATAAAATTTTATATAATAATGATTGTGACATAATGGTGATTTATTAGATATCATATTCACAATTTTATTTTAATAAGTACATAAGTTAAAAGGTTGAAAAGTTTAAAATGGTAAATTAACTTTATCATTTCTCTTTCTATCAATAAATGTTTTGGGTCCTTTTCTCTTATAATTATTAATGAAAATATATTAAAAATATAATTTGAATAATAACTATTCATAGAAATCATTTGATAATTACAAAAACATACATAAATAAAAACCTCACTAAAAAATATCTATTTAAAACTTAACATAATCTTAAATCATCATCATTAATTAAAAAATGAATAAATAGTTCCTTTGACTTTGAGGGGATTGTTCGACCCTTTTCAACATTCTTTACTTACAATAAGTAAAAGTATAAGGACAAAAAATTTAGGGATAAAAGGGGCTTATTTGTAGATATGATTTTTTTTGAAATTTCAGAAACTGAACTTCTATAGATAATTTAAGATATCTACACTTTAAATTTGAAGATGGTGCAGCAACATGAAATGTATTATTTCAAATCTAGTTTGCAAAACACTAATTTAAAAAAAAAAGAAATTAAGTATAATTTGATCAAACGTCTAAAATTTAAAGATGAATTCCCTTTTTTTAAGAAAATAAAGTAGAGATACAACTGTGAGATGCAACATTTTTAAAGTAACATTTAATATTATTTGAAACTTTTTGGAGAACATTTAGACAAGATCTTGTAATTTTTGACCTCTATTTTTTTGTATTTTTTAAATAAATATTTTTTTATGAATTTTGTAAGTAAATAGATCATCAAAACTGATAAAAACTTGGATAATCAATCATGCGACGTGCCTAACTCCATTAAAAAATGATTTTTTTAAATATGTGTAGAATTAGTCTAGTTTGTGAACATATAACACATTTTTTACTTGGATCAACGAAAAATAAATTACATGAACATGTATAGTCATGTAGATTTATAACATGTAGTGACCTAAAAAAGGAATAGCTAGAAATCAACTTAGAACTTTGAAACATTAAATTAGTTCAAAAATTATAAAAATCATATTTTTTAAAAGAGGAGAGTGTGCTTGTCATGATGGTATTATGTTTTTGAATTTTACCATTGAAATTCATAGTGTATTTAGTGATCAAAATTGAATTTTGTTATTTTTTTATATATCAAAATTCATAAAACTTGGCTGTAGATTGATAGGTCCCAGCCTGAGTCAAAAGGCTTGGTGTTTGAATTTAAATTCAAATAACATGATCACGTAAATAGATCATGTGATTGTGCTAATAGATAATGGGATCATGTTAATAGATAATGAGATCGCATTATTTTAAAAGGGATAATATGACCATGTTCTTATTGTTTTGCATATAAAATCATAAGAACATATGAATCTAATCTTGACCTGAAGCTTATATTTACTACTATGAATGTTAAGTATAAGTTCACATTTTTATTGTTACATTTATTTCCTTATACATTAAATTTTTTTTAGTAAATATAATATATTAGGGTCACTTTGCATCTGATAGAGTTGGTATCATAGCTGCACACCTTACAATGTGAAAATATTTTTTAAAAATATAATCTAATCAACACTTAGGCATTTTCAAGGTTTAAGTATTAAACTTAAGGATTTTAAGACATAAATATTATAATCAATGTCCATTTTTGGTAAATATATAATCAATTTTGAGGTTTTTGTGCCTTTTATATTGATTCCTGGCATTTCTGAGAATACTAAGTTTGTCAAAAATGAAGTTTATAAACCAATCACTTTGAACTTGATGCAAAATGGTGTGATTGGACTAACATAGGTCATAATGATGACGTACACACATTAAATGACCAATTTATGTTAATTTTACTTGTTTATCATCCCTCCCTAATCCATGATCACTTCCTAGTTATCCCTTATCACCCCTAATCACTTTCTAATCATTCCTCATTATCCCTAATCACTTCCTCATTAACCCTCATTATCCTTATTCATATGCAATCACTCCTTTATCATCTATAATCACTCCTTCATTGACCCTCACTATCCCTCATCATCCCCAATCACTTCCTCATTATCCCCCATCATCCCTATCATGTTTTCTTCATGCCTCATCATCCCTCATCACTTTTTCATCATCCTTAATAACTCCCTCCTCATCCCTCTTAATTCCTAATCACTCCCTCATTGAATTTCATTTTCCCTCACCATCTCTAATAACTTAGTCTTATCATCCCTAATAATTGCTTTATTAATTATGACCATCCCTCATAATCCTTAATCACTCCCTCCTCATACCCCATAATACCTAATCACTCTTTTATCATCTCTCATCATTGTTAGTCACTCCCTTAGTGATCCTTACTATCCCTAGTCATATATAATCACTCTGTTATCATCCATAATCACTCCTTCATTGATCCTCACTATCCTTCATCATCCCTAATCACTCCCTCCTTATCCCTCATCATCCCTAATCACTCTTTCCTCATCCCTTATCATCCCTAATTGCTTCCTCATTATCTATCATCACCCTTAATCACACTCTTATCATTACTCATCATCCCTAATCACTCCCACATTGACCTTAATTATCCCTCATCATCTCTAATCACTCAGGATTATCATCTATATTCACTCCTTCATTGACTATCACCATCCCTCATTATCCTTAATCACTTCTTCCTCATCCATCATAATCCCTAATCACTTTTTCCTCATACCTCATCATCACCAATCACTCCCTCATTAACCCTCACCATTCCTTATTACTCAATCATTGACCATCACCATCCCTAATCACTTCATCATCATCTGACATAAGTATATACTCTAAAAGTATCTTTAATTCTAATCATATGTTGTTTAATCCATTATAATAGAAATTAACTCTTTTGTAGGACTTGTGTTGTCTATACCTATTTGTGATAGTTAATTTCATTACTGAATGAATTGGATGACCTTCTAGATTTATAGTCGAGTAACATAAGTATTAAAACAAAATAGAGTTTGAATTTTAGTTCATCAAATTATCTTTGTTGTAAAATTGATTAGGTGAAATTTATTCAGTTACCCCTTTGGTAGCTTGGTTCAAAGGATAAAAAATAAACAAAAATCTCTTGTATAATTTTCTAATTCTAAGAATATTTGAATATATGCAAAGTTATTTGGTATTTCCCATTTCTGTATGACTTGAATTTTGATCTAGTGCACACATGCACTCCTTGTTTTGTAATGTATCCCAAATATTTTATCTCTTGCATGAAAAATGGATATTTATTCATGTTATCATAAAAATATGTTTCTGTAAAATGTGAAACACTAGTTCAACATGATGTAGATGTTCATTTCATGCTTTTTAAATATTAGGATGTTATTACAATAGATTAAAAAAATGACATAGTTAAAGGGCTTGAGGATGTCATTCAATATCTCAATGAATAAATTCACTACATGAATTAACCTAAAAATCATAACCAAATAGTCAATCAATCAATCAATTATTTTTAATACTAGATTATAAATGTATAGATGTTAAATATGAATATAATTATGTACCTAGAATTAAGATCAATTTTTGAAAATACTTCTACACCGTAGATATGGTAGAAAAATGCCTATTCACAACCTCATGTCCCATCCTTCTGTGGCATAATAAAAATTAGGCTTCTACAAGGTAATGATTTTGGCATGATGGCTCTATTATCAATGATTTCATGGATCTACCACTTGATCTATTTATTCTCTAGAAATGATATGTTATATAAAGGGGTTTGAGGTAGTTAAGGGATCAAATAAATAGTATTATTTAGTGTACAATATGTAAGAACTTATTTAGGTGATTAAAATATATCCTTATATTCATATAGTTTATGGTATAATTATTTTGTATTTATTATTGTTAGACAAAACACACTGTGATATGGTGACATAAGGATGTTATTACATTCAATTATTAAAATAAAGATTATACTTATTAATATAATTGATAATATTATTGCTCTTCCTGTCACTAATGACTAAAATATTATGAATAATTATTATATATGGTATTTTAAATCGTGACAATCTATCACAACTTTTCAAGGATCTACTTAATAGACTACATGTCAATGGTAAATATATGGTTGAACACATGTAAAACATCACATACCTCTAATTGTGATATGTCACAAAGGACTACATCTTTAAAAATATTAATTTTGTACACTAAGTGACACTACAAGGTGATCTATTTTTCAAGGCCTATAGTAGACCATACACTAACATATGGTAATGGACAATGCATTAATTTATTATTAAATTTTGGAAAATATGATTTAAGAGAAATTAAATTATTGTAACTTTCATTGAAAATGATGATCTGGGCAACAATTTGGGTGATAATTTGGGTGATGAAACTACCCCAATTGATGACAAAACTTTCAGGAGCCATAACTTTTGCACCATAGCTCTAATTGACTCCCCTTTTGAATTGTTGGAAAGATAAGAATGAGGAGAACATAGTGAGATTCCATTGAGATTTTCTCATTAGGTTTTGACACTAAGAAACCTAATGAAAGTGCCTTAAATTTTAATTTTAGTAATGCAATCTAAAAGTAATAAGTTTATAAAAATAGTAATTCCTCAAATTTTGTATTGTTGTGAATCGTGGAAGTAAAACCACTTAATATCCCTTGAGATTGGTGACCTTCCACATCCTCCTCCTACCTTCAAAATGTGTAAAAATGATGATGTAACTTGAAAAAGAAATCAAACATCTCTTCCCATAAATAAACATATGTTTTTATTTGTAATATTAAATAATAAAAACATCTCTTCTTAGAGAAATTATTGTTACTATGTTATTTTTCTATTTTTGAAATATATTTCAATCAAAACTTCTGAGTTTTGGATCAAAGGATGAAGCGTATTGTTTCACCATTGATCTACATTTGTTAATGAAATAATATTTTTAATTCATATAATTTATTGTTGTAAGAAGTAGAGATATTTTTATTATTAACTATATCATTAGGTTCATAATCTATCATCTACTTACATTTTTATAATGCTACAAAAATTGTACCTACTTCTCAAGATGTGTAAGTATAAAAATCATAGTGTGACACTCTTCATTGGATTGAATATTGAAGGATTGATTTAAGCACCACTTTTCAATCATGGACTACTTGTTCTAATCATTTGAAAATTATTTTTCACTCAATATTATGATTACTCAGTCAGTAGAATAAAAAATAGAAGGCATTCAATGTAATTATTCTAATCATAAAATATCCTCATATGGAAAGCATTTGATTGGTTTCAAGAAATCATATAGCTTGGTGCTCCTCATATTTACTACTATTATGCCCTTAGCCATTAGCATGTCTAGGGATATGTGTAGCCTACTTGTGGCTTGCATAACCCTTTTGCACATTATTTTACATTTCTCTATGCATTCATATGCTTAGTAACTCAGCCTATGGGTTGTCCATGGCCTTGGTAGACTATATATAGGAGGTAGGGTTAGTTGTTCATCATCATATTTGAGTATTCATTCTTATTGTAAGATTTGGGAGGTTGTGGCCTCAAAATGGATTATCTATTATTCATATTTTTTTCTATATTTCCATTTCATTGTGATATATTTATATTATTATGTTTATTTGGTGAATTAATATCATTACAAGTGGTATCATAGCATCAATTTGGGCTATAATCATGCTAAAAACCATAGATATTAAAATTTGGATATATCTCACAAATGGTTACAAATTTATTTGAAATGTTTTTACTAGAGTTTAAAAATAATTAAATTAAGCTTACATTCAAATTTTAGCTAATTTGAATCTATTTTTCAAATGTTATTGCAATTTTAATGTTTTTCATAAATTCATTCCAAAGCTCACAATTAGTAAAATTTTTAAAATTTGTTTACATTTTTAAAAAGCTTGGAAAAAACTAGTTTCGATCTATTATTTTATATTTTTGATTTTATGCTAAAATATTTAAAATCATTCATGATCAATGTTAGGTCAATTGGGCAAAATAAGGTTCACCATCAAGCCTTCTTATGGCTGGTCATACCACTTGTGGATGGGGGAAAGGGAAAGAAACCCATTAAAATTATTTAGGGGATGCCATGGACTCTAAAATATCTTATATGATTTATCAATTGAGTCAAATCTATATGGCCTAGTGTAGAAGGATGTGCAAGTCCAAACTCAAATGTCAATAATGCAAGGGGAGCTTAGTGGCATGAAAAATCAGTTATAGTAGATCACAACACAATTGGATACCATTTCATCTCATTTAGAACTCAACAACCCTCCACTTTTTCCTTTTAGTTCTCCTCCTCTCAATACTAACACCACCAATATGAGGGTGAAACCAATGTTTCCAAAAGTGGACGTGTGCATGTTTGATGGTAAGGATCCACTCGCTTGGGTCACTCAAGTTGAAAATATATTTGATCTCCACTAAACTCATAGTTCTCAAAAGGTGGTCATGGATTCTTTATATCTAGAACCTGAGCCATTCATTTGGTATCATTAATTATATGCTCAAGAAAATTTGACTAACACTCCTATTACATGGTCAATATTCTCTGATGAACTAATGTCTCACTATCAGGATAATGTTTAAAAAAACTAATTTAACCAATTAGCCAAACTACAACAAATAGGAATAGTGAAGTATTATATTCATCAATTTAAGAATCTATCCTTACATGAGGAGGACATCAATTAGCCAAATCTAATTGACCTTTTTCTAGGTGGACTAAAATATAGTTTATAATTTGAGGTTCGTATGTTTAACCCCACAAATATATCTAAAGATATACCAATGGCATGCTTATAAAAATAAAAAAGGATGATCAAATGTCATCCTTTCCCTAATAACCAAGAATGTACCTTCCCAACTCCATCACTACCTCAACCTACTAGATTGACACCTCAAAAAATTGAGGAGAAGAATGGCAAAGGGTTGGATTATGGTTGTGACAAAAAATAGAGAAAATATCTGATGAAAAATGTAGAGCATAATGCTACAATATGAATGCTATGATTATTTTCATTGATCAATAGCTGCCATATATTTACATAGATGAATCAGTTAATAAAACTGTAAACTTGTAAACAGTTATGCCATGCAATTCCTAAACTCTCAACTAAATAAAAAGCTAATCACTAAAGAGTTAATTGATTAAGAAAACAATGTAATAGCTCATATTATTCTAACATTTCCCACATTATTACATTATTTCCACAATCATCATATTTCTTAATAGTGCCCCCCCTTTATTACAAAAATTGTAAAAATATTTACACTTTCCACGTAGCCTACTCACTTTAGGAGGTGGCATGCCATCCTTGTGGCTTCAAGGTCTTGGTGTCATCTTAGTTTTTCCTTGTAAGATTACCAAAAATCTATAAGTGATAGAAATACTTCTCTCTGCTAACACCTTTGGTGGTTTCTCAAATTACGAGGATTACCACAAAGTCATATGTTTTTGTTTCTATAGGTTGACCACAAACCTAGAGGGTTATAGGTGGTTTATACTGCACTTAAATGGTTTCTTAGATTACCACAAACCTTTGTCTAAGAACCAAGTATTACTTTAATTTTTTTTCCCCCACAATGTTCTTTTTGAGGTGGTACCAAACTAGAAAATAATGCTAAGTAGTTTATTAAAAAATTCACTGTAAAAACATAAAATAAAGACACCAAAATTTGTCACCATAATAATGATGCAACCCCATCATAGGTGACTCATGAGAGGATGGTAGGTGTTCTCTAGCCTCCATGTACCCTCCAACCTCTAGTTAATGAAGCTGTTTCACTTAGCCGATGTCTTGATAAAGCTCATATGCATGTCATTTATGAGGGTAAAACTCTCTCATTGACACATATGACTCAAAACATCTGGTTCACTCGATAATGCATCCGTACAAGATATTTTTAACTATTAACAATATTGAAAATGGACCCAAAAAAATATTCATATTTTATGAATTTACTTTATTGACAACATTTATGATAGACAACTCTTAATTCTTGACTCTCAATTTTAATACTTCTGAAATGAATTTTCAAACTTATCTCAAAACTAATATTTGAAATAAACATAAAATATTATATAAATATTTAGTACTCAAATAATTAAAAATTAATAACCTATACTATAATGACATCAATCCTCCTATGCCATTGACTATGAATATAAGAGACCCAACTATAATGAATGAATTTTTGACAATATACATGAACACCTAAATACCTTGAGAGACTACATGGAAGCTAGATGTCATTGATGTGTCACAATCAGATCTAGAAAAATAACTTGGAATCCAAGATGGAAACATGGTGATATCTCTATCACTGAGAATAAGAACTGATAAAATTTTTAGTTATGAAATAGAATGCAAAAAAAAATGAGTTGAGAAGTTAGATTAAATTTTGTTGAGGATACCACCTACTTCCATCCATGCTATTTGAGAGCACGTCTTATCTTATCGATGTTAAGGTATATGAAAAATGATGGTGCCTTCAAAATCTTCAACACTATGGCTGTATTAGCTCTTGGCATCTTCTTTCTAATGCTTCTTCTACTTTGATGTTAGGCTTTTATTATATGAATTCTTCTACCATAGTCACCACTTATCTATTATTACATTGTACAGGGCATAAGGATTTTGATTATTTGAAGAGAAAAAAGATTTGAATCAAGCTTTCACCTTCTGTTGTAGGTTTTACAATTCTCTATGTTGACTAAAACTATTGCTACGATCTTCTACTAGGAAAGAGATACAAGAGATACAAAATCTAGCTCCTATGCATTACACTAAAAACTCATTTTCCCATTAGTAGGGCAACTAGAAATTACTATGATCTTTTGATGGGAAAGAAATACAAGAGATAAAAAATATAGCTCTTATGCATTACACTAAAAACTCATTTTCCCATCAGTGGGGAAACCATAAATTATGTCTCTACCCCTCATAAACATTTAAAAATCGATCTTGATAGGCAAGAAACTACTCTGATACCAATGATGAAAAATGTAGAGCACAATCCTATGATATGAATGCTATGATTCATTTCATTGATCAACAGCTACCATATATATATATATATATATATATATATATATATATATATATATATATATATATATATATATATGAATTGATTAATAAAATTGTAAACTTATAAACAGTTATGCCATAAAATTCCTAAAATGTCAACTAAAAAAAAACCTTATCACTGAAGTAAGTGCTAATTGCTTAAGTAAATAACGTAATAGATCATATTTTTCTAACATCATTATGTTGAAAAGAAGTTTTTTTTACATTTAAGGGGCTAACATTGATGAATAAGATGAGGTGGCATCTGGTGATGGTTTTGAAGAACCTGAGGATGAAGTTGTAGATTCTCCACCTACTATATCTTTCTATGCCATTGCAAGTATTTGTACTCCTCATACTCTTAAGGTGGTAGGTTTTATTTAGAAATAGAAGGTCACATTATTGAATGACTCAAGTAATACACATAGTTTCATCAATAGTAAGTTGGGTACTCATTTGAACTATTTCAGCTTCCTAGCCCCATAATTTTAAATAATTATTATAGATGGTGGTATAGTTAATTATTCTAGAAAATTCCATAGTAATAAGTTATTAGTGGGGGTCTATTTGGTAGATTCTCTTATATTTGCTATTACTATGGGTGGCACTAACATTTTTTAAGGAGTACAATGGCTCACCACATTGGGTAATATTGAGATGAATTTCCAATAACTATTGATACATTTTTATTTTGAAGTAAATCCCATGGAACTATGAGGATTAAGATTTAAATCTCCACAAGTGGTTAATTCACAAGATATGACCAAGATTGTAAAAAAAGGTGCTGAAGGATTTGTGGTGCACTTTTTTTCAATTAATGTTCAAAAAAATAAGGAGTCTACCCATATTAAGTTATAATAAATATTGGATGAGCATTTAGTTATTTTTAGTTCCATGCCAAAGGTCTTCCTCTAACCATACCCTTGATCATTCCATTATACCCATTCCTAGAAGTACACTACCCAACACCAGACCATACAGATATCCTTATGCCCAAAAGAGTGAAATTAAAAAAATGGTACAAGAGTTATTATAGGTAGGAACCATTCGCCATAGCTAAATTTAATATTATTCTCAAGTAGTCATGGTGTAAAAAAAGGATGAAAGTTGGAGGATGTGCCTAGATTATAAAGAGATCAACAAGTTCACTATTAAAGATAAGTTTTCTATTCTTTTAATTGATGCTTTGGTATATTAATTACATGGTGCTATTTATTTTACCAAATTAGACCTTTACTCTAGGTATCCTCAAATATTGATCCATGAGGAGGACATTCCTAAAATAGCTTTCCATACTCATTAAGGCCATTATAAATTTTTTGTCATGCCTTTTGGTTTCACCAATGCACCATCCACTTTTCAGAGTTTGATGAATATAGTTTTTATGCCATTTTTGATAGAGTTTTTACTAGTGTTTTTTGATGACATCCTTATTTATAGTAAAAATTGGGAAGACCACTTAAAGTATGTGAAACAAGTATTGCTAGTTCTTGAGCAACATCAATTGTATGCTAAACCATCCAAATGTACTTTTTGAGTATGAGAAGTGGAATATTTGGGTCATTTTATATCACATAAGGGATTAAAATTTGATCCTAAAAATTCCAAGCCATCATGTACTGGTAGATTCCTAAGACATTTAAACAACTAATGAGATTTCTAGGTCTAATTGTTTACTATCATAGGTTTATCAAACACTATGGTAGTATTAAAAAACTACTTACTTATTTATTGAAATAATACTCCTTCTAGTGGATAGATATAACTACCAAGGCATTTAAATAGATGAAAATGGCTTTGTGTACTACCCTAGTATTGGCTACTCTATATTTTTCTAAAATATTTTTGGTTGATTGTGATACTTTTGGATATGGTATGGATGTAGTACGCATGTAAGAGGGTAAGCCCATTGCCTTTGAAAGTCATCAATTAAAGGGTAAAAATCATATCAAACCCATCTATGAGAAAGAGATGATAGATATTCTACATGCAGTTAAATAATAGATACTTTATATATTGGGTCATCACTTTCAAGTAAAGACTGATCATGATAGCCTTAAATGTTTTTTGGAACAATAATTTTCATCTAAAGAATAACAATAATGGGTGACAAAAATGTTAGGTTTTGATTTTTAAATAGTCTACAAGAAAGGAGAATAAAATGTGGTTGTTGATGCACTATCCAAGTGTGAGGAATTAGTTGAAGCACTGTTATGTGCCATGACCATTTGGCAAGCAAATTAGCTCAAGGAAGCAAGGTTATAATGGGTGAATGATAATACTAGACATCCATTGATTCAAAATATATAGTAGGGTTCAGATGGGATTAAAAAGTTTACATGGAAGGGGAATGCATTATGGTACAATGATAAATTATATCTATATCATAAATCTCTTCCTAAATAGAAAATACTTCAAGAACTTCATGTGTATCCACTTAATTTTTTTAAAAACCTATCATAGACCGAAGAAGGATATTTTTTGGAAAGGACTCAAGGGGGATGTACAAAAATATGTTACCCAATGTATTGTATTTAAACAGAATAAAAGGTGAAACCATTAAAACCGTATGTCTTTTAGAACCCTTATCTATCCTTAGTTAGCAGTGGGAAGAGGTATCCATGGATTTAATTATTGGGTTACCATGATATGAACATAAAAATGTTATCATGGTTGTTATGGATAGACACAAAAAGTATGATCATTTTTTTATTTATCTCAACCATTGGTGGTCAGTATAGTAGGTTTCACCTTTCTCAATACAGTTCATAAATTACATGGTACTCCTAAGATTATTTTTAGTGATCGAGATCCCATATTCACTAGTAAATTTTAGATAGAATTATTTGAATGTTTGGAAACCCAATTAGCTGATAGATCATCTTATCATCATAAATATGATGGATAAATTGAGGTAGTCAAAAAGTGTTTGGAAGGGTACCTTCATTTCTTTGTGTCAGATAAATAGGATAAATGGGTTTAGTGGTTGCCCTTGGCTAAATGGTGGAATAATACTTCAATGTGTAGTTCATCCAAAATGTCTCATCTTATGGCATTTTATGGATACCATCCTCCATCCCCCACTTCATCCTTGAAGTCCCACCCAAAAGTGTGTGTAGTGGAGGAACACCTTCAACATCAATATGGGGTCCTTACTAGTTTGTGTGAAAATTTAGATTTAGCATAGAATCCCTAAATCAATAGGCATATCAACATAGGAGATAGGAATTTTAAGTTGGTGATTGGGTATTTTTTTTCTCTTGAAACCATATAAGTATATGTCCATGAAGAAATAGAAAAATGATAACAAGATATCTCCCTAATATTATGGCCCTGATCAAATCTTGCACAAAATTGATAGTGTGGCTCACAAGCTAGAATTTCCTCCATCTACTCGACTTCATCTAGTATTTCATATATCTTGCCTTAATAATATAATTGGACATAGATTTAACACTCAAAATGTGTTACCAAAATTAGATGAGGAAGGGAAGGTTATTCTTGATCCTGAAGCAGGGCTTTAAACACACACTAGGCAACTATGATATAGATTGATTATAGAGTATCTAATGAAATGGAATAATCTGCCTTCTGAATATGCTACCTATGAGGACTAATCCTTTATGAATTTGTTTCAACATTGAGGATAATGTTATTTTGAAGGGGAGGGGCATGCTACACCCTTAACCATTGGCATGTCTAGGCATATGTGTGACTTATTTTTGACTTGCATAACCTTTTTGTATATTATTTTACATTTATCTATGCATTCATATGCTTAGTAGGTTATCTTGTGGGATGTCCATTTCCTTGGTAGAATATATATATGAGGTAGGGTTAATTGTTCATCATCATATTTGAATATTCATTCTTATTGCAAGCATTTGAGAGGTTGTCCCCTCGAAGTGTCTTATCTATTATTCATATTTTATAATATATTTATGTATCATTATGATATATTTATATTATTTGGTGAAGTAATATCATTCCAACTAATCATTTTTGGTGCTATGGTGGTTTTACTTATTTCTCTTTTTCTGGCAGATTTTCAATTATGAATTACATCATTTTTAATAGGCCCATATTTTTTCATAGGAGCTAAATATTTATGTTTCAAGCTTTCCTCCAAATTATTTTGATCAATATGTATTATATTTTATGATAGAACTCAACTCTCCACTTGTATCTCCTATCATTGTTAAACCCCAACAAAATACCACCATCAAAATATTGCATGGAGTGATTAAGTATGAGGAGGTATGAGGAATAATTGACTAGATATGATGAGGGAGTCATTAAAGATGATAAGCGATGGTGATTATCAATGATGGAGTGATTAAAGAGGACTATGGAGTGATAAGGGATGATACGAGATAGTAAGGGTTAATGTGTGAGTAATTAGGGGTGACGAGGGACAAAAAAGGTGTGATTAAAGATGATGTGGGATGATGATGTAGTGATTGGGGATGATAATGGATGGTGAAGGTCAATGAGGGAGTGATTAGGGATGATGAGGGAATGATTATAAATGATGAGGAATGGTGAGGGTTAATCAGGGAGTGATTATAGGTAATGAGGGATCAGAAGGGAGTGATTAGGGATGATGAAGTGGTGATTATGGATAATGAGGGAGTGATTAGGGATGGTGAGATCCAATAAGAAAGTGATTAGGGATGATGATGGAGCGATTAAATATGATGAGGGTTGGTTAGGGTAATTGATGGAGTGATTAGGAATGAGGAGGGATGAGGTGTGAGTGATTAGGGATGATGAGGGATAGTGAGAGTCAATTAGGGAGTGATTAGGGAAAGTGAGGAATGAGGAGAGAGAGAGAGAGAGAGAGATTAGGGGTGATGAGGGATGAGTAGGAAGTGATTAGGGAGGAGGGATGGATGTTGAATATGTGAAATTAATATAAAGTGGTCATTTGATGTTTGTAGGTCATCGATGTTGACCTATAAATGATGATAATCATAAATGAGGAAATAAGTCTTGTGGAAACAAATACCTTTTGAAGTGTATTCTTTTACCATAGACTTCAAGTCACCATAAGTACGTGGAACTAGTAGTCATGTGCCCTAACTTAAAACTTACGTGGTGCCTAAACCATGCCACATCAAAACTTGAGAATTATACCAAAAGATAACATAGTGTGTTTACTTCTTATTTCTAGATTTTTAATATGTGACATGTCAGTACGGTCCCAAGGTTCTGATTACCATGCAAGGGGTCATTATAGAGCCATTTAAAAGTTCAAATTGATGTGTGATAACAACATTCCCCCAAAAAATTAAAGTGGGCTCCAAAAGTGGAACATATAAAATTGATTTAATAGTGTGTATCCTACAGTATGAATACAATTCAATTAATGTCATAATGTATTAATGTCTCACCTCCATTCAATAACCAACAACTGGAATGGAATGAACCCATCCCCATGTTACTTCCCACTTACCACTTTGTATGTGTGTTTTTGTCCAAGGGAAGAGATAATGTAAATCAAATTTGTTATAGGGAAAACTAGAAGCCAACACCTTTCTTATTAGGTATGGCACTAGCATTAGAGCATGTCACTTTCAGTCATTAACAAAATTCTAGATTCTAAATTTATTATAAATTTTAATGTTGCATTTGCATCAATTTTTAAACTTGAATATACTTGATTTTTTGTTTAAAAACTATGTATAATTGAAATAATTTAGTATTCTTTTCAAAACCCTCTTTTTGTCTATTTCAATTATTTTAATACTTTCCTTAGGCAATGTGCAAATACCCTACTTTACATGTAAAAAATAAACTAAATATCAAACTCCAAACTTAAATGGATATATTATTAATCCCATCCACATAACTAACCCCATACCCTTAAATTAACCAACATTATGATATTTCATTGTTGTTCACATATTACCCTCTAGAATAAGTCACTTATATGTGCAGTGAAATAATTTTTCCTTCCACTTTGACATCTACATGATAGGTCTCTTTATATAAATATTTTTGAAACTTAAATTTAAAATTTAAGAAAAATGGCAAAGGATAATTACTTCCTTAATGTGAAATTCAAGCTAGTTCAAGTTGTCTCATGTAATTCCTAATGTGTGGTTATAAAAGTGTAGAGACATTGGTAGATTCAGATACTCCTAGAGAAGAAGACTTATTAATTGTAGTTATAGTATAAGATATAATTATACCATTAGTTTTCAAAGAAGAAACCATTATTTTCATAGGACTGAAAGAATTGATGATTTTTTTGTTAATCACTGATCCTCTCAAGAACAAACAAATGAGAAAGCCAAAATGGTTGACACTAAACTTAAGAGAAAGACTGACAAGTGAAATAAAATTGAATGAGTATCATAATATACAACTATAGACTTATAAATATCTATAGGGTGTAAATGTAGAACCATAATGGACATGGGTAGTGCTTTAATCTTAGGAGGAGGAGAGGGGTAGGCAAAGAAGGAATCCTACATAATGATGGCTCCTAGTGTGAGTTTTTATGTTGAGTCATCATTGAGGAGACAAATAGGGATAATTTTAAGAACCCCTAAACATTTATACACTATCATAAATAATCCTATATGGAATTCATAACTCCATGGTTTTAAATGCTAAATCCAAATTTTATGTGATAACTAGTCTTGTACACTTGGAAAATATTATTTCTGGTTAAACCCTTCAGTTCATGACATTCCTACTACTGAAAGGCTCACATTTTCCATCTCACTGTGCTTAAATGTTGATCTTGTATTCTAACCCTAATATTGTAAGTACGTAGAACACCTAGAACCCATAGTATACTTAAAACCTTATATATATCCTTCTATTTTAGTTACAAATATTTAGCATTTTTCTATTCTCTTAGATACTACTATCTAGATTAGGCTACTAGTATCGATGCTAGTGTCCCAGTTCTAAGGATAGTATCTATATCTTACAACACTCAATTTTTAAAATATTTAAACATGCATGGATCATTCCATAATTTTATTTTAACCCACCCATGAGAACTTTTCAAAAGGTGTTGTATAAATACAATTTAGAGACCATTAACTACTATCAATAAATATCAAGTACTTTTAAAGCACTTCTTATGTTGGAAAAACTACCATATTATTCCTTATTTAAATATAAGTCATAAGATCAATATTATTATAGGTCTGATACATCCAAAGAGAATCCCATGAATAATATTTTACAAATTACAAGCTAGATCACTACCTACACTTGCATATAGCATATTTCACAATTATTCACTCACAAGCCTACATAAGGGGGATAAATACATCAGTATAAGATCTTCCTTGAATTATATGTATATGTATGTAATGATCACTAATATATGAGTATTTGAGGTCATCTTGACTTCACATGAGTTGTCCATTAACCCCTATTTTTCAAGGTGGAATGCTCTTATTGGAGGACCTAAATTTTGAGCTACATACTGATATCCAGAACATGTGCGCATGATTTGAAAAAAAATGAAACGTAATAGGGAACCCTAAGAGTATTTATTAACATTTACAAAAAATAACTTATAATTCATTCTAGATATAAGTGATGGTTTTAGGATAGAAACATCTATGTCTGTTTCCCTATTTTGATGGTAGTGTCCACATTGACATTGATATATTTGAAGAATCTAACGAATCATAGTTAATCATCATCCTAACTATTTATACACCTAAAATTCTTACATATTATTGCACATTATTCAATAATATAAGTTTTATTCCTTATCTATGATTAGGCAATCAAATTATTGTTTTGCATTATACTTTATTTATTTAGCATATTTGCATAATTGAACACTATATCAAAATATATTTTGAATCTAAATTATTTATTTGGATTGATTTTAGAGTAGTATTCTTATTATTAGATCAAATTATCTCCCAACCATTAATTAAAAAAATGGTTAAACATTTGGTGAATCCAAACTTTGAGCCTTTTTGTACAACCATAGCCTACTTTATGGCTTTCGGCCTTATAGAAATTTCATTTTATTGTGATCATTTTTTTAATCTAAAATATTTAATTACTATATGAATCATTGATTTTATTTATAATAAATGGAAAATTTTAATAAAAAATATCATTTTGGGTCATTCCATAATTTTATTTTAACCCACCCATGAGAACTTTTCAAAAGGTGTTGTATAAATACAATTTAGAGACCATTAATTACTATCAATAAATATCAAGTACTTTTAAAGCACACTTCTTTTTAAAAGCACCTCTTATGCTGGAAAAACTAACATATTATCCCTTATTTAAATATAAGTCATCGGATAAATATTATTATAGGTCTGATACATCCAAAGAGAATCCCATGAATACTATTTTACAAATTACAAGCTAGATCACTACCTGCACTTGCATATAGCATATTTCACAATTGTTCACTCACAAGCCTACATAAGGGGGATAAATACATCAGTATAAGATCCTCCTTGAATTATATGTATATGTATGTAATGATCACTAATATAAGGGTATTTGAGGTCATCTTGACTTCACATGAGTTGTCCATTAACCCCTATTTTTCAAGGTGGAATGCTCTTATTGGAGGACCTGAATTTTGAGCTACATACTGATATCCAGAACATGTGTGCATGATTTGAAAAAAAAATGCAACGTAATAGGGAACCCTAAGAGTATTTATTAACATTTACAAAAAATAACTTATACTTCATTCTGGATATAAGTGATGGTTTTAGGATAGAAACATCTATGTCTGTTTCGCTATTTAGATGGTAGTGTCCACACTGACATTGATATATTTGAAGAATCTAATGAATCATAGTTAATCATCATCCTAACTATTTATACACCTAAAATTCTTACATATTATTACGCATTATTCAATAATATAAGTTTTATTCCTTATCTATGATTAAGCAATCAGATTATTGTTTCGCATTATACTTTATTTATTTAGCATATTTGCATAATTGAACACTATATCAAAATATATTATGAATCTAAATTATTTAATTGGATTGATTTTAGAGTAGTATTCTTATTATTAGATCAAATTATCTCCCAACCATTAATTAAAAAAATGGTTAAAAGTTTGGTGAATCCAAACTTTGAGCCTTTTTGTACAACCATAGCCTACTTTATGGCTTTTGAGAAATTTCATTTTATTGTGATCATTTTTTTAATCTAAAATATTTAATTACTATATGCATCTTCGATTTTATTTATAATAAATGGAAAATTTTAATAAAAAATATCTTTTTGAATCTAAATATAAGGAAACATTAATTCATCATGTCAATACAAATCATGAATTAATTGATGCATTCTTGTATGTTACATGAGATGAAATTAGTAAACATGCTAGGGATAATGCATCCACTCCTAGTAATGATGAATATTTAAATGGTAATACTATCAGCTCAATACCAATGTCCCTTACCTTAAGTACACCATTGATTTATACATCTAATCATGGCACAAAATATGTCTTCTTGTCATTGTTCCCCAAAGATCAAACAAATATTTATACATCATCCACGGGAGCAATAAATAATTCAACCCAATTATTAGTTTCAATGCCTATATCAATAGAAATAATGCTTCCATTCCATTTGGTGACTTATAAAATATATTTTCTCAAATCCAAAGGTTCTATAATTCAAAACCTTTTGCAAGTTATTTAAGCTTTGGAAGTGAAGTTTACAAATATTCAACAAAATGCTTCAAAATCTACTCATGCTATTGATTCACAAGATGTATAAATAATCCTATTATACCCAAGATATATTTTCATCATTTTCTAATTGGTTTTGTAGAACTCAAATTTACACTTTATGATGAAATGGGTGATCCTAAACAAAATCTTTGATCTTTTTATGTAATGTGTCCTCATTATGTTTCCAATGATAAACTTTTGACAAAATTATTGCCAAGAAGTTGAAGGGACTATGCTTTAATATAGTTATATGATTTAATAATACAATTAGTAAAATAGTTCAAACCTCTATACGATTAGTTTCTATTACATTTTTTATTAATATTACTAAAAATATATCATATACACAAATTTTGAAGATCAAACAACGAACTAATGAGTACATCAATGCATATATTTTGAGGTGAAAGATAATGTTGGCCAAAATGACAAATGTAATGGAAGATAAAGAGATTTAATATATATTAAAATAATATTTTCTTACCCCATTACATGAGTCTATTATCTTAAATAAGTTTAAATGTTTAGATGACTTATGCCATATTTTTCAAGATCAAGAAATGAAATTCATTAAATTGAACAAGCTCAAGTATGAGGACAACACAAAAAATACATATAATACCAAGTCCATATCAAACCCAAATATAAGTTAAAACCCACAAAGGCTAAAAAAAACTAAAAATAATAGTGAATACGGTGTCACAATAACCTAATCAACTCATCTTATCCAAATCACCTAAGAGATAATTTACACGATTACTTGAGTTTTTAGCTCCACTCCTTAAGAAGCTAGTGGAGTGGTATGTAATGAAATTATTTATATGTATGAATAATATGATATTATATTTTATAAATAATATTATAATATGTATATCCATAAAAATAATTTATAGAAGAGTAGAATTCTTGATAAACATAGCTAAGCCACTTCGAGGAGGAAAACCTCCACAATAATGCAATAAGAGTAGAATTCACAATATGATGACTAAATACTAACTGATACCTCATATATATACTCTACTTATCCATGGTTGTCCTTGGGCTAATGTTACTAAGAATATATAGAGATATAACAAGATAATATAATAGATATGCAAGACACAAGTTGGCCACACATATCCCTAGACACTTTATAGGTCAAGTGTGTAGCATACCCATCCCATCAAGATTGATTTTATCCTTAATGTTGAATCAAAATAAGATGTTACTATAGGAATGATTTATCCTCCCATGTTTTATATTTAGAATTAATATTCTTCTATTTGATTAAATACTACATAATTGTTCTGGTTTGAAGTTGCTTAGGATGCATGTTAAGTATATATTTAAAGGATCTGGAATAGCTCGACATCATTCATCCAATTTAGGTAACCTAATCTAAGTATAAAATTTATGTCCAATTACCTTCTTCGGGTAAGATCCATGGATTACTGGATGTATGCAATTGGATAGGGGAAATTATAGCTTGTAGGCCATAGTAACAATTTTATACAAGATATGATAAGAACCATAATACTTAGGGGGCATCATGTTATCATTTTTATGTTTATTTAGATATATTTTCTCACATAGTTTCAATTACATAAATACCCAATCACCTATGTCAAAATTACACTCACTACAGTGTTTATTTACTTCCTACTTAATTATATTATGTGTCATTGTTAAATTCTTTCATAAACTAGTGAGACCTCCTATTAAAGGTTAATGTGTTATTGCATAGCTCGAACCTTGGAATACACTTTCAAGACTCAAATTATGGATAGAGGGTGAAGGGAGACATTATGGAATAAGTGTTATTTTTTTTTATAACATTATTCTTCAAGGGGCATCTAATTAAACCATTTTTCATGTTTTTCAAAAAAAATAAAAAAATAAAGATAACCTTCTAGACATTTATTGACTAGATTTATTTTTCCATTAGATTGATGATGATAGACAAATCTATGAACCAAATGGGTGCCCAGACATGAAAATAATTTAGTCCATAAATTAATAGAAAATATGGGATTTCGGTTACTTACAATGATCTTTAGAGTACCATGCAATTTACAAATTATATTGAGAAAAGTAGAAATTATTGTACTAATTATAAATGGTTGTGATAAGGAAAAAAATTGAGCATACTTTGTGAATCGATCCATAATTACCATGAGAACACTTTTACCCTCAGACTATGGTAACAAGTAATTAAATCAATGGAAACATCCTCCCACATTTGGGCAGGGATGGATAAAGGTTGAAAAAGACCTGACATCTTAATGGTTTCACCTTTGTTCTATTGACATACGATGCATTTAGCCACATATTTATGGGCATACCCATTGAGTCCTTGCAAAAATAAATATTTATTGATTCTATAATATGTTTTTGAAAATATTAAATGACCTCTTACTGGATATGCATGAATTTCCTAAAGGATTTACTATTTGAGGAGAGATTGATTACATATGTATAATCAATTTTTATACCATAAGGTATTCCCCTTCCTAAAAATATCTCAAACCCCAAAAAACTAAGCTAAAGATTTTTAATCAAATATTGGGTTTCCCTATCATTCTCCATTCTGAGATTAGTTCCTCTAGAAAATCTACCTACCAAATAGTTAATGTGCATAACAATGCCTTAATTGATTCATCCTTCATAGATAGTGCATCTGCCACCACATTATCTTTTCCTTTCTTTTATATTTTTAAAAATCATATCATAACATTTAATTCATCCATTTATGTTATTATTATGATGAAAATATTTGTTAAAAAAAATATTTTAGTCTATAATGATCAATATTTACCTAAAAGTGTTGACCCATAAAATAAGGCATCATTGATTGACTACATATAGAATAACCATCATCTCTTTCTGATATATTAGCTTGAGCATGTTTATTTCATTTAGTTGATGACTCCCAAATTTAAATGGTGTACCTTATTACATGAGTACATCCCCCATGATGTATCTTAATGTATCACATTCAACAATAAAAGTTTTAAAAAATTTAGGGGTAGCCAAAATTGTAGTGGTACACATCACTATTTCTAGTTATTTGAATGCGTTGATAGTTGTTTCAGTTGACTAGGAGTATTTATTGAACAAAGATGTGAGTGGGTTTGTGATTATACCATAATTTTTGAAAAACTTGAAATAGTAACTTGTTAGCTCTATAATACCGAAAGGTTCTTGAAGGTATTGGGAACTTTCCACTCCATTATCACTTGGATATTTTTAGGATCAACTTTCACACCTTCATGTGAAACAATATGACCCAAGTGCTCCACCTCTCTGATCTTAAAATCACATTTGTAAGGTTTGACATAAATATGGTGTTGTTTCATAACCAAAAGTACCAATTTCACATGCTTCAAATAGTCTTATTACTTTTTTGTTTTCAATGAGAATGTTACTAAAAAATACCAACACAAACTTTCTCAAAAATGGCCTAGAAATAGTATTCATCAAACTATGAAATGTATATTGTGAATTTATGAGACCAAAAGGAATGACCATAAAATAATAATAGCATTCGTGAGTTTAGAAAGGTATTTTAAGTATTCCCTCTTCACATATTCAAATCTAATGATACCCAAAGTGAAGATCTAATTTGGTAAAATAAATAACACCATGCAATTCATCTAGAAAATCATCAATTATTGGAATAGGAAACTTATCTCTAATGGTGTACTTATTGAGTTATTTATAGTTTGGCCATATCCTCCAAGTGTCATACTTCTTATGCACTATGACCACTAAGGAGGTAAATTTGCTTTGGTTGTTTGATAATTCTTGCCTCCAATATCTCATGTAACATATTTTAAATTTCACTCTTGTAGGAATAGGAATACATGTAGGGTCTGAGCATGGGTGGTGTATTACCTAAAAGTTGTCGAATGACATGATCATGCACTTTGCTTGGTGGAATTCCTTTTGATATGTCACCAAAAATAACATAATGGCCATCTAACACTAGTTGTGAATTAGGATGCATAAACTCCTTAGTTGGTTAAACTCTTATGGAAAAAGATCATACAATAAACCCTTTAACACCTTTTTTGAGCGTCTTCATCATCTAGTGAGAACTAAGAAATTGTGGAGATTTATCCGATAAAACATGCAATTAAAACTTACTACCTTATGAATGAAAACACATGAATAGTTCTTAGAAATTCATCATAATTTTGCCCTAAGTTGTGATCCGTTTCACTTAAAAATAGTTTCAACCCTACCTATGGGAATAATAAACATAGGAGAATATAACAAGTAGTCTCCCATAACTATCTTAATGTTATAACATTTTCTATAATAATTAACTATACCATCTTTTGCAATCATGACCTAAAGTTATGGAGTTGGGTAAATAAAATAGTTAAAAAGAGTAGTCAACTTATTGTTAATGAATTTGTGTGTAATCCTAGAGTTAAAAACATAGTCACCTTATATTTGTATAGGAAACCTACCACCTTAATATATGGAAGAGTACTAATACCTAAAAGTACATGACATGAAATAGTAGGTTGAGAATCTTCATATTTATCCTTAGGTTCTTCCAGACCTGTACTTGAGGCCTCATCATATTTAACATCTTAATTAAATATTTCAAGGTAAAAAACCTTTTTTTCATCTTATACACATTAATAGTTTTTGGATTCATCTTGGTGAGATGATCATAATGGTATAATATGTTAATATACTTTTTTCTCATCACTGAAACCATCCATCCTAGTGTTTGTGCATGGTTGGTCCTAACACTAGTAGATACAAGAAATGTAAATAAAATCAAAAAATCCTCATAAGGATGACATGAATTCCATATTTTTTGATTTATTTACTTCTAAGGTAGTTCACCAACTTTAATCAAACTTACAAAGCATGGTGTAGAAAGATGATCTCGATGTAGTTAGAGAGGATATAATTAGGGTAAGAGGGACTTCAATATTTTGATGGATGAATTGAAAATTATAACTAGGTAATTATATAATCTTATAGCTCAACCTTCACAAAATAATCTTCCAACACATTAGTTCAATTATCTCTATTCAAACAATCACACCTCAAATATTGGTACCAAGTAGTTGTTTCCAAATGTGGACTTATGCAAGTTTGATGGTAAAGATCCACTATTGCGGATCAATAAAATAAAAAATATATTTTTATCTACATTATAATCCATATGCATAAGATGTTTTCATGGCATCTCAATATCTATAATATGAACAATTCATTTTATATAAATGGTTTTATGCTCAAAATATAAAGAAGGGCCTTCAAGTTTTATAGTCTATATTTTTTGAGGAGTTACAAATCCACTATAAAAATAATGTCTTAGAAAATTACTTCATTAAAATATCCAAAATATGTCTAATAGGGACTATGAAGGATTATATTCGTCAATTCTAGAAACTCTTCTTATGTGTGGATGACATTACTAAGGCAAATTTGACTGACATATTATTCGATGGGCTCAAAGATATCATATCAATGGAGGTTTGAAAATTTATTCTTAGTTTATTATCTTAATCCATACCAATGGTATGCATGGTAGTTGAAAAATATCTAGTCAACCAAAGACCTTTAGCTAATGTTTACAAAAGCAATTTCCTAGCCTCTCATTTCTTTAGCCTACAATATTGACCCCTCAACAAATTTAATAGAAGCATGTAAAAATATTATGTTTTGGATGTGATATAAAATGGATAAAAGGACATGGATGAGCTAAAAATAATTCATTTTACATTGAAGGCTCCAATGAGAATGATGAAGATGATGAAGCCTCAGGAGTAGGTTTAGAAGAATGCGAGGATGGATCTCAGGAATCTCAACTTGATATTTATTTTCATGCACTTTTATGTATTATTACTATTCTAAATATTAATGTGGTTGGATTCTTCAAGAAATAAAAGGCAATTATGTTGATTGACTCTAGGAGTACACACAAATTCATAAATAGTAAGTTGGATACTTATTTGAATTATTTAATTAACCCAAATCCAAAATTTTAGGTCATGATTGTATATGGTGTATAGTAAGCCATTATTGAAAATTCCACAATATTAAGCTTGATATTAGATAATACATGTTAGATTATCCTATGTTTGTTATTCCCATGGGTGGGGCTGAAAATAGTTTGGGAGTTAAATGGCTCACCACTTTGGGCACAATTGTGATGAATTTTTAAGAAGTGTTCATGTGATTTTATTTATAGGTCAAGACATTTTAACTACATGGTTTATGGGTAAAATCTCCAAAATTGGTTAGTTCTCACCAAATGATGAAGATGCTTGAAAAAGGTGCTAAAGGATTTGTTACATGATTGTTTTCCATATAAGTTCAACCAACGAAGGACATTACCCATCTTGATCCACAACTAGTATCAGATGACCAATCTATTATTTTTGGTGCTATGTCAAAAAGACTTCCACCAAGTATATCACATGATCATACCATTAGACTACTTATAATTAGTACAACACCCAACATCAGACCCTTCATGTATCCCTAATCCTAGAAGAATGAAATTGAAAAGATTGTATAGGAGTTGCTAGAGGTATGAATTATCAGACACAACCAAAGCAAATATTCCTCCCCATTAGTCATGGTGCATATGAAGTATGACACTTGGAGGATGTGCCCAAAATAAAGAGAACTCAATAAGTACATAATTAAAGATAAGTTTCTTATTCTATTAATTAATGATTTTTTAGATCAATTTCATGGCATTGTCTATTTTATCAAATTAGATCTTCACTTTGGGTATCATAATATTTGAATCCACAAAGAGGACATACCTAAAACAAATTTATGAACTCATGAAGGCTATTATGTGTTTATAGTCATGCCTTTTGGTGTCACAAATGCACCATATACATTTTAGATTTTGGTGAATACCTTTTTAGGCTATTTTGAGAATGTTTGTATCAGTATTTATTGATGACATTCTCATTTTCAACATGTGAAATAAGTACTTTTGGTTCTCAAACAATATCATCATTATGCTGAAAATTCCAAATGTGAACTTGGTGTCAAAGAGGTGGAGTACTTGGTTCATATTTTTTTACATGAAGGTGTGAAAGTTGATCTTAAAAATATCCAAGTGATTATGGAGTGGAAAGTTCCTAGGATTCTCAATTACCTTTGAGGATTTCTAGAGCTAATAGGTTACTATTTCAGGGTTATCAAAAATGCTGGTAGCATTACAAACCCACACATATTTTTTTAATAAAGAATTCTTCTATTGGATTGAAACCACTATCCAAGCATTCAAATCATTAAAAATATTTATTTTACACCACTATAGTTTTGGCTACCCTAGTTTTCTACAACTTTTATTATTGAAGGTGATGCATCAGGATACAACATGGGGGATTTAGTCATATAATAAGATATATCATTTTCATTTTAGATTCATCAATTAAATGAAAATAAAAGTCTCAAGATAATTTATTAGAAAGAGATGATGGATATTTTACATGTAGTCAAATAATAGATACTTTATCTAATGGGTTGACAGTATCAGGTAAATATTGATCATGATAGCCTCAAATATTTTTTGGAATGATGATTATCATCATAATAACAAAAAAATGGGTGACTAAAATATTTGTAAATGTTTTTGAAATGTATCTATAAATCAAAATAGAATGTTGTGGCAGATGCACTATCCATGTGAGATTAATCAGTTGAGGCATTGTTATGCATAATGACCATTTGGAAGGAAAATTAGCTAGAGGATGTAAGATTTGACTAGAATAATGATAAGGATATGTATGATTTGATTTAGAATCTTCATCTTGGTTCTAGGGGTTTTGAAAATTTTTCATGGAAAAGATCCAAATTATGTTATAATGATTGAGTATACATCTGTAAACATTCTCTCCTCAAACATAAAATACTTTATGAACTTCATGTATCTCCAATATGAGGTCATGAAATATTTATAAAAATATATCATATAATCAAGAAAGGTTTATGTTGGGGAGGACTCAAGGGGGATGTACATAAATATGTGGATGAATACATAGTATATCAGTAGAACAAAGGTGAAAAAATTAAGAGAACAAGTATTTAAAAACCTCTATCCATCCCTAGATAGAGGTGGGAAGAGGTTTCTATGGATTTAATTACTAGGCTACCACAGCTTCAGGGTAAAAATGTTACCATGGTAATTTTAGATTGACTCATAAATTATGCTCATTTTTTTCTTTATCACAACCATTTTTTGCTAGTATAGTGTTTTTTATTTTGTCAATATAGTTTGGAAATTTCATGTTACTCTAATATCAATTTAAGTGATTAATATCACATGTTTACTAATAATTTTTGGACTAAATTATTTGCATGTTTTTTTACCTATTTGGCTCATAGGTCATCCTATCATCCTAAATATAATGGAAAAATATAAGTAGTCAACAAATATATAGAAGGCTATCTTCATTGTTTTATATATGACAAATGGTTTCATTGGATGCACCTTTTCAAATGGTAGTATAACACTTATTTTCACACATCTTCTAAAATTTCTCCATTTATGGCATTGTATGGGTATCACCCCCATCCATCACTTTATCCTTGAAGGTGAATCCAAAGGTTTGAGCTATGGAGGAACACATTCACCATCAATAGGATGTACTCATTAGTTTGTGAGAGAATTTAACAATGGCAAAAAAAATAATGGAACAAAAATCATATAAACATTGTAATGAGTAGAATATTAACATAGGTTATTAGGTATTTGTGTATTTGTATCCATATAATAACATATCTTGAAATCAATTAAAAATGATAAGAATATTTCCCCTAAGTATAATGGTCCTTATCAAATCTTGTAAAAAATTGGTAGTGTGGCTTATAAGATAGAATTGCCCCTATCCACTCGCATGCATCCATTATTCCATGTCACTTCTTTGAATAATGTAATTGGACACAAAGTTTATAATTAAACTAAATTACCTAAATTGGATGAAGAAGGCCAATTCATTATAGATCCTAAAGAGATCATTGAAATGTGTAGCAAGCTACTACAAACCAAAGTTATTAAGGAATATTTGATCAAATCAAATAATACACATTTAAAATATGTAACATGGGAGGATGAATCATTCATGTAATAAAATCCTAATTTAATACAATATTGAGGACAACATTATTATGAATCGAAGGGGAATGATATACCCGTAACCTATGGAATGTTTAGGGATATGTGTGGCTGAATTATGTCGTACATACATATTATATTATCTTGACACATCTCTCTATGTTATTATTAAGGTTTATCTATGGATAAATCATTGCTAGTAGAGAAGATAATAGTTCTAGTTCATAATTACACAAAAGCATCGATTAAAACCCTACACTAACAAAATAATAATAATAATGTATTTGAGATGAAAAAACATAGTGGAATGGAATGAATTATTTAATAACTAAGATTACAATATATAGGAGAGAAGTCTCTTTTACTCATGGAGTCAAAGCTCATCACAAATCCCTTTTATCTCTCGACTCCTCCCTAATATTTCTCAGCTTCTTCTAAAGACTCTCATGTAAGAGATATCTACTCTCATGCAAGAAATATCTATGAGATTTTTATTCACACATTATTTTATACACACAAATATAAATATGAGCATGAGATTAATGTACATGGACTGGGTGAGAAAGGATGTAGCTCCATGGACTGTGTATCAGGATTGATAGATTTTTGGTTCCATTGGTTGATTTATTCTTCTAAATATTCATGATCCTTATTTTCTTCAAATATTTTCATGCCTTTTTCCTAAATATTATTAATTTACAACTCTTTTTATTTATAAATATATTTTTTTTTGTAAGAAAAAAACATAAATCATTATTCCTAACATTACCCCTTAGTGTGAATGTGGGGAGAATATATATCACATGAAATGGAAATAGAATCATATGCTAATGCATGTTTTTAGGTCTATATACTACTGTCTAAATCTTGTGGTTTGGATCTCGATTTACATGACTACTATTATGTGAATAATGCATAAAATATTTACTCATTGTGAATTGATTGGATCTTAAACTAACTGATCATCTTCATAAATAAGTAAGTTAGTCAAATGATCTTTGCAGTCAAAGGATTTTTATAATTAGCTTCACTACTATACAATGTTGTTGTCATATTCTATGATATCTACACTATCCTTTTCTCTAATCTAGTAGGGGAATACAAAATAATATTCTCACTTATTACAATATTTGAATAGGTATGATCCATCTATTTTTATTTTTAGAAAGTAAAATCATAAAAAATATTTAAAAAATAAAAAAATAGGAACTAAGTCCTCATCATCTCTAATGTAGACACTGCACATAATCATTTCCACTTGATTACACATAGAATAATTGGCATAATATCTTCTCTACAATGTATTCTTCACTAATCCAAGTGTGTGGCCCTATTACGAGTGGCTTACAAGAGGAAGTTATTTATCCTCCATCCTCTAGTAGGATAATACTTACCTAATACAAGAAGTCTTATGAATTTTAACCAATATCATCATTCATTGGTTATTTTTAATCACTCTCTTCTTATTCATAAATAATCATGGCATTATCTTCTATTTTCCCATCAATAAAGTCTTTGTCTCTCTTTTTTTAGTTTATAAATATATTACCAGGTTGTTTACAATAGTAGAAAATAAATTAATTCTTTGAATCCTTGGAACATGATCCTTGCTTGAAATAATATTTAGATCTTCCCTTAAAATATGATTTATGAAATTTATTTATTCCATTTAACATACTTTATTCAAAATTAATATTCTTATGTTCTTTATCTATTAATTAAGAAATTAGATCTTCTAGATTAGGAATTATTTTACCTAGTTTAAAAAACATGTTTGACTAAATAGCTAGCATGTTATTCAGTAATACCACTTTTGAATGATCATCAGGGACATCTAATTTTACTCCTATTCACTGATTTAAAATGTATCAAAACTTACTTATGTGTTGTACCATGCTATCAACTTCATCCATTTTGAGTCCAAATAACTTTTGTTTGAGGGTCACCATTATGCTTCTTGTTTGATATTCAAAAATCTTTTTGAGTGTAGTCCAAATGACATTTAAAATTTTTGATAGGTCAATATGATGAAAGAAAGCATCAGATAAACCTAGGCCAATAATTGATGTTACTATTCAATCCTTAATTTTCCATTTGGTGGCTTCATCTACATCAGTTGGTTTTGGTATTTTACCATCAATAATTTCCCATAAATCTTTATTAATTAATAATAATTAGGTTCAAACCTACTAGGTATGGAAATATTTTCCTTAAAACTTTTCAATATAGTTCAACTTGTCCATTATAACCCACCCAACAATCAAGACATCACATTCCAAGGGAAATGAGTCTAGTTACATTTGAGGTAACATTGACAAAAGTCAACTATTTGACACAAACACTGTTGACTATGACCTTTGATAAAGAGATAAGATCTAATGACAAATAATAAAAATAATATTTTAAAAAGTAATAAATAAAATTAATATTTAAAATAATACAAATGACATTAATACTACTCATTAGAAAATAATTCTATAACTATTAAACTACATGACACTTTGTTTTTTTACTGTTTTTGACAAATATCATAAACTAAAATGACACCTTTACATTTAATTTCGACGTGATTATAAGACAAAATGAAGCTAATAATAATGAATCAACAAAATCTAATTAAAAATTGGATTTAACAAACTAATTGACACTATAGACTAATTTATTTCTTGACTTGTCTTGATATTACAAACACACATATAAAATACTAAAATTTAAAAAGTGATGACTGCAATTCAGAAAAAATAATTATATCAAAGTAGAGCATAATACATGATTCTAAATACCATTACCTTGTACTCATATCTCTCATCTAGGTATTTTTGGCATTGATGTTTTATTTTAATCAAACCCTACCTTGACATATCAATTTTACCAAATTTAGTGCCTCTTTGAACCATGCAAAATGAGCAGTTATGGGTGATGGTGAGGCATCTATAAGAAAATGGAAATGACAATATTACGATAGAAGTGTGATTGAGGATATGATGTGTAAGGAGCATTAGGTGTGGGAAATCATGTATAAATATTCATATTTTTGATATATTTAATACTCAAAATGGATACATGAAGTAATTAATAAATTAGGTACTCTCATTCCTAGATCCTAATATGATAGTAGGATAATAATTCTGATTCATTATTATAAAAAAGCATTGAATAAAGCCTTAAAATAATCAAACAATAATAATATTTTTGAAATGCAAAAATGTATTGGAATGGAATTAATTATTCATTGAATAAGATTACAATATATAGGAGAGAAGTATCCTTTATTCATGGATACAAATCTCATCAAAAATACCTTCTATCTCTGCACTCCTCCATAACATCTCTCAAATACTTCTGAAGACTCTCATGCAAGATATATCTATGAGAGTTTTATTCACACATTATTTTATACACACCTATAAAAATGTGAGCACTAATATACTATTCCTAACAGTATATAAGAGGTAGTGATTATTATTTGATCATAGTATTACAAATTCTACTCTTATTACATTGTTGTGGAGGTTAACCCCTCAAAGTTGGTTATATATATATTTGTCAAGAATTATGCTCTTCTATAAATTAGTGTTGTTGATAGACATATTCTTCTCATTTTATATGACATAATATATTATTATGTGAACACAGAAGTATTTTCATTACATGAAACTCCACTAGATTCTTAAGGTGTGGAGCTAAAGACTCAAGTAATAGTGTCAATTATATCTTAGGTGCATTAGATAAGATGACCCAATGAGGTTATTGTGACATTGTATTCATTATTTTTTGCATATTTTTTAGCCTTTGTGGGTTTTAAATTATATCTTGTTTTGATATGAAACTTGGTATTATATGTAAATGGTGTGTTGGCTACATACTTAAGCTTATTCAATGTAATGAGTTTCATTTATTGAACTCAAAGAATATGACATAAGTCATCAAAAGTATTCATCTGATTGAAGATAATAAAATCATGTAATGTGGCAAGAAGACATTATTTTAATATATCTTGAAACTCTTTATCTTCCATTAAAATTTCCATTTTATCTAACATTATATTGCATGTTAAAATATATTCATTGATGGGATCATTATTTCTTTTCTTTATCTTTGAAATTTGTGTATTTGACATATTTTTAGTACCTTTTATAAAAAATGTGCTAAAAATTAATCCACTATAAGTTTGAATGTTTTTATTGATTGTATTGGTAAAGCATAGAACTATTTTAAAGCATATCCCTTACAATTCTTGGGAACAATTTTGTCAAAAGCATGCCACATAGAAAGGTCAGAGATTTTTTTGGGGATGGTCATTTCTATCATAAAGTCTAAACTTGAGTGCTATAAAACCAAGTGGAAAAGGGTAAAAATATATCTTGGGTACAATAGGAGTATGCAATAGTTCTTTTGAATCAATGGCATGAGTAGATTTTGAATGATTTTGTCAAATATGAGTATATTAGAATGATTTTGTTGAATATCTTTAACCTTAACTTTCAAAGCTTGAATAAATTGCAGAAGATTTTTCATAATAGACCCAATGGGATTAATGAAATATATTTGGGAAGTCACCAAAGGGGATGAAAACACTTTTTATGTTGATTTAGGCAATGAAATTGATAATTTAGTTGAAGTGTTGATTGTTTCCATGGATGATGTAGCAATATTTGTTTGACCTTTAGGGAATAAATATTTAATGCATATTTTTTGACACCATTAGATGTATAACTCACTAATGTGCTCAAGGGAATAGATATTGGGATTGAATTGATAGTAGTAGGTCATTTAATTATTCATCACTACTAAAAGTGGATGCATTAGCCTTAACATGTTTATTGATTTCACTTCTTGTGGCATATAAGAATGTATCAATTAATTCCTAATTTGTATTCAAATGATGAATTAATGCTTCCTTAACTTCATTTTAAAAATGATATTTTCTATTAACATGTTTGATTTCTTATAAATAAAAATAGATATGCATATAGTAAGGAAAGAAATTAAATATAAAAATATGATCACAACAATCTATAAATTTTATAAGTCCAAAATCCCTAGAGTAAGCTATGGTTGTACAAGAAGGATCAAAGGTCAAGTTCAAATTTTTTTTAACCCTTTTATGAATTAACTAAGAAGAAGATTATTATATAATCAAGATAATTAAATAATTTAGATTCAAAATATATTTTGATATAGTGATGAATTAAATGAAAATATGCTAAATATAGAAAGTATAATTATGAATAGTAATTTGATTGCTTAATCATAGATAAGGAATAACACTTAACTTATTAAATAATGTACAAGCAGATCTAAGAATTGAAGGTGCAAAAATATTTAGGATGATGCTTAGTTGTGATTCATCAAATTCTTGAAATTAGATCTATGTCAGCTTAAACACTACCATTGAAATAGGGACATTAGCATCGATGCTTCTATCCTGAAAGCATCACTTATATCCATAGTGAACTCTAGCTCTTTTTCTACAAATTCTACCTACCTTTCTTAGGGTTCCCTAGTGCTTTACATATTTTCTATTTAGATCATGTGCATAGTTTATTGATATTAGTATGTAGTATAAAAACTTGGTCCTCTAAGGAAGGCATGCCACTTTGAAAAATAGGGGTTAGTGGAGTCAAGTGAGTTTAAGATAAACTCAAAGATCCTTTTATAAATGAGCACTAACTACATATCCAATAATTCAAAGAGGGAATCATATTAATGTTTTTATCCGCTTATGTGGGCTTGTTTGTAACAATTATGAAATATGTTATATGTGAGTGTATGTAGTTATCTAACTTGTAAATTATTTAATATTTATCATAAACTTCTCTTTAGATGTTTTAGACATATAATAATAATGATACTATGACTAATATGGAAATAGGGAATAATATGATAGTTTTTAAAGTTTGAAAGGTGATTTTAGATAGAAGTGTGCTTAAAAGTACTTTAAATTTATTGATTATAATGAATGGTATTTAAATTATATTTATAAAACACCTTTTAAATGTTCTCATGATAGGTTTGAATTGTTATTTTACTAAAATAAGGTTTATGAAAAACCTATACCTTTGTTAATAAATAACTTATAGATATTGGTAGAATAAATATACCTTTGGGATGTTGAGTTAATTCTAAGAGTAAATACTAATAAACTCACAGAAGGAATATTAAGATTTTGGTTAATTAGTAAATCATCTTTTTGATTGATGAGATGCTAAATATATTGTAAACAAATTGGAAAATAACAAAACTAACAAATTAAAAAAACATAAATAATATAAATTACAATATTTAAATAAGATAAATTTAAATAATTATTTGTTCCAAATGTCATCTAATATTTTTAAATTATCATTGACATATAACTTGATTTTTAGAGACCTAGACATTTAGTTTTTATACCTACATTTTTAGAGACCTAAACATTTGGTGTTTGTAATCCTTCTATGTTAGATGAGAGGGACATTCTTTTTTAGAATATGGTAGAACCTATCCACCATCCATTTGGAAATTAAATGGTAGAACATCAAATGTTAGAAAAAAATTAATTGAAAAATTAAAAAACATTAATAATATAAATTACAATATTTAAATAAGATAAATTTAAATAATTATTGGCTCCAAATTTCATCTAATATTTTTAAATTATCATTGACATATAACTTGATTTTTAGAGTCCTAGACATTTGGTGTTTATACCTACATTTTTAGAGACCTGGACATTTGGTGTTTGTACTCCTCCTATCTTAGATGAGAGGTACATTCAATTTTAGAATATGGTAGGACCTATCCACCATCCATTTGGAAATTAAATGGTAGAGAATCAAATGTTAGAAAAAAATTAATTGAAATACTTCAATTTAACTTAAAAAAAATAATATACCTCCATGATGGGTTCCTAGAAGTAGACATAAGACATAAAATCATCCTAACCTCATCTTCCTACAAGCCCATATAAGTATTGACCTATTATCAAAACCTTAAAAATAAAATAAAATAATAATTAATTGAAATACTTAAGTTTTACAAATAAAATTAAAAATAATATAATATAGTAGTGGGTATGTTATCAAAATCCATAATATAAAATAATATTATAATTAATTAAATTTTTTTCAATTTAAAAAATAAAATTAAAAATTATAATTTTCATATCTTGTCCTTAGTAGTAGAGGAAGGTTGTCAACTTGTCCCAGTCTCATCCTCTTGCAAATCCATATAAGTAAAAGACTTGATATCAATCACCTCAGCACCCTCCTCCCCCTTCCTACCATCAATACCAAATAATTATGTTGATAAATAATTAATAATATAATTTATCTAATCAAAATAATATACAAAAATAATTTAAAAAAAATATTGAAAAAATATATACTTATGATAAGACTATGTGGGCTTATAGGGGTGTGTTAATCCTCCTCCATATAAAATTATATGATAGCGTGAATGTTGGAATTACCACAATCCACACTATCCCATGCCATATTTATATGAGGTGGCCTACTAACTACACATGCATAATATTCAAAACATTTATTTAGCTTGGGAAAAATTAAAAACTAATAATATTTATTGAGTCTAATTTTTATCCTATTTATCAAGTCAAATTTTAGTTTTACTTTCTTTAAATTTAATTTTATTTAGAATTGATAACTAAATAATACAACATACATATGAGAATCTATATCATGTCAAATATTTATAAATCATGCCAAAATTATTTATGATCTACAAGTAGAGATATTTAAGGTATGAGCAAATAATTGGTGAGAATAATTTTCTTTTCTTGGAATGCAATATGGATGATGGTGAAAGGTTAAACAATGATAAAAAATAATAAGGAAGGTTGAAAATCAAAGTAACTACAATAAAATCAAGTTTGAATTGAATTACCATGTAAAATGAATTTAGAAAACTCTAATATTGATTAAAAAAAGATCAAATAATGTGTAAGAAAATAGAGGAAATTAAATTGAGAATTTTATCAATGAATTTACATGTAAGCTAAAAATGTGTATCGGATAAATAGAACATGATACTATAAATTTCATAAAATGTAAGGATGCATAAGAGAGTGTACTATCAATTTAAAAAATATATATTTTAAGTTTTTTAAGAAAAAAATTATAATATTTTCTTCTGGCATAGTGTTACAAATTTATTTATTAGTTTCTCTTAAAATTTTATTTTGTAAATTTCAATATTTTTATCTTAAATTTTCTTAAATTTTTTTAAAAATTCATTAAATATTAAAATTAATTATACCTATAAAAATTTAAATTATATATTTAAAAAAAATTTAAAAATTCACATTATTATTATTCTAAATAATTAAAAGTTGATATTGATAAATCCTTGTAACCCTAATTACTTTTGAAAAGGGTGCTTATACCTTTCAACCATAAAAGTATGCTGCTTTAGTGGCATTGGGTGTACATCTACCAGAATTCACTTCAAAATTTTTTGCCTCATTACCACGTTTGTGATTACCATCATTGACATGTCTATTATCATCAGAATATTCTCCTCATTTGTGATTACTATCATTGATAGGGCAACAAGTTTTTTAGCTGGGATAATCAATGACCCACCGACATGGCATAACTTTATTTGTATGCTTTTTAATAGGGTGAGTCTATACAACCATTACACAAGGTACAAATGCTCTACTCCACATGTTGTAGGTAAATTAAGGTTTTAATTTTAAATTAAAATGATGTAAATCATTGATCTCATCTATTTAAATTGATTTTTGATCTTACAATTGACCACACGCAATATATAAATGTTGCACTCAAATACGTGACATAAAATGTTTCATCAAATACTATAGATAAATTTAAGTTCTTGCTTTAAATTTATATGACTTAAATCATTGATCCCATCTACTTAAACTACCCCTAACCCTAACCCTACAATGGACTAGCATTATGATTTTCTCATGGTAAGCCACCTATTGCCCTTAAGAATAAGTTACTTGCATGTGTAGGGGAATAACATGTCCTTCCACTTTGACATCTCCACGATGAGTCTTTTTCCATACCTCTTTTTGAAACTCAACTAAACAGTTAAACAAGAATGGCAGTAGAGAATTAAAGACTCTATGGAAAAATCAAGGGTCACACTGTCTTATGTAATGCCCCTTGTGTGGTTCTACAAGCTAACATACTTTAGTAGATTCAGGGACTCCCAGAGAAGAAGATGACTTCATCACAAGGTAAAAATGCTCTACTCCATGCATTGTAGGTAAATCATTGATCTCATCTATTTAAATTAATTTTTGACTTTAGAGTTGATCACACACAATATATAAATGTTCCTCTTCACATACTATAGATAAATTCAAGTTCGTACTCTAAATTTAAATGGCTTAAATCATTGATCCCATCTACTTAAACTACCCCTAACCCTAACCATACAATGTACCAACATTATGGTTTTCTCATGTCAGTCGACATTTTGCCCTCCACTAAAAGTCACTTGCATGTGCAGGGGAATAGCTTGTCCTTCCCCTTTGATGGGTCTTTTTCCATATCTCTTTTAAAACTAAAATAAACAATTGAGGAATAATGGCAATTGAGAATTACAGACTCTATGGGAAACTCAAGGTTCATGCTCTCTCATGTAATGCCCTTTGTGCGGTTCTACAAGCTCATAGACTTTAGCAGATTTAGAGACTCCTAGAGAAGAAGACTTCTTCACCACAGTTTGAGTATTGGATATGAGTCTGCCATTAGTTTGCAAAGAAGTAGCCATTCTTTTTTCAGGACTGAAAGCGTTGATGAATTTCCCATCAATCATAGAGCCTCTCGAGAACAAGCAAAGGAAAAATCCATAACAGTTGATGAATTTAAAAATCTTAGAGCCAATAATTTGTCTAACAACATTAAATCCATCACGATGACTTGAGATTGACTAAATTTCTTTCCCCACAATTGTTGTTGTTTTTGTTGACCATTATAAGCTCATTTGAAATCCCTACAATTTTGTGTAGAGATTGTCCCCATTATAATCTCACATGCCCAAAGGTAAATGTCTGACTCTTCCCTCCTTAAAAGAGATAAATGATTCCCTTATCATTATGGATAATGATAAGGTGCATGGGATTGATATATTTTCTTTAAATATATACAATGTTATGTATGATACTATCGGTTTGGACTTACTCAAAGTTTGTTAGGAGATTGTTGAAGCACATTCATTAGAAATTATTGTTAATAAAATAAATATTAAATTCATACATAATTTAGTATACGTTAAGAATTTTTTAAGATGAAAACTAATTTTTCTTACAAAAGTCTCTTATAAAATATGGGTTAAATTTCTTTAATGTGCATATAACATACTTCTTATCACTGTCATACTATAAGAAACACGTTTTATTTAAAAATAATTGTTTATGATAAAATAATATCTACCTATAAGGGTATGGAATTGTATTGAACCTTTAAGTAGAGAGTCAATAGGATTGGAATTTCATTTGATAATGCTTAGATGACAAAATCAAGTGGATTTCTTATTATTTCACTACTAGAATCTTTAGTGTTTCTAATAGATGTTTGCCTAGGTTGTTCAAACCCATTTTTTCAAATTTTTTCTTGTATCTCAATTAATGGTAATACATCTCCCTAGGTTGGTTTATTTATATCCATTAGTCAAGGATTCCTTTGGCACCCTCCCTTTATTATTTTTGGAAAGGATTTTACATATTTTCTATGTGGTAGATTTTCCAAAGGATTGGTTAGGGAATAAAAATCCTTGAAAGAGACTAACAAATTGTCAATGGCCACTTTACATATGATTTATTTCTTACCCTTGTAAAAAATTAATCTTAAATCTCTCAACTTATGGGTTGCCTTTAGAATCTTGAGTTCAAGCATATAATGGTGAAAAATTTGGTGCTGTTGTCAAAGCATCTTTCCTCTCCTTGACTAAATTTCTCAATGCAGGTGGGAGTGGATTTGACTTAGGGAGATATTTAAGTTTTTATATTTTTGTAGTGGTGTAAAGTGGGTTACATGAACAAGTCATTACACTAAACCTGATACATACATGCAATTTAGATCTAAGCATGTTATAGAAGAATAACAATAAAAAATTGTAATTTAATGAAAGGAAAGTATTGGAAAATAGAAATATAAAAAGAGAGTGTGTTGAGAAGATTACTAAATTGTAAAAAATATGTGGAATTTTTGAATAAAAAATCAAGTTCAATCAAGTCCAAGAACTAATATAGATGTAACCCAAAAATTTAGAAGAAAATTATAGCTTTGGTGTGGTTTGGTATGTACATGGTTAAATAGATGTGGGGTGGTACACACATAAAAATTATGTCCAAGTCATAAATAAATTTAATATGTTCTCTCTTTTATTCTTTTATAAAAATACCACATTCTCTTTTTAATAATTTATTATGAATCACCAAAAAATTCCAAAAATCCTCATTCACCTCAAAAATCCTTAAAATCCTTTTAAAAATGGGTGTAGTAATGGAGGGATTGCTAGAATTAGACTCCCATTATTGGATAAATTTGAATTTATAACTCAATTTTTTTCAACAAGAAATTCTGGTTATGTAATCCCTAATCCTTATATGTGCTTTCATTACATGATCAATGGAAGTAATAAATTATTAAGTCTTGAATAGAAATTTGATGTACTCCTTGTAATTAACTCTTCCTTATCACTATAAACTTGCTCTTGAACTCTTAAAAATATTTTCAAATATTCTCTTATTTAATCTATGCTATACATAAATATATTCTTCTCAAATTAAAATTATGACCTTATTGGTGTGCAGGACAATATAAAAAGAGAAGGAAACCAATGAGAAAATGGTGAATAAAAACTAAATAAATGGGGGGAAGGGATAAAAGGAATGACCAAACTAAGGGAAGCATGTGTTCACTAGTATACAATTGGAAAAATCCAAAAAACCATAGGGTAATATGGAAAAATATAGAGGAGAGAAATTATTACCAATATTGTATTAAAATGGGGCCCAAAACACATACAAATGCATACCAATAAGAGATTTATATGAATTAATAATCAACATATGTACATATTAACTAAATCAACGAAAATTGACATTTAAACTTAATTGTAAACCAAAACAATATGTCTCCCTATGATCAATGAAAATTGACATTTAAACTTAAGATTCCACATCTTCTCTATGATAATATGTTATATCTAGAATTGAGAAGAAACCCTCATTTTGGAGCACTTATATCATGTCTATTCTAGCTAAATTTAAAATTTACCATAAGGTTTTAGATACTACTCACGTATATTAATAAACCTATTGAACCCATATTAAATTTCCTATTATAGGCCTTCTAATATTCAATGAAACTTAATTTGGGCCAATTGAAGTGAGGGTTTCACATAGTATCATGGTATTTTTTATACTCACCTTGAGAGAATGGTGGCGTTAGTATCATTTAAATTCATAAGATTTTGAGGAAAGTCCCATTTAGTTATGTAGATTATTCATTCATTAGATGTTAAGGGTTTTAATGAATAACTACCTTAGATCACGCAACCAAATAATGCATACGTAATCATCGAGATCTAAAGCACAAGTAATAAATTTATATAATTGATAATAAATAAGATTACATACATCTCTTCCCAGGTATGAGTTACACACTTTAATGGTCTCAAGTTTCACATTTATAAGCTTTCTCTCTAAAAGAATGAAGTATTATAGAATTCCATGTAAACTTGAAAGGCTACATGCCTTCTCCCTCTTGATCTCACTCTAAATCTCTCTTGCTAAATCCATCAATAATTTTCCATATTCTCCTTCTAAGTTGGAAGTTGAATGTTCAAACATGGGCCTTATATGTCCTTATATATTATTAAATATTCTGAATGGTTCTTACTTTGATAGTACAATTGGTTTATCACCTCATTGAATTATTTGCAACATATCTAGTCATTTTAAGTTTAAGGGTTTAGGTGTAACAAATAGTTATAGTTTTTAATTGATGGTTGTGTCATGAGGGATCTATTCACCATTTTAAATTCACATAATCATGTATTACACATTTATTCTATGTCATGAAACTAAATAAGACTCTAGGTGGTTAGAAAGTAGGTCCATGTGGCTTGGTTGTTAAAGCTACATTTACTCTAGTAGTTTGCCATATTATGTGCCTAAGGTTGTATGCACTCAATTATCCTTGTGAAATGATTCTCTTTATATGCATTAGTTATATGCAAGACTGTACCCTTGTTACATGAAATATAAATATCACATATTTGCCCCTTTATATCTCTGTACTAAGTGCTTCACAAAACAATGTTATAATGTTAATATATATGTTGTTAAGTTTACTTGTGCCTCAAATTTGGGTTCCACTCCAAATTTTGAAATCCTTTTCAAACCAAAAACTCATAATTTTTTTTAAATCTTAGATTATCATGTACTCCCTTTGAATACTAACCCCTGTAATATATCCTTTCATGTCAATCCATTCCTATAAAAACATACATATCATTTTTCATGAGTCTATCAATCTATGCATTTCCATGCAAGGCTCTCCCTAATATAATACTTCTATTCTAAATTATTATCCAAAACATTTAATCCCTTATTCCCTTGTATTTATGGAAATACAAACTGTGTTTCCTTTACACAACTAGATATATGTAACTCTTAGAGAGCTCAAAATTATTACACCATGCAACACACACGACCTCAAAAACTTCTAACCTTCATGATCAATATAATATTATCCCAAAAACATTTATGTGATTGTAACTTCAACATTTGAATATTTTAAAAATGGGACTTATCCATCATTGGTGATGTAATATTTCCAATGCCTAGAATATTCCTACGTTAGACTCCCTAGGTAATTAAAATGTGCACTCCTAATTAGAAGTAGTGTATGAGTGTTAGAACCACTCTTTTGCCTAAATTCTAAGATGACAAAGATCCTTTCCACCTAGTATGGTACCTCAATAGGATTTATCTATAATTCTTCTTATTTTAGACCTTGGTTGGGACAAAAACCATCTCCTTATACCTAGCTTTGATATTTCCATTTTTAATACCTCGGCATATCAAGGTCACAATATACATTTATCATATCACTGATCCTTCTACTTATATTTCTGATATTTAATATTTTAGGTCAATCCCTAGCTTTGAATATATGTTTCACCAAGTATTTTTGACACCCTTTCTTTTCACACATTCATGCACAACACATTACTCAATTCCTTGAAATTTTTTCTTACATTCCTCTTCTCTTATTTTATCCTTTGTGGGTTTGTACCATATTTTCTATTTTTCCTTCACTCAATTTATCTAATACCTCTTACTTGTTTTGATTATTTGTGGGTTACAAACCATCTCTCACCTAATTTATGCATTATCTTCCTTCTTATTTTATTACTATGCTAAACCTTGTCAATTATGTATACTTGCACTTCATCCATCCTCATTTATTTAACTATGCATCTTACCAGAAATATATTAAAATATTTCTCCACTATATTCATATATATTTTAAGACTTTTTCATTTAGTACGATCATCTTCCTCATTCTTTTCTGCCTCACTCCACTTGATGCCTAGGGTGATGTTAAAAACATTATGGGGTTCAATGACTCCTATTTATTTTTCTTCACATTTTTTAACGATTGTTGTGCTTCTTGATTTAATAAATTAGTCAAATACCAGGATCATTTGATTCTCATCCATTTATTTACTCATTCTCCTTGCATCAAATTTAGGATGATCATTATTTGTTCCTCTATATTCTTCTAATGGCCTCCATATATAATATTAAATGATGATTGAACTCTCCTAATAAAATTTATGTTAACTAATTAATTCTCCTTCTCTTCTATGTGTAATGAATATCTTTTGCATATAGACATGTGTGCCCCCTTCACCTTCAAGATTAATAAGATTATCTTTCTCTACATTTGAGTAGGTTTCTCCTACACATACAACTTATTTCTCATCCTTGGATACCTTCTATGGATTCTTACCGACATGAAATTATCCGTCCTTTTATTTTAGGAAAATAATTTACTTTTTTCAATTCATTCTTTCCTTTGTCCATGACAAATGACTTTATGTGGACTTCCATTCACAACTCTTATTTATTTTGTTACACAATAATATTTAACTCTATGGGAACCAGGACTTCACATATTTCACCTTTTCATATCATTTCATATTTTACTCTCTTTGGAGGATCTCACTATATTTTATAGTACTAACCCCATCTTCTACATCTCCCTTATTACCTCCATGAACTTTGTTATGAATTTCTTCATGTGTCATTTTGTAATTATCTCTGTGTACACTATCCCAACATTATTTCTATTTAGACTCTTCTTATAGTGAAAAAATATCCTTTTCACAATTTATATGGTCTTATATAACACTTCTCCATCTCCTCTTTCATTATGTCTATCCATTTCTTAGAGAGAAAATCTTCAATGTATAGGATAGTTCCGCAATTGGTTGACACATTTTCATCCTTCTTCCCTTATGCATTGAAAACATGCCTCATGAAAATAAATGAGTTCATATTTATATAATAAACTCTATGTCTCTTGAAGGGTACCTTTCCTCCACACTATTGATGCTTACCCATTTCCACTGCACAATATTCTTCTCTTTTCCTCCAATTGTCATCATCCATAAAATTCTAGCTTTTATTTATTAAAATTCATCTTTAGTAGTGTTTGATATATATTATATTATTATTTTTTTTTAAATTTCATGAAAAGTTTCCTCATTAATATTTTATTGTGCTCAATAATATCTAATTGTGAAAAACACAACTACTCCATTTCTTCAATAACTATCTCCACTTCATTCAGTTTCAATTATCCCAAGGAAATATTTGCTAGGAAAAATTATTCCAAAGATTCTCCTCTCTAGATTAATAACTATTACTTCCTCTATATCATTTTTAATTCTATTATCTCTTCTCTCTTCTATTCTCTGACTTGCTTTTCTTGATGATCTATCAACACTTCAATTTTAGTAACTATTCCTAAGTTTGCATGTTCCCTTTATGTTTTCCTTTCACAACTTAGCCTTTATGCAACTTATTCTAAACTATCATATCTATATGGCTAATTAATCCTATTTTTACATAATAATCCTACATATGCATCATATTTACTATGAAACTATTGTATTAATATCTCCACTCATAATATTATGCAATTCATTTATCCAACAAGATAACTTATTTTCCTCATCTATCATAGATATAAACTAATTTTTGATAGGAGGTTATGTCCTTAGGTCTATGGGGTATGATTAATAATTACATTAGACCACACATCCAAAACATTTACACATAAATATATAGATTTGATGCATAAATCTTAAATATATATTGATAAAAAAAGAATACATATATCTCTTCCTAAGAATGAGATATAAGGTTTTTTGGGATCAAGTTACACAAGATTTTAAGATTTATCTATAAACAAATAGAGCCTCATATACTTTCATACAAACTTTCAAGGCTATAGGACTTCTCCCTATCAAACTTTTTCTTTCTCTCTCTTGCTCACTCTATATGTAATTCAACAAAGTCTCCTTCTAAGTTGGGAGGTTGATGCTCAAACATGGGACTTCCACATCTTTATATATTATTTGAACTTATATATGTTTCTTGTTTCATCCTTATGCTGGCTAAAATAAATCATTAAATGCTTTATAACATATCCCACTATTTTTATTTAAATATGTAGGTCTGTAGAATAGGATAGGTCCTATAAATATCATTTCATGATGGATCTACATTTCATATTCAAATTCACCTACTCACACCTTTGACATTTGGTTATCCTTCACACATCTAAATGAGAGTCTAGGTGATTAGACATAGATCCACATGGTTTAGTCATATGCTTACACATAAGTATGTTTTATCTAGTAATTTTTCTTATCTATGCTAAGGTTCTATTGATGATGGAAATTTTACTATCAAAAAATCAACCTTTTCACCTATCATGAAGTTTAAGGTGGAATCGTACCTATCTAATCATGGATTTTTAAATTTTCAAATATGATCCTAATGATATGAGGGGTTTTTTATAAGTTATGAGAAATAATACATAAGTCATAAAATGTAACATATTTCATTATAATAATTAGAAATCCACTTTATCAAATCATGAATCAATTTAGTTAATCTATTCTATCTGATAGAGAAAACCTATAAATCAGATAATCTCTTGAAAAATAGAAATTTGATTTAGTAAATATATGTATATTCCAAGTAATATCTTGTTTTTTGTTGTAATATACTCCACGTTAACCTCAAATGACAAACCATAAATATAAGAAACATATTTGAGATAATATAAAAGATATTCAATTACGTAAACAAACAAAAGAGACAAAAAATAACTAACAAACTAACTAAAAGAAAAGAGAACATAAAACAACTATGCTAAAGAAAGGACAATAAAATACTCAAACAACTAAGTCTAAACTAAGAAACAACCTTAAATATGAAAAGATAAAAATTATTAAATAGATCCAATAAACTAATCTAAGACTAAACCTAAACTAAAATTAATCTAAATATCTATAAATCAACTATTTAATAAATAAGTAACAAGTCTAAACTAAAATAGGAGTAAGACTATAATCTAAAATTTAAATAGGTTTAAAATGTAATCAAAGACTAAGATTAAAAATTAAAGAACTTAAAATCTATAATAGAAATTTAAGAAAATAAATAATTAAAGAAGCAACCTATTTATACTTTCCAATATAAGAAAGAGAATAAGGTATTAATATAAGAAATTAATTGAAGAAAAATAGAATTGAACCAGAAAAATATACACATAAAGATAAATATAAATCTAAAAAATAGAAATAGAAACTTAGATTAAGAAAATATAAATGATGAAATTATATTAAAATTAGAGTCAATATAAAGTAAAATAAAGTGTGTGAGTCTCAAAGGAGAGTCATTTTAGTAGAAAAGATAGATTATATTGAGAAAAGCAACATCTTTCTTTACAATAATTTGAGTGACAACTTTGCAATCAAAATAGATCAATGAAATGTTATAAAATAGAAAATTATTCATCATTATTTAGGTTGAATAATTAGAATCTACTCATAGGACTGTGAATAGCAATCATCAAAAGATGTTAAACATGGAAATATTTAGATAATCAATCATAAATAATAATAAAAATTAGATATATTGATGTTGTCTAAGCAATTACTCAACCATCAGATAATGTACCATTAGATCTATCTGTAAAAGTCATACTATCTTAGAGAAGTTATATAGAAAAAATAGAGATAAATAATTGACTTCACAAAATGTATAATTCTTCAATACCTATGTTGTTCTTCTATCCTTAAATGAATCCTTGATCTCCTTTTATGATCCAAACATAGTTGAAAAATAAGTCATAACTAACATAGTTATTAGTTTATGTTCGCTAATTAAATTTAAAAAGTCAATTAATCATAAACAATTATTAGATATGACACATTTAATTAAGACTTTAAAAGTCTTCATTGATCAAGTTTTTAAATATAGACCAGGGGTTAATCTTAATGGGTGGGGACCCTCATCAAATAATAATAAATAGAATACATATATCAATCAATAAATAGATAAGTAAAAAATTAATAAAATTATATTTATATAAAACCATAATGCATGTCTAAAATTAACTTAAGCATATATATTTATATAAAAAATTATGTCTGTTTCACTTCTCAAAATATTATCATAAAAAATACCAAAATTTGAAGTAAAGTATCAAAGTGAAAGTATAAAGTTTAGATATGTAAAAAATTTAGTTGAAAAAAAAGTTTATATCCTAGAGGTCCAATATTCTTTTGAATATGAAAGCACTTTAATCACTGGTTTGTCTTTTGCATTAACATATAGATTATAATTTATTTCTATTGCAAAAAATTGCAACAACTTTACTCCGGAGTCAATTTTACGATCATCAATTTCCAACTTGATCCTCTTTAGCATTCTGACCTCCATAGGAGTATCAAGTTCAGTTTGAATATCTACTCTTTTTTCTATAGTATAAGGGAGAATATCCATTGTCCATCTCATACCAACATAACCACATTTTTTGATACTCAACTTTTTAGATCCTATGATAGGGTCACTATTAGAAGATGCTAGACCTAATTTTTTACATTTCATAGTAGGTTATCTATGATAAGGTGAAGGTTTATATGAAACTGATGGAATGGCTAGATTCACATAATTTCTTGCATAAACTATCTCAATCTCAAGTTGGGTGGCCTAATTGGCATGAGGATGATCAACAACAGGTTCAATTCTCTTAAAACTGGGAGGATGAATTGGTAAATGTTGTGGATTATGTTCTAAATAGTGGGAAGCACTACTTTATGAGGGATTTATGGTACCAAACCTATGTCCACAAAAACCTTTGTTTTCCCTATTGCCCCTATTGAATAGATTAAAATGTAAATTATTTAGGACATTCCAAAATTTAGGATCTATGGCATCAAAATAGATATACATCCTAGTACCTCTATGGAATCTGGGACCAAATATTTTAGCACAAACACCACCCCTAGGGCCTTTTCTATTAAAATTATATTGATTTATATTACTATCAAAATTTTGCCCCCAACCTCTGTCATCATTACTCCTAACTAACTCATGTTAATCCCATCCAAAAAATTTAACAATATGAAAATACTCAAAATTTATGACTCAAAATTAATATATGCCACTTCAAAATAAAAATATAACTAAATATCCAATACACAGTCATATATCAAAACTCTAAACTGAATTAACTAAGCGTATCCATGTATCTTATATCACTATGTCCCAATCATCTTATCATCTAAAAATTCAAAAATAGAATTATAACATCATAATTTTATTTTAATCATATCCTAGTCTATTGAAATGAAATTTCCATGTTTCATGTATCAAGTTATTTAAAATTTAAACTAAATCAAACTTGAAATGAAAGCCTTATGGAACACATAACAAACTCTTGCTCAAAACTTGTAAATCAAACCAAAAATAATTCTGTCATAGAAATAATTGTTCAAAATATAAATTTCATCAAAAATTCAACTGAGAGTCAATCCGAGTTATTCAAGTAACTATAACTTCAATATCCAATTTTAAGATAAAGCCAAAAACCTCAATATTAGGATATATTTTCAATACAAATCTCATTTTTAATCTGAACTCTTAAAACCAACACTTGCACTTGAAAACTGGAAGATAAAACTCATGATCTAAAGACTATCATATTTAATAACTTAATAATTTCTTGATATATTTTTGTACACTCTGGCCAACCACATTTGCTTCAATCTTTTATGTATACAATCATCTCAAAATCTTATAAACAAACAAATAGAAACTATCTTTACTAAATCCAAAATTCTTTAAACCATTATAACATAATCACAACAAACTAGAGTAACATCAGATTCATACATATTCTAGACTATGGACACGTTTGTGTTATACCAAATCCTATTATATCTCAACTTCATGATATACATATAAACTTTTTTGAAACTGAAACTAACATGTATGTATAATAAACCATCAAATCCTCCAATTATACACAAAATATGAACATAATTTATTTACAAAACTAAGATCCCCAATAAATTTTTTTAATCTTAAATGTTTATAAATATACTATTTTTAATATTTTGATAGAATATAAAAAATACATTTAAAAAGTGAAGTCTCAAACAAAATGAAATCCCATACATTTTAAGATAAATATGTCATTTATTTTCCAAATCAAGGGTTGAGAAAACATTCACAACCTTTAAGATATTCATGAGAGCACACATATAGAAAAAACCATTTTGGAATCATTTCTAAAAACCATAAAATATTCATGCAAATAATGAATATGTAAAAACCATAAATCAATATCTATAGAGTCGTTCATGCATATTTTATTTCAAAATTTCAAAGAACCCATCGAATCTAGAATCTTAGTACAAGATAAGAAAACATGGATTCATTTTAAACTCAATCTTCTGATCATTTAAAGACCTAGAACATATCAAAAACTAGAAATAGCTTATCATCCATATTCATGCATGAAATAATTTTCAAGACTGAAACATCATTTATTCTTTCAAATATCCATCCATAGATTAGACCATTAACCTTTCTAAATTTTAAAGAACATGGAAACCATCACAATGCATTTATACCAAAACCTCATCTTTTCACCATGAATTAAAGTAGATTACTCAAAAATAACTCAATCTTTCAGTAAATATTCATGTAAACCAGAACTAAAACAAGAACTTATTTCTTTACGTGGTTGCTAGTTCCATCCAAAATCAACATGAATATTTTCTAAATTCATTTTAAACTCTATGAAACATACTTGGCAATGCACTTTTAAATTTTTTTGCATAAAATCCTCAACAAATTTCCTTGGAAGATTGAGTATCACCTAGCTAGAGGTTTGCTTTTCGCAACCAAGCTTTCCAAAATGACCAAAACCTAAGAAAATTAACCTAATTATTTTTCCACCCTCCACCATAACCAACTCAACTAGATGCTTGATTCCTATTGGCTCATGTTTACCAAGGACATACTTATCAACTTTGCTAACTTCATTACCCACATGATCAAATTTAACCATTGCTAACTCTTCATACTAACCATTGCCAACTTCCACCATTAGAGCTAGACATGATCTACATTAACTCTACCTTGCCACCAAATATCCCATGATGATCTCAAAGCATAAAAAGTGTGCTTTGCATTAAATTTTTATTCAAAATCACCATGTCATGATGAGTCATCAAGAATTTCCTAGTTTATGATGTTAAATAATTACCGCATCATGGGACCATATCAAAATGAAAACAATAACCATGTCGTCACTTATGTTTCAAAAACAAGGACTTAAATATTTACTATGATCTTTAAATCAATAATGGCTTAGAATTCGGATGTCAAATAGGTCCTTAGAACTATAAAACCTTAGAATAATGATCTTAGACTATGCATAAGTCACAAGATCATTAGATAAAATGAATAATAACTTAGGCTAGATAATATAAAACTTGGAATCTTTAACAACAATATCAAATCAAATTAAATACATCAATGTTTTTAATGTTCATTATATCACAAGGAGTAAAAAAAATGAGCCTTCAACTGGATCTGTATCTTCATAACAATCTTTCAATAAAGAAATGCATTGATTTTTCATATATGGTGCTTTCAAAATACAATAATAATCTATATACCATCACTATCTATTATAAACCAATAATCACATCATCCATGTACATAAATGAAAATAAAAAACTCATAACAAACTTGTTCAAACTATCAAACCTAAAAATCCAATCCTGAAATTGTCACAACAATCCATATTTTTTGAGATCACTAGACATATTATATCAGATATATGTATTTTCAAAATTGAAATCGTTCCCAATTGAAATAATACTTCATGGCTTGATTATGACTAAAAAACAAGATAACTAATCATATACATAAATATATATATATATATATATATATGCATTTCATTCATTTATCCACCATTTTTTTGAAACCACTATATATGTATATATATATATATATATATATATATATATATATATATATATATACACACACACACACACACACACATATACATATACATATATATATATATATATATATATATATATATATATATATATATATATATATATATATATATATATATATATATATATATATATATATATATATATATATATATACATACACACACACACACACACACACACACACACACACACATAATCAAACTTATGCATCCAAATATACTATTAATTTATTGAGTCCTTGCCACCATTTTAAACTTCATGAATAAGTCATCTCTATGGTAGAAACAACATTAATTTTGGAAAAATTGAGGGGGTATAAAAAATAGGCATAACACTAGTGACCTTGCTAGTTAGTTTTGTGTAATGAAATTGAGTTGCAACAAACAATCCATTGATAAAGACATAACATTGAGAGTGTGATCCAGGTAAATAATTTCTAAATTAGCTAAGTACGAACCCTTTAAATAATAAATTTTACAAAAGGATGTACTGTTTGACTATGTAAATGAAAATGAAACTTTAATTGATATCCAAATCATAACACAAGTGGTAATATATTCAAGGAAATATCAGTTATAAAATTGTTAATTGAATGACACCTAAGCAACTAACATAATTGATGTAGCTGATACAATGCCTAACTAAGCTAAATATAAACAATGTAATAAGCATATTAATTATGCCAACATTCCCCCCTTTATTACATTGTATTTACAAATGTACCCTCAAAATAGATCAAATTTCACCTTTCCAAGAGACTTGGAAATAAAATTTACTATTTGTGAATCCATCATGTAGTACTGGAGCTTGAATATGGTGGTTCAAAACTTCTTCTCTGATGTAATGACACTAAAGCTCAATGTGTTTGGTTCATTCATGAAAAAATAGATTCTTCACAAGCTTCAACACACCTTGATTATCACATAATAGAATTGGTGGTTAATCTTCAATAATCTCCATATCAAACAAAATGAGATGTATCCATATTGCCTTACACACAAATCTTCATGCAATGCAATAATTTGCTTCCATGGATGAGAGAGTAACAACTGATTAGTTTTTGTTGATCCAAAAAATAGGTCTTGATTTGAGATGAAAAATGTATCTTGAAGTAGATTTTCTATCATCAACAGATCTAGCATAGTCTAAGTTAGTGCACACCTACAAGAAGAACTGACTATTCTTCTTGTATTATAGACCATACTAAATTTTACCTCAGACATATCTCAAAACATGTTTTCCTACAACCTAGTGACATTTCTTTGGTTCTTACATAAATCTAGAAAGATAGCTCACAACAAAACATATATCTAGCCTAGTGTAGGTCAAGTAGATGAGACTCCCAATGAGCTATGTATAGAGAGTTTCATCCACTTGAGGGGAATCCTAGAAATGAGAGAGTTGTAAACCTTTCTCCATCAGTGTTGAAAGAGGTTTACAGTTTGACATTCTATATTTTTACATGAGTGTCTTAGTGTATTTCATCTGGGAGATAAAGATGTAATTCTATTTTTGTCATATCTCCAAGCCAAGACAATAATGTAGTAGCCCCAAATCAATCATATTGAAGGATTTATTCAGGTCATTATTTACTACATCAACAAGATCATCTGAACTACTAGTGATCACAATAACATCCACATACAAGACAAGAATGATAATATTTATACCAACCATCTTGATATATATAAATTGAAATTAGAGGGGCTATGAATGAAACCATACTACAATAGGTGATCATCTATTTTTATGTACCATGCATGAGGTGCTTATTTATGTCCATAAAGAGACTTAACTAGATGAAATACCTTATGTAGATGTTTGTCATCAATGAAACCTTCTGGTTGGGTCATGCATACTTATTTTTTTAGATCACCATTTAGGAAAGCACTTGTGATATCCATTTGCTAAATTTTTAATCCATATTGTGCTGCCAGTGCACACATAATTATAATGGTCTTGATCTTCACAATGGCTACAAATGTCTCTTCATAATCAATGACTTCTTGTTAAGTAAAACCCTTTGTAACAAGTCATGCTTTGTGTTTGTTGATAGATCCATCTACCTTGTACTTTGTTTTTAATATCCATTTACAACAATTATATTTCTTCCCTATAGACAGATCAACAAGTTCCCACATCCCATTCTTGATGAGGGCATCATATTCCACATCCATAGCTTTCTTCTATTGGGGTTGACTTAAGGCCTCTTGAACTATCTCTGGTTTGGTGCTGTCAACCACTGAACTCATGAGTGTAAGATTGACTTCATCTCTCACCTGTCTTCTTGTTTGAACACTTGATGATGTGTCTGAATGAGAGCTCAGGTTTGAGTCTTTGACTTTGGAGTCTAGCCATTTAAGATGTCATTTTAGTTATTGATTTGGTGAAGAACTACCTTGTAGATTACCAAGATCAACAAAAAATTCTCTTTATTTTAGCTCACCTTCTTCATTCTCATCATCTAACTATGGGAAAATTCTATGAGAGGTTGTCTAGTCTGTCTCCTTCTGTGCCAATGACTTGAATTGTGACTCATCATAGACCACATCATGACTTTCATAAATATTCTTTATCTCATGATGCATAATACAATATGTTTTGGAGGTAGTGCTATACCCCAATAAAATACACTGGAGGGTCTTTGGTTCAATCTTCTTCATCTTCTTATATGGAACATGCATATAATAAGTACAACCAAATACTTGAAGATGAGAAATAGATGGTTTACAACCACTCCATACCTCTTCTATTGTCTTGTCAATCAAGATATTTATTGGTTCTCTATTGAGAAGATAGACAACCATCTATACTACTTCTACCTAGGATTGTGCCATCAACATTGCATTGGATAGCACACAATGAGCCATCTCCATGATTGAGTGATTGCATCATTTTTCTATTCCATTCTATTGAGGCATATAGGGAGTAGTCAGGTGCTACTTGATGTCATGTTGCTTTATAAATACTAAGAACTAAATGGATTTATTCCCTATAGGTAGATAAATAAGTTCCCACATCCCATTCTTGATGAGGGCATCATATTATGTATCCATAGATTTCTTCCACTTGGGTTGACTTAAGGCCTCTAAAACTATCTCTGATTTGGTGATATCAACCACTAAACTCATGAGTGTAAGATTAAATTCATCTCTCAACTATCTTGTTATTCAAACTCCTGATGATGTGTCCAGAGGAGAGCTCAAGAGTGAGTCCTTGATTATGGAATCTAGTCATTTAGGATGTCATTACGGTTATTGATTTGACAAAGAATTGCCCTATAGATTATAAAGATTAGTGAAAAATTCTCCTTTCATCTCACCTTCTTCATTCTCATCATCTAAATATGGGAAAAGTTTATGAAAGGTTGTATGGTCTGTTTCCTTCTATGTAAATGAGTCAAATACTGACTCATCATAGACCACATCATAAATTTCATAAATCTTCTTCATCTTAGGATCCATGAGATGGTATGCTTTAGAGGTAGTACTATACCCCAAGAAAATACACTGGAAGGTCTTTGGTTCAATATTATTCCTCTTCTTATCTGGAACATACATATAAGAAGTACAACCAAATATTCAAAGATGAGAAATAGATGGTTTACGACCACTCCATACCTCTTCTGATATCTTGTCTAGCAAGATCTTTATTGGTGATCTATTGATAAGATAGACAGCCATCTATACTACTTCTACCTAGAATTGTGCCATCAATTTTGAAATTGATAGCATTCAATGAGCCGTCTCCATGACTCAGGGATTGCATCGTTATACTATTCCATTCTGTTGAGGCGTATAAGGAGTAGTCAGGTACTGCTTGATGTCATGTTGCTTTATAAATGTTGAGAACTCTTTCGTTGTGAATTCTCCCCTCAATTTGAGTGGAGGATTTGAAGTTTCTTCTTAGACTATGTAGCAATATACTAATATAAGGTCTTGAAATGTCTAAGAGCTTTACTCTTGTTTTTCAGAACATCCATGTCTTCCAAGAAAAGTGATCAATAAATAACTGAAAGTACCTGAATCCTTGATGGGATGCTAGCATGGGTTTGTATAGGTCAGTACGCACCACAATAAGACATTCCTTGGTATGAGAGGAACTTCGCTCAAATGGAACATGATTTTGTTTGCTTGCAAGGCAACCAAAACATATTGGAAAAGAATGGTAAAGCTAAGGAATTCCATGTACCATTGCCTTACAACTGATCTAGAAGAGAAAACCAATAGATAGATTCCCATAGCAATAGTGCCAAAGTGTAATGGATTATGTAGTAGAGGTAGTGAGTACAACTTCACTGCTTGAAACTACATCTAAGGTAAATAACTGGTCCTTTAAGAAGACTTTAGCAAGAACCTAACCTTCTCAAGAAATGAGACATGATTTGATGCCTTCCTAGACTAAAAACTCTACTTTTATCTTATGATTCAATAGTTGATTGATAGATAAGATATTTATTATCAAACTAGGGACATAGGGTACCTTTGTGAGAACACAATATCTTATCTCAAGAGGAATCGTGACATGTCCTATTCCTTCTATAACACACTCTTTATCATCATCAATTCAAACTAAATCTATAGTTGGATGAGTTGTTAGTGAATCAAAGAGTTCCTTACATCCAGTCATGCACTTACTGACACCAAAGTCTATTAACCAAACTTTTATCATTTTTGTCAAGGTTTGGGAGACTAGTATAATATCATCATGGGCTCCATATGATATTTATTCTACTACTTCATCACTAGATGAAATATCCTCTTGCTTTTATGCTGCTACATTCCCTTTTTGCTTCCATTATCAAGGACATTTTTAAGATTTATTTGAATTTTCTTTACTAGAAGAGCTCTCTTAACTAGACTGGCCTTGAGCCAAGGCATTATACCATCAATGATTAGTATCATGCATGTGGGTCTTGTAAATTTAACACCACCACTTCATATTCTTAATCTTTTATTGTTTTTTATGTTTTTGTTGCTTCTTTTGAGGTCTTTTATTGAATTTTATACCCCATGGCTTGGGGATTAGGGCTTTGTCTTCAAATTCTTCATGCATAGATTGTATTGCTTCCTCCTATTGAAGCAAATTAACTAGTTCTTCAAAAGACACTACTTTTTTGGTAATGTTGAGTGTTATAATGAACATGTGAAATTGAGATGGGATAGCTCTCAACATGATTAGAACCAACATCTTGTCCTTGATCTTTTCTCCAGCCACAATAAGTTATACTCATAATTATGCAACTCAATGTACAAACTATTCAACCTTTTCACCTAATTTCATACTTAGTGTATGAAGAAGTGATTGCAAATGAAAAATTATGGTCTGGTTCTTCACCTCATAAATTATGGATAAAACATCCCATGCCTCCTTTGATGTTTATATATCATGAACATATAGTTGTACATGATTAGTAATACTAAGAGTTATCATCATGAGCTCTTTTTCATCTGACTTATTGAATATATTTTACTCATCTAGTATAGTAGGATGGGTTACTATTCCAAGAATGATGCTCCATGATTCTACAAATTGAAGACTCATCTGCATCTTCATCTTCTAGGTGGCAAAATTTAACCCTGTCAAGAGTTGGGCATCTGACAATAACGACTTGGGTGTAGACATATTTATGTGTTTCTTTACTTTATTTTTGTAAGAAAATATAAACAAGAACAATATTTATGGTTTTAAAGTTTCAAAAATATTTATAAAGTAATGTACCTTAGAGGGATTTACTCTAATATTTCACATCCCATGGCTTTGGATATTTGACTACACTCTCTTAGTTTTGAGAAATGCTCAATGGACTATTGTAATTACAGGTCTGGATTGTAGTTTATAGACACCTCCTTTGCAAAACATCTTAATTTTTTTCCCATAATGGACTAATCTCTAAGGCTATCAATACGTGGGTTGTAATGCCTCTTTTTGAATGGAGCTAAAACTCTCCTCTACACTTGGCTAGGCTACTCACACAAGGCTTTGAATGCTTTCAACTTTATGTATAGGCTTTGCTCTTAGCTTTGAATGATTTTAGCAGACTTCAAAATTTTTGTATATCTTTTGGTGTTGCCACTTCTGAAGTCAATGATCCTTCTAGGCTTTCATGTCTAGCTTTGACTATTCTTTATAGGATCTATAACTACATCAACCAGGGATTTTGCTCTCTTGGCTTCTACTGCCTTACTGGCTTGCATTCAAGTTTGATAACTTTAATAGATTGTAACCTTCAATGTATCCTAGGCTTTCAAATCTTAAGCATTGACCTTTTACATACAACCGTTACCTTCTATAGGTCATGGCTCTCTTATGTGCTAAAAATAAAATTTGTCTTCCTATAATGGCATCATGGTACTAGCTTTGATACCAGAGTGTAAATGAAAATGAAACTTTGATTGATATCCAAATGATAACACAAGTGCTAATATATATAAAGAAATATTATATATAAAATTGTTAATTGAATGACACCTAAGCATCTAATGTAACTAATGCAACCGATACAATGCCTAACTAAGCTAAAGCTAAACAATGTAATATGTGTATTAATTACACCAATAGAATAGTATGACATGAAGAAAGGGAATTATATAATAGAGAAATTTAAGATCGATGAAAAATCTAATACAAATCACTTAGGAACAAAATCTTGGAATGAAGTAAAATTTTAACAACCAAATATAACTCAGTATAAATTATTATTTTATTACCAAAATTGAATTTATAAGAGTAACTTCTAAAAATAATTTATTCTTAAAGCAAATCTATAGCTTCCTTGTACTCTTCCTTCATAATGTGACACTTTTCTATTTATAACATTCATTGATCCATTCCAAAAGTGAAAATAAAACAAGACAAAAAAATAAAAGCATAAAACAGTAAAAACAAATAAAATAACAAAGCAAAGAAAACAAATAACAAGCAAAAAAAAATAGAAAACAAGAAAACAATAATAGAAAAGAATCTAATCATAGAATAACTTCAAATGATCACTGTTAACTGACTAATGAAATGCATTTCTTTCAAAATATTTAAATGAAAAACATTATTTCCAATAATTTTGGTGACTCTATAAGGCCCAAGCCATAATGAATCAAACTTGTGGTGTTTTCTAGGATCTTTATGGGTTTTATCCCAATATAAGACTAGATCACCAACTTTAAAATTTTTATAAAAAAATTTTTAATTAAAAAACTTCTTTAATTTTTGCTTAGCTCTTTCTAATTTATGTATTGTTTTTAATTTAAATTCATCAAGAGCTACTAAATCATGTAATCTTTATTTAATTAAATTTTTATCTTCAACTACATATTGTAAATTAGTTCTAATTGAAAAAATCTGAAGTTCTATTGACAAGTTAGACTCAAATACATATGTTAACATAAAAGGTGAATAACCACTTACTATCTTAACAATAGTCCTATTATCCCATAAATCTTCAAAAAATTTGAGATGCCAATTTATTTTATTATCTCAAACTAATTTCTTCATAATCAAAATCATATTTTTATTTATGGACTCAACTTATCCATTTTCTTGAGGATAATACCTAGATAAATGACTAAAATTAATAAATTATTTTCCTAAGAATTATATACTTTTGTTTGAAACAAACTAAGATTCATTATCTAAAATATTTTCATACGAAACTCCAAATCTAGAAAAAATATGGTTTTCTAAGAAAAAGATCACTTACGCTGTTACCGGACTCTTAAGTGCTTTGGCTTCTGACCACTTAATGAAATAAAATGTGGTTAATAAAATATATCTATGATCTACAAATGAAGGTGGGTGAATATTTTAAATAAATTCAATATCGTATTTTATAAAATGTTTTTCATTTCAAGAATAACAAGGTTTAAAAGTATTGTAGGCAATTTATCTCTTCTAACAAATAATTGACAAGGCATGTAAAAATGAATTAACTTATAAGCATCTTGAAACAACGTAGGCCAATAATAACGTACTCTTAAAAACTTATAAGTGAATATTTTTTTATCAGAATGTATATAACAATTTCTTTCATGATAGCCTCTAAGAAGCTTTTGTGTCTGATCATGTGTAAGACATCTCAACAAAACTCCATCTTTATTGAGATAAAATAGAAAGTTCTTTAAAAAAAATAAAATTTAAAAATTTTAATCTTAATAAATGGCTTTAATTTTTATCTAAGTTATTAGGACATACCTAATTTTAAAAATAATAAAGTAAGTCATGGTACCAATCATCTTCAACTAATGAATAGTCCTAATCATGCATTTCAAGACCAATATTATTTTTTTTTGAAAAATCAACAATCTTCATTGTCCTTAAATATAGTTTTAAATTTATATTTTCATCAATAGATAAAATTAAAATATTAATATTTGAAGAAGCATTTTTAGCTAAGTGTTTTGCCACTTTTTTTACCTTTAATTATTTTAGAAGTTTTGAATTAAAGATCAAACTATTGAATGTGTAAAATTCACTTAAAAATCCTTTCCTAAATGGTTGGTTGTTTTCAAAGATAAGACAAAATAGGGACATTAGATCACACAATTTTTTTTCATCAATAAATATTAAAATTTAATCAAAGAGAAAATTAATGAGAAAATAAATTTCTCAACAAGGGGATAATTGATTTCTACATCTTTTAAAACTTGGCTCATATAATTGATAAATTTTTCTTCATTATTTTTAAATTCTTGACTTATTATAGCTCAAATAGGTTTTTTATAGCATTAACATATATAATTAATGCTTTATTTAAATCAGGTTTAGTTAGAACATGAACACTTGCAATGGCATTCTTAACATAATTAAAAGCCAAATCAATACCTTCATCCCAATTAAACATTTTATTTATTTTAACCAACAATTGTAATGTATTAGACTTGTTAGCAAAATATGAAATGAATTTTATAATAAAATTTATTTTACCAAATAAAGGCCTCAAACTAGATTGATTTTTGGAGGAGGTAGTTCTTTAATTTCTTTAACACGTTTAAGATCAATAGAAATACCATCTTTTAAGATAACATGTTCTGACAACTGAATCTCTATAACATCATAAACTAATTTTTTTAAATTCAAAGAAATTTAATATTTTATACATCTTGTGAATACTTCATGAAGATGGTATAAATATATATTTTTTATTTTTAAATGCACAGTGAAATCATCTAAATAAAACTAAATAACAATGTCAATTAAATCATCAAAAGCAACAAGCATATATTTCTGAAAAGTATCTCTTACATTCATTAATCTAAAAGACATTCTATTATATTCAAAATTACCTCTATGAGTAGTAAAATTAGTTTTATGTCTATTTTCAAGATTTACAAAAATTTAAATATATCTGGAAAATCTATCTAATAAAGACATCATTTTTAATCTTATAACCTACTATAAAATATGATCAATACTTGGTAAAAAAAATGATGATATTAAATTATGTGTTAAAAATAATTTAATACATAATTTAATATCATCATTTTATGGTCACTTGACTTTTATGATCTCTAAAATTAACACATAATGTAATATCATCATTTTTTTCCTAATCGAAACTAGATTAGCTACCCGTTTTAAATATGTTAGAGGAAAAATGACACCATCATCAATGATTTTATCTATCTCTTTGTTAATGGTGTTTTCTAACAAATAGATAATTCATCAATTTTTTTGCCTAATAGGTTTGATACTAGGCTTAATAGGTATGTTATTTCTAATAATTTTAGTATTATACCCCTTAAAATATTTATATGACTAGGCAAAAACATCAATAAATTCTTTAAATAACTTAATGAATTTAACCTTCTCACTTGAAGTAACATGGATCTTGAGATAAACATACTTTGAATCTTCTTTAGTACCTAAATTGATAGGAATAGTTTCGCCTATGACTCTCCTAGAAGGTTCCTCTATTCTAGAGATTTTATGCTAATCATTGGACATGAATATAAATTCTAAATTCACCAAACTATCAAACAATTTATTAGTATTTAATTACAAAAACTCTCCACAATTTAGTACATAATAATCATGATCAATTTATTTTCCTTTAATTAAATAATATATATGTTCATCACAACTAAACACATGCCAACTATCATTTAAATGAAAAAATTTAGGATGAAAAATTTTAGCAAAAAAGAAGTCTGTAGTAGGTTCAATCCCATTCAAAATTAGATTACCTACAAAATAACAAGTTTATTAGCTCTAACATTATATTATCTAAGAATATGTATGATGTTAAAAGATTCAAAATTTTAAATTAATGACCAAACCTTGTATGTGTAATGGTGTAGACGAGTTTGATTAGTCTTATAAATTTCACAAACTTGTCTAAAAATTAATTTTGAATCTCTAAAGACTTCTAAATGTTTAATATTAAGTTCTATTACTTTTTTCAATTTTAAACATAATGTTTTAAATTTTGTTGTACTATTAATATTTTCAAAGGACAATTTGAAGGCATAACAAAAAAAATTACTTATAAGAGAAATTAGGCAAATACTAAGACCATTACCTTTTTGAGAACAAGCTCCATCAAAGTCAAGTGACCATAAAATATTCATTTTGAATAATTTTTCATGCTGATTTTATGGTTCATCTTAATTTAACAATTCATATGTCCCAATTCTAGTTTCAACATAAGAAATATTTGAAGAAGAATGTCACTCAATAGGTTTACTAGACCAATCTTCTTTTCTTATGAAAATAATTTCATTTTTAATATGAACCCATTTTATATCTCTTCCAACAAAAGCCCTAATTACTTTAGAACAATTTTTTTCTAATAATATTGCATAATTATTAGGAATATCTAATACTTGGTCATTAATCATGTATCTAATTATTTCATCTTATAAAAATTTAATGACTATGTCACGAAACTTACCACAACTCTTAATTTATCTAGAATCAAAACTAAAAAGTCTCTTATTATCCATTTCATAAGATATACCTAGCTGATCTATAATGTATTTAGGAATTATATTCTTTTAGGCACCTATATCTAAGATAAAATTATGAATTATCTTTTTAGTAATCTTAACCATAACATAAAAATTAAGAATTTAATTAGCTGACAGATCATAAATTTGAGCATAAATGTGTTCATTACTATTTTCTTCTTGCAAGCTTGCATTAGCTTTAGGATTATTAACAACCTCATTAATCTTATCAAGCTACCCTAAAAGACTAGTTGTTTGTAGTAAAGAGAATCCAACATTAATTTTTTAAAAATAATTAATTATGTTATAATTTTTATCATCAATTTATCTAAAAATTTAAAGCATGCAATACTAATATTAACTATTTTTTAACCAGTTGATAAAGAAATATTTTGAGCAACATTATTAGTTGGATTATTAGTATTATTTTGAATTATTTTTCCTTTATCATTAGAAAAAAATTTATTATTTTTTGTTTTATTAATTTAAGAAGAACTATAATCTTTATTTCGAGTATTTAAAACATAAGCAATCTTATTTTACAATAGATCATCAAGAGTGTTTATATTGTATACTAGATATTCAAATATTAGATTTTTTCCTTGAAGAAATTTCTTAAGCTTAAGAACAACAAGACATGAATATGGATTATGATACAGTTCAAAAACATTATAGTAATAAGCAATATCTTTATTTTTATCTTCTTTATTATTTCTATTTGAGGAAGAAGGTTTATCATTTAGCTATGTTTTAATAGATACCAGCTCATTACCTAAACTTCGTATGGTCTTTAGAATTTTAGAATTATTTGATTTTAAGGCTAGGGTAAACCTATCTTTAAATCCAACATGTTTAATTTTATTTTTATATTTAATACACAATCTTATAGTTTTATCATACTCTATAATATCTTTATCTTCTAAAACTATTTTATATTTTATAAGTAAAGAATTACAAAGTTAAAATTTAAATAAGATTTTAGAGGGTCTAACATCACATAGGATATTTTAAAACAGGGTCTAAGATAACTTTAAAATGAAATGATAAATGGTCTCACTTGGATCAATAAAAAAATATAAGATTATTGACTAGATCAAAATCTTCTTTAGCTTTTCCAAAAGACAACTCTAACCAATCTTCAAAATCTCTCCAAGTATCAATAACTATGGTAGGTAGACTAAGGAATTCATGGTAAGCTTTTTTTTAAGTGTTTGAGAAAAAAAATTAAGCAAATCCTTTCATTAGTTATTCTAAGAGTAACATAAATTAATCTAACAACTTCTAAGTGATCTTCCCAAGAATCTCTAGTAGTACTAATTGTTTTTAGTAATTTAATCCTTTAAAAGAAGGAAAATTATAAGGATGGATTTCAACATTAATTGTATTAGCAAAAATCTATGGTGTTACAACTATTTGTCATTCTACTTGAGCATCTTATTCATCTTCACTTTCAGTGAGATCATCTTGCTCTTTATTATTTTGTAACCCATGAATTAGATCATATAGCCTCTGTTCTACTTCTAGTTATTTTTATATTATAAGTGTTAGTAGTTTTTATCTTAGTAGATTAATTGTTTAGAACTTAATCTACTTTATTTAATTATAAATTTGTAACATCAGTTTCAAAAGGCAAAAAAAATCATTGCATAGAAAAGAATTGAAAAAAAAAAAGTTCTACACTTAAGATTAGCAGTTAAAACTCTATCTTTATCTTCTCGAATTATTCTATTTGAATTAATAATATCTCATTGAGTCTTAAGTTTAAGATCATAATACCAATCAATCTTAAATTTTATAGTATCTTCTTCTTGGTTTATGACTTGAATGACTTGATGAAGAGTTTCAAGATGATTATACCATACATAACATGTTATATTGAAACCAACATCAACTTGATCATCGTCAACATCTATCCTATGTTGAATAATAAGAGGTTGTTTTTCTCCAAGCACCATGAGCAAGAAGAAAACAAAAACTCAAAATAAATCAGATTTTTGAATGATAACCCCAGTGGAGCCACCAAATTTATTGATGATATAAAGTATACTATCAATGAATAAACCTTTTTTCTTATTGTGAAGATCAAGGTAGAATCATATCAGTCTAATTGTTGAGTTCTAAAGGTTCAACTATGATCCTAAAAATGTGAGGAGTTTTTTATAAGTTCTAAAAAATAATTAATAAGTCATCAAATGTAGCCAAATATGTTGATGATAAAAATTGTACTATTAATGAATCAACTTTTTGATTATTTTGAAGGTCAAGGTAGAATCATAATAGTTTAATCATATAGTTTTAAAGGTTCAACTATGATTCTAAAGATGCGAGGATTTTTTATAAGTTCTATAAAATAATTAATAAGTCATAAAATGTAATTTATTCAATTATAATAATTGGAAATACACTTTATCAAATCATGAATCAATTTAATTAAGAATCTATAATTTATTCTATTTGATAGATAAAACCTACAAATTAAATAATCTCTTAAAGAATAGAAATCTGATTTAGTAAATATATTTATATTCTAAGTAATATCTTGTTTCTTGTTGTAATATTCCTCAAGTTAGACTTAAAAAGATAAACTAAAATAATAATAAATAAATTTGATATAAGATAAAATATATTAAATTATGTAAACAAATAAATGAGACACACAACAAAACATAGCTAACAAACTAACTAAAAAAAAGAGAACATAAAACATCTCTATCAAAGAAAGGACAATAAACTACTCAAAAAACTAAGTCTAAACTAAGAAATAACCTAAATTAAGAAAAAACAATATGGATTACAATGATCAAATAAACCAATCTAAGACTAAACCTAAATAAAAATTAATCTATATATCTATAAATCAACCATTTAATAAACAAGTAACAAATCTAAACTAAAATAAAAATAAAACTATAATCTAAAATTTAAACAGGTTTAAAATGTAATCTAAGAATAAGATTAACAACTAAAGAACTTAAAATATATAACAAAAATGTAAAGAAATAACTAATTAAAGAAACAACCTACTTATACTATCCAATCTAAGAAAGAGAACAAGGTATTAATCTAAAAAATTAATTGAAAAAAAAACATAAATGAACTAAAAACTAAATAGATAAAGACAAATATAAAACTAAGAAATAAAAATAAAAGCTTAGATTAAGAAAATATAAAAGATAAAATTATATTAAACTTAGAGTCAATATAAAGTACAATAAAGTGTGTGAGTTTTAAAGGAGATTCATCTTAGAAGAGAAGATATATTAAGAAAAGCAACATCTTTCTTTATAATAACTTGAGTGATAATTTTACAATAAAAATAGATCAAAGAAATGTCATAAAATAACAGTGTTTATCATTATTTAGGTTGAATACTTGAAATCTTCATATAAGACTGTAAATAACAATTGTCTAAAGATGTTAAACCTACAAATATTTAGATAATCTATAATAAATGATAATAAAAACTAGATATACTTATATTACCTAATCAATTACTCAACTATCAAATAAAGTACCATTAGGTCTATCTGCAAAAGTTATATTATCTCATAAAAGTTGCATAAAAAGAAGAGATAAATTATTGACTTATAAAATGTTTAAGTCTTCAATATTTGTGTTGCTCTTCTGTCTTCAATTTAATCCCTGATCTTCTTTTTATTCTTCAAATTTATTTTAAAAATAAGTTATAACTAACTTAGTTATTAGTTTATGTTGTCTAACTGACTTTAAAAATTCAATTAATCATAAATAGTTATTAGTTACAGATATATTTAATTAAGACTTTAAAAGTCTTAATTGATTAATTTTTTAAATATAAACCAGGTGCTAATATTAACAGGTGGGGACCCTCATCAATTAATAATAAATAGAATACATATATCAATAAATAAATAAATAGATAATTTTGATATTAATAAAATTCTATTTATATTAGACCATATTGTATGTCTAAAATTAATTTAGACATATATATTTATATCAAAAATTAAGTCTAATGCACTTTTAAAAATATTATCATCAAAAATACCAAAATTTGAAGTAAAGTATCAAAATGAAAGTATAAAGTTATATTCTATAAAAAAGTTCAACTAAAATGAAATTTTATCTCCTAGAGCTCAAATAATCCTTTGAATTCGAAATCACTTCAAACACTGGTTTGTCTTGTGCATTAACATACATAGTATAATTCATTTCTATTGTAGAAAATTACACCAATTTTTTTTGGAGTCACTTGTACTATCATTAATTTTTAATTTAATCCTCTTAAGAATTCTAAACTCCATACGAGTATCATGTTCAATCTAATTATCTACTCTTTTATCTACAGTTGAAGGGATAATATCAATTACGCATCTCATACTAGCATAACCACATTTTCCCAAACTCAACTTTTTAGATCCCATGACATGGTTATGATGGGAAGATACTAGACCTAATTTCTTAAATTTCATAGTAGGATCTCTATGATAAGGTGAAGGTTTATCCAAAACTAGAAGAATGGATAGATTGACATAATTTTGTGCATGAACTATCTCAATCTCAAGCTAGGTGGCCTGATTGGTAGGAGGAGGATCAATAATAGCTTCAATTCTCTAAAAATTGGGAGGTTGAATTGGTAAATATTATTGATTATTTTCCAAATGGTAGGAATAACTACTTTGTGAGGGAGTTTTAGGACCAAATCTACATCCATAAAAATTTATGTTTCTCTTATTGCCTATATTAATTGGATTAAAAAGGAAATTATTTAAGACATTCTATATTCAAGATCTATGGCATCAAAGTGGATGGATATATTATTACCTATATAAAATTTAGGACTAAATCTTCTGACATGGAAACCACCCTTAAGGCCATTCCTATCAAAGTTTTGTCAATTAATATTACTATCAGAACTTTACCCCCAACCTCTAACATCGTTGCTCTGAGTTGACCCAAGCTGATCTCATCCAGACATTTTAACAATTTGAAAATAATTAAAATTTACTACTAAAATTCAACAAATGCCCATTCAAAATAAAAATAGAACTCAATATCCAATACACAATCATATATAAAAAATCTAAACTAAATTGAATAAGTGTATCCATGTATTCAATATCATTATGTCATAATCATCTTATCAAGTAAAACATTAGAAATAGAATTATAACATCATAGTTATATTTTAATCATATCTTGGTCTATTTAAATGAATTTTCCATCTTTCATGCATCAAGTTATTCAAAATTTAAACTAAATGAAACTTGAAATGAAACCCTTGCGAAACTTATGACAATCTCTTGCTCAAAAGTTGTTGATCCAACCAAAAATAATTCTATCACATAAATACTTGCTCAAAATATAAATTTCATCTGAAATTCAACTGAGACAATCCAAGTTATTCAAGGAACTATAGCTTTAATATCCAATTTCAAGATAAAACAACAAACCTCAATACTGGGATATAGTTCTAACAAAAACCTCATTTTTACTATTAACTCTTAAAACTAACACTTGCAACTAAAAATCAAAATATAAAAGTCATTAACTCAAGACTATCATATTTATATACCTAAAAACATCTTGATATATTTTTGTACAGTTTGATGGACCGTATTTAATCCAATCTTTTCTATATGAAACCATTTCAAAATCTTATAAATAAAAAAAATTAAAATATCTACACTACAACCAAAACTATTTAACTACTTCTAAGACAATCACAATAAACTAGAGTAATATCAAATTTATAAATATCCTAGAGTATGGACACATTCATGTTATATCAATCCCTATCAGATCTCACCTTCACAATATGCATACAAATTTCTTTAAAATTAAAACTAACATATATGCATAATAACCCATCAAAACCTCTAAATATACACAAAAGGGGTAGATACAAGATAATGGGGGACAAAAGGGGGTTATAAAGTGATACTTTTTTCTTGAAAATAATAATAGGTGAACTTGGAGAGAACATTATAGACACTTAGAAAAGGAATATGACAATGACATAAAAATATAAAATCTGACATTTTGAATTAGGTTTCTAAATATATAATTTTTTCATAATACTTAGATGATAAAAGTGTGTGAAATAGTTGCATTTATGACAATAGGTTGGTCATTTTTTGTAAAAAGATAAGGAGAGCGCATGTGTACAAACACACTTTTTTGAGTAAATGATTGAATTTTTGTATAAAATTTTATATATCGATAGGTGAAATATTAAATATTTTTTAGAATATTTTTTATTATACATATAATTTTTAAATAATTTTACAAGTCAAGACAACTAAAAAATAGAAACTGCAAGTGTACGAACACAACATATTGACCTTAACTTTATGAAAATCATTTTTTTTTAAAAATCATAGTTGACAATGTGTAGATTATTGAACTGTAAGTTTTATAAACATTTTATTAATATTCAAAAATTTATTAGAAAATTTGTGATGATATGTATATAAACTATAAGCAAGTATGTTACATAGAAATTAAATAATAATTATAAATAATATTCTAACATTAAAAAAATTATATATTTGAAAACTACACTTTTTGCTCTATATATAATATTTATTAAAAAATAATAAAAACTACTTGATCATATGTGTCGATAAATAAAAAACACCTAAATTTCTTATAAATTTTCTTGGCTAGTCCATGATAGAATTTGGCTAGGTTTGGGACCCCCCAAGCCTAAAACTGAGAGAAAATTGGAGGGAAAGTGGGAATTTATTTTCGTAAACATAAAAAAGGTGTACACCCTTTTTACAACCACCAATGGGATAATTAATGCATTTGATCATTGGTTTGTAGATCACAAAGGGTGTGCATGATTTTTAAAGTATGCACACCCTTTGTGATTCATGAATTTATTTTGCATTTGCCATGAAAATGACTCCTTTGTTTTGTTTTTTCTAAATACAAATTAGTTTTTCTATTGTAACTATGCAAATTTAATGAATTGTTCATCTATTTTGTTTGAATCACTAAGAATTCTTCAATTTTAAATTTTAAATTGTTTTATTTTGGAAAATATAAATAATGGGATCGAGAAGTGATTACAAAAAACCAATAAAAGAGTTATAAAATGAGGAGATTAAAGAGGAAAGAGAAAAATAAAGAAAAAAACAAGTAGATAGGAGGGCATCCATAAGATCTTCTAGCCAAGGTGAAGGTTCTTCTTCTACACTAGCTAATATTTGTAATGAAAATAACATACCCAATTATATAGAATTTAGTTTACATATGTCTTCAAATGAGATAAGAGAAATGAGTCAATATTTTTTTAAAGATGAAATTCAAAATGTATAACATGTAATTAATGAATTTGTAATGAATTATGAAACATATGGACAAACATAATATAATGAAACATATATTCATAATAAATTTTTTGAGTATGAAGATAATCAACATCAAATAATGACCCCAAATCATGTGTCTCCTAATGAAGAGGGATTTAACTCTCATATAACCCCTAATTTAGATAGTCAACCCTCTAATGTTCCTACTATGGTTGAAGTGTTAACACACATAATTTAATACAAAATATAGCTCATGCATCCACAACTCCACAAATAATAAAATGAACACCAAAGCATTTGGTTAAAATAGATGAAAAAATAATATAACCTATGGAAGGTAAAATGTCAAAAATAATAGTTCAAAAGCATGCTCAACGTGTATGAAACTATGCATTTAAAAATAAAAGCCATACAAAATGATGTAAATTATTTATTAAATTAATGAAAATACAACAAATGTGTCCTATGAAGCATAATTTGGGGTTAAGAATACTAAATATAGAGGAAACAATAGTACAATAGTAAAGAATCTATTTAATGCATTTAAGACAATAGGAATTAAAAGTTAGAATAAAGATAATAATGTGGCAAGATGAGTAATAATGGAATCTATAATGAGTAAGTCAACATCTAAATCTAAAATTCATAGTAAAATAAGTAAATCTTTGAATTTAAATAGAAAATCTCTAATAAATTCTATTAAAAAAGAGCAAGGCTTGATGACCCCTCACTCATGGATTATTGGGCATTTAGTGGTAAACTCCCATGAAAATATAAGGTATTGGTTGAAGGAACAAAATACTCAATTAATATTTTTTAGAATGACAACACAATTGTCTCATCTAATCTAAAAGATGTTAAAATAATAAAAGGCTCAAAAAATCATGAGACACTTGCAAAACATTTTTTAGATAGAATTTTATAAAAAGTTTCTTCAAAATTTTTATGGCCGAGTAATAATTAACCAAAGGTCATTTGAGATGTGCAAGCCTTTCTATGTTAAAATCACCCAAGCACACACCATATGCTATTGTAGGGTACATGTTGATTTTTCTATGTATTTTAATGTTTTTCATCATATACATTTTAATTTACATATTGATGAGATTTTTCAGGATTGTATGGTGTCTTCCCCACCTAAAACATCAAGAGAATTAATCCAAGATCTTTTTTGCCAAAACCTTGAGGGATAGTCTTTTTTGCCAAACAATGTTTAGATAGGGCATGTAATAGTTGTGGTGGGTTAAATTTTATGAGTTGTTTACATGAAGATATTTCACATGAATTTAGAAATCAACTAATTGATTATAATAAGTATAGATCTGTTAAGTATGTGTTAAAAGATAGAAATGAGTCATCAAGATATCAATTAGTTATGAACAAAGATTTTATATGTGATTTCAAGTTTGAATTTATAAATAATATTATCTATCAATATGCAAGACACACACATAAATCAAAATGATTAGATAATCAATCCAAACCATGCAAGGATAACTTCCTAGTTAGCACCATTATTTTGGTTGTAGATTTTGTTGAAAGCTATAAACTACAACCATAGAATGAGGTTCAATCCCAATATTTCAATTTTATTAACGTTATAATTTTTGTTCATATTACATTTATACATGTTCTTGATAGCACAGAAGACAACATAAAGATTTTGAGGGAGTACCATTTTTATATGAGTGATGACAGATCATATTCTCCATAGTTTATCCACGGTTGTTTTGAGATATTTTATATGAATATGAATGAAAGACAAATCATGTTTGATACATACTACATTTGGTCAGATAATTGTACAGAGAAATTTAATAATTCTTATATATATTAATAGTTAATAAAAATTCATAATAAGAATGGCATTCAACATTTTTGGATCTTATTTGAGGCTAGGCATGGAAGAGGGAAACATGATGGTGTTGGTGCATGTGTAAAAAAAGCTCTTAAAAGAGAGAATGCAAAGCACAAAGATGGTGTTAATTTTATCGATGGAATAAGTATTGTGACTTGTTGTAATGAAAATATTTGTCATAGATCAAATAAACATTTTCATGTACAAAGATTATTTTGGTTAATAAAGGAACAACATAAGACAATGTATGAAGATTGCATTACAATACTTGGATCAATTATTTTCCACTCCGTTAAAAGCTCAAATTCAAGTTCATGGACTATTTATACTAGGATATGATATGTTTTTGTCCCTCATGTATGGAATTTAATTAGAATTAATATGAGTCAAAAGAATAGGTTGAAGAATGGGATTGTAGACCCATATCACCTATGGAGAGTAGCCATTCACTCCAATAATTGATAGATTATGAAAATGCATCATTAGTTGACTTTGATCACATCTCAAATCTTGTGTAATTAGGTACAATTTATTATTTAATCAAATATACAACCTTAGATATCAGTGATATTTTTATTTTTACTATATGTATTTACAATCTAATTATTTAAATGTATGGCATGTTTTTGTAGTAATTAAACCTAATAAAAATGATGAGGGAAGAGACTAATACTTGTGTCATTATGTAGAGGCAAAAAAAAAAATTAACCATAATTTTTATGGATGAAGAAGAGATAATTTATCCCACTAGACCCATAGTGGTTCTTAGAACTTGGCTTCATAGGTACTATCATAAAAAATAAAATAATTTTTATTTGAGAACTTTGAAACATACAGGATGATGCTTCATTATTCAAACCTTGTTATAGATACAAATTTTGAAATGATGAAATATCATGGAAAGCATCATAATAGAACTTTGTGAAAGGTGCATGAATTTGACCATGAAGCAATTCTTGAAACACTTGAAAACATAGTTGATATTGAAGGTACATTAGATTGAATTAATAAGTTTATCTAATTTATTTCAAATTAATATAATAAAGTTATCTAATTTAATGTATTTTATTTTTCAACTATTTTATAATTATTATTTTTATTTATGTTTAAAATTTTTACTAACAATTTAAATGTAGGTTAGAGGCACCATATGAGCTTCCACCTTCACGTGGTTGGTGTCGTGAGTAGAAAAGATTATCTTATTGAAATGAAGATAATCCAAAACAATTTATATTAATCTCATCTACCTTAACAATATCCTTTTTCATATTCTCTTTATTTATCCTTTAAAGAAAACACTAATGGATGGTCACCCTTTAAGGATGTCATCATGAAGTCATTTTTGGATTGAATTAAAGTAAAAGGTGTTCTAGATTAGTTTTTTGTCCTTAGGAGTATTTACTAGCTGTCTAAGATTCATAAAATTCAATCATTATAGTTTACCATCAAAAGTACTATAGAGGGTTCATAAAACTCAAACTTTTTAGGGTTTCTAATGCCTTGACCCTCATATGACATGGGTCTGCTTATTACATTAAGTTGTAACCAAGGGTGTGTCCACGACTCCTACATGGGTCTTAGGAAATGATCTCAGTTTGTTTTGAAAGTCTGTTGATATTACAAACCAAGGAAGTTTACTCCTAAATAGGGCTAGTAGGGGCTTAATGCTAGAAAGAAACCTAATTCAAGAAAGTGAGTAGAGGGACTAAACTTATCTACATAAATAGGGTTAGAAAAAGTGTCTTATAAGAAAGAAGTAAATCTTGATTTGAATTAAACTTCATTGGACTTTGATTCCCCATGCAAAGCTTACTTTGGCATTGATGATTTATGAGATTATGATGAAGGTTAAATAAAGCACATGAATAGTTAATGATACATATTATTGAAGGTTATTGGATGATTTTTTGATAGTGTAAGGATCATTTGAAACTAGTATAATATTTTCCTATAGTTTTCATAACATAGAAGGTTAATAAAATATTTCTATGTTGGAAACCTACACAATGCAATCAAGAACAAGAAATTTTGATATAAAATTTGCATCAAACATGAAAGAAATCTTATCTATTTTCTCTTAGAGGACATGTCTTAGCATGTGTAGGATTTAGTGGTTTGTCTATAGCCCTCACAATTTTGGTGAAACATGTGATGGAAGTTTGCTCAATTTGTACATTCAGGGATGAGTGAATTCTCTTAAGGTATGCCTCTGATCAACTACAAATTTTGATCCTAAGGGTTTATCAATACATGAAAAAGTTTATTATATCCTAAAACTTCTTATCTTGACATTTTTGCATAGATGATTTATCAATTGGGCCAATGAGTCAAAATCTACGACCCTCACTGACCAAGTTTTGACATGTTCTAAGATAGATATGAGAGAAACCTTATTTCCACATCTTTTCCATCATGAATTACATAAAATCCTATTGATATTGTTTATAGGGCTCATCCCCACATATGTAGGACCTGATGATTTATCTCTAGCCCTCATGATTCTCATTTAACACGCTACATTAGTTTGCTCATTTTGCACATTCGAGGACAAGTGAATTATCTTAAGGGATGCCTCTAATCAACTAAAAATTTCACTCTTGGGGATCTACCAAGGCCTGAAAAAGATGATTGTAGCCTAAAAAATCCTATCTTGATGTGTCTATGTTTATATTTCATCAAATGGGCCGACGAGTCAAAATTTACGACCCTCACTAACCAAGTTTCACCATGTTCTAAGATATTTACTTGTGATAAAAACCTCAGTGCCACATCTCATCTATCACATGTTACATAAAATAATATTGGAATTTATTTTATGACTGATTCTTCCATGTGTAGGACTTGATGGTTCATTTCTAGCTCTCACAGCTCTCATGCAATGTGAGATAGAAGTTCACTCATTTTACAAAGTTGGGGATGAGTGAATTCTCATCAGGGATACCTCTAATAAATTGTAAATTTCAATATCATAGGTCTAACAAGATTTTATAAAAGTGATTATAGATTAAAAACTCCTATCTTGACATGTCCACATAGATGGTTCATCGATTGGGCTGATGAGTTAGAATCTATGACACTCATTGACCAAGTTTTGGTAGGTTATTAGATATTTTGATACAATAAAAACCTATTTTTTGCATCTCATCCCTAATTGGTTACATAAAATACTCTTGTTATTTCTTATATGGTTTGTCCTTGCACATGTAGGACCTAATGGTTCATCTCTATCCCTCATGGTTCTCGTGCAATATGAGATAGAAGTTTGCTCGTTTTGCACATTCAGGGATGAGTGAATTCTTTTAAGTGATGCCTCTGATTAACTAAAAATTTCTCTCTCAAGGGTCTACCAAGACCTAAAAAAGGTTATTCTATAATATAAATGTTTATCCTAATAAATCCACATAGATGGTTCATCGATTGGGCTGATGAATCATAATCTATGACCCTTACTGACCAAGTTTTGGCATGTTCTAAGATATCTAGCTATGAGAGAAAACAAAATTCCACATCTCATCCATCATGAGTTACATAAAATCCTCTCTATATTTATTATATGACTTGTCCCTCCATGTGTAGGACTTGACAGTTCATATCTAACCCTCATGGTTTTTTTGCAACACGTGATAGAAATTCACTCATTTTGCACACTCAAGGACGAGAAAATTATCTTAAGAGATTCCTTTGATCAATTTAAAATTTCACCTTAAGGGTCTACCAATACCTAAAAAGGGTGTTTCTAGAAAAAAATTGCCTATCCCTATGTGACTATATAGATGGTTCATTGATTGGGCTAATGAGTAAGATTATATGGCTCCTGTTGTCTAACTTTTATCATGCTCTAAGATATTTGGCTGTGAGAGAAACCTTGGTGCCACATATCATACATCATGAGTTATATAAAATCCTCTATATATTTATTAAACAAGTCATCCCTCCACATCTAAGACCTGATGGTTCATCTCTATCCCTCATGGTTCTCATGCAAGGCATGATGAAAGTTCACTCATTTTGCACAATCAAGGACGAATGGATTCTCTTACAGGATGCCTCTAATGAACTAAAAATTTCACTCTCAAGGGTATTTCAAGAATTAAAAAAGGTGATTCTAGACTAAAATTCCTATCCTGATGTGTCCCTATAGATGGTTTGTTGATTATGCTGATGAGTTAGATTTTATGGCCCCCACTAACCAACTTTTACCCTATTCTTAGAGATTTGGCTATGAGAAAAACCTTGTTGCCACATCTCATCCATCATGTTCTAAATAAATTCCCCTCAATCCCTCTTGTAGGACTTGTCACTCCACATGTCGTAACTAATGGTTCATATCTAGACCTCATAGTTCTTGTGCAATGTGTGACCAAAGTTTGCTTATTTTGCACACTCAGGGATGAGTAAATTCTCTTTAGGAATATCTATGACCATATACAACTTTAATTTTTGGATAGATACTAAGACTAGACAAAGGTCATTATAGCCTAAAAATTCCCATCTAAACGTGTTCATGTAGATAGTTCATTGATTGGTCTGATAAGTCAGATTTTATGCCCCCCACTGACCAAATTTTACCCCATTCTGAGATATTTGGACAAAATATAAATGTCATTATCACATCTCATTCATCATAATATATAAAAAATAATCCTAGGATTTCTTAGAGTACTCATCCCTACATGTGTAGGACCTAACAGTTTATCTCTAGACCTCAAAATTATTGTGTAACATGCGACCAAAGTTTACTCATTTTGTACACTCAGTGATGAGTGAATTATCTATAGAGATGCCTCTGGCCAACTATAAATTTCACTTAAAAGGCCTAAAAGAGACTGGAAAAAGGTAATTACATCCATCTGAACATGTTTGTGTAGATAGTTTATTGATTGGGCTGATGAGTAAGATTCTATGACCCCTACTGACCAAATTTTAACGCTTTCTAAGATATTTTTCCATGAGAAAAACCTTGATTCTCTGTCTCACCTACCATTATCTATAAAAAATCCTATTTATATTTATTATAGAACTCATCCCTGCATGTGAAGGACCTACCAATTTATCTCTAGACCTCACAATTTTCTTGCTATGTGTGACCAAAGTTTACTCATTTTACACACTTGAGAATGAGTGAATTATCTTTAGAGATGCCTCCAACCAACTATAAATTTCACTTTTGGGGCCTAACCGAGAATAGACAAAGGTCATTCTAGCCTATAAATACCCATCTGGATGTGCTTGCATAGATGGTTCATCTATTGGACTAACAAGTCATATTCTATGACCCCCACTGACCAATTTTTGCCTCAATTTGAGATACTTGGCCTTTAAAAAAAAACTTATTTATGCATCTCATCCATAATTATCTAAATAAAATATTTTTTGGATTTATAATAAGACTCATCACTACATGCATAGGACCTAATGGTTCATCTCTAGATCTCATGGTTCTTGTGCAATGTGCAACCAAAGTTTACTAATTTTATACACTCAAGGATGAGTGAATTCTCTTCAAGGATGCCTTTGAATAACTATAAATTTCAATTCTAGGGCCCAACTAAGAATTTATAAATATCCTTTTATCTTAAAAATTCCCATCTAGATATGTTTGCATAGACGGTTTATCATTTGGGTTGACGAGTCAGATTTTATGGCCCATACTGACCAAATTTTACCTTATTCTAAGATATTTAGCCATGAGAGAAACCTCATTGCCATTTATCATCCAACATAAGATATAAAATATCCTCTTATAATTTCTTAGAGGACTTAATCTCTAGACCTCATGGTTCTCATGCAATGTATGATCAAAGTTCAATTATTTTTCATACTTGAGAATGAGTGAATTTTATTTAGGGGTGCAAATGAACAACTACAATTTTCATTTCCAGGTCTTGATTGAGACAAAACAAAGCTTTTTATAGCCTAAGAATTCCCATCCAGTTATGTTCACATAGATGGTCTATCAATTGGGTTGATGAGTCAGATTTTATGACTCCCATTAACCAAGTTTTACCCTATTTTAAGAGATTTGGTCGTGAGAGAAAAACTCATTTTTGCATCTCATTTATCATGATCTAGACAATATCCTCTCAAACTACTTTAGAGGACTCATCTTTGCAATTGTAGGACCTAATAGTTCATATCTAGACCTAATGGTTCTCATGCAACGTGCGACCAGAGTTTATTCATTTTACACTCTCAGGGATGAGTGAATTCTCTTTAAGGATGACTTCAACCAAAAAATTTCACTTTTGGGCCCTGATTGAGACTAGAAAAGGGTAATTATTTCCTAAAAATACCCATCTAGATGTGTTTGCATAGACATCTCATCGATTGGGTTGATGAGTCAGATTATATGGGCCCCACTAACCAACTTTTACTTTATTATAAAAGATTTGGCCATGAGAGAAACCTCATTGCTACATCTCATCTATCATGATCTAGAAAAAATACACTCAAAATTTTTTAGAATTCCATTCCTTACATGCATAGGACCTAATGGTTTGTATGCAAACCTAATAGTTCTCATGTAATATGCGACTGAAGTTTGCTCTTTTTACACACTTAAAGATGAGTGAATTATCTTCAAGGATGCCTTTGACCAATTACAAATTTAGCTTATGAGGCCCAACTGAGACCAGTCAAAGGTCTTTATATCCTAAAAATGCTCATCTAAATGTGTTTATGTAGATGTTTTATCGATTGGCTAATGAGTCAGATTTTATGGCCCCTGTTGACCAGCTTTTAACCCATTATGAGATAGTTGGCCATGATAAAAAACTCATTTTCATGTCTCATCCATCATGATTTAGACAAAAATCTTTCAAAATTTCCCAGAGGACTCATCTCTGCACACGTAACACCTAATGGTTCATCTCTAGACCTCATGGTTCTAATGTAATATGGAATCAAAGTTTCCTCATTTTGCACACTTGGGGATGAGTTAATTATCTTCAGGGATGCCTCTGTCCAACTATAGATTTCAATTCTAGGGCTCAACTAAGACTAGACAAAGGTTATTTTAGACTAACGATTCCCATCTAGATGTGTTTGCATAGATGGTTCATCGATTGGTCTGAAGAGTCAGATTCTATAGCCCCTACTGGCCAGCTTTTATCCTATTCTAAGAGATTTTGTAGTGAGAGAAACCTCATTTCCACATATCATCTATCATGATCTAGATAAATTCCTCTTCGGATTTCTTAGAGGACTCATCTCTCCATATGTAGGACTTGATAGTTCATCTCTAGACCTCATGGTTCTTATGTAACATTCAATTGAAGTTTGCTCATTTTATACTTTTGAGGCTAGCTTTGTTTTGATCCTTTCAAGACATTTATGCTTATTTATGATTCATCATTATCCCAAATTTATTTATGATAGAAATTACTTTTTTTAAATGGACCAAATATATGTGGTGTTTTACTACATAGTGCATTAGAATAAATTCAAGCTCTAGGAAGAATCCATTATGTGGCTTCAACAACTTGTCAATTTTTTGTTATTGGGACATTGATTTCATTGATCACACTATAAACTCTTAATTTATTTCCTACATAGGTGTATCAAGATAAACTATGATCAACATTAAGCTATGCATGTGTATGATTAGTTTATGACATTTTTAAAAAGAGACCAATGTGACTTTAGTTAGTTCAGTTGACTATAAGACGTTGAAGAAGCAATATTTTGGGTGTACATCCTAAATTTTTGGTTTCACTTGATATATGTAGAATCTCAATCATATAAGTAAACCCTTCCTAATAATATGTTATAGACTTCAAAAGGCACAATTCTAGAAGTGATGGTGCCATCCATAGGCTCAAATTTATACTAGAATGTGCATTGACTCCAAACCTATATATTTGTATCTTATTAAGTCCACCCTAGGGATTATAGCTTGCAATTCCCAATAGTAAGAACATGGTATGGAAGTGGTGTTGGTGATTAAAAAGGTGTTATTTGGTTCAATGTCATCTATATGTGCATGATATGATGTAAGTTTCCAAATAAAATATTGTTATGCCCAACATTGAGAGTGTTCATGACTCTCTGGTAATTGTTGATGGCACCACTTTTCACTATAATTATTCTTGCCTTTGTCTGAGATAGAAGGCATATGAGTCAAGTTATGTGTGGCCTTTTTAGGTTGATATCCTTTACAAAAAGTGTTTTTATTCTATTCCATAGGTCTATATGGGGAATTATGTGTGGGTTGGAAAATAAATAGCAAATATAAATGAAACAAGTAAATAGCAAATATCACAGGTAAATGTAAAATATACATAATGATTCAAAGTACCTAACTCAGAGAATAAGGTGAATTTTTCTGAGCCCACATTAAGTAATAATTCAATCATTAACCATTAATATGTGTAAACATTATATAATAAAAATAGAAAATACACATAGTTAAAGGAGTCATATTGTCAAATAGTATATATGTTATATATGAAAATTTCTATGTCATAGTTTAACATAAATAATATAACATATATCAAGAAAAAATGTAGACCATGACATGTACATAGACAAAATGTGACATATAGACATACAATGTGGGCCATATCGTCATACAAAATTGATTGTGCCTACAACTATGTACATAGACAAAATATTCCATATATAAATACAATGTGAGCCATATCGGCATACAAAATAAATTATGCCTAAAACTAGATTTTTAGCACAACAACTAGATCTCTTGCTTCTCATTACCTCTAAATAGTTTGTGCTTTGTTGCCATAGACATAGATCTAGGTGTCTTGGATGCCTCGGTATGAGGAGATAATCTCCTCTCAACATGTGAGTCATCCCTTACTTCATCGATAACCAATGAAAATGTTTGTCTCTACACAACATATAAAATATAAAACTTATGCATTAAAATTGTATATTAAAAAGTTGATAAATTTTTCAAGAAATGTACAATTTTGTAAAATGATTCTAAACTCACCATATTCCATCTAAATGGTTGTCTAGGGATATGAAACTGCATATACCCATATGATGGGGAATCATGTGGAGCGTACATATATCATTAGATCTAGAGTTGCATACAATTATGTAACTACGACATAAAATATTACTGCTTAAAAATAAAAATAATTAAACTATGTGTTCTCACCAGTCTTTATCCCCGAATCATAACCTATTATGGATAAAGTGGATTCTTCGATGTAGCAGTAACATCACCTATACATTTTTCTCATCCATGAGGGGTGCCCATAAAATCCCTCATCTATAAAACCAATAAATGAATAATATGTGAATCTAATAAACATGATAAAAAGCTGACTATAATATATATTAAAATACATTTTTTCAAAGGATAATAAACATGTAAATGAATAAATATGTTAATTTAAAAATTTACAAACCTATGTGTGTCGTACACCCATGCCAATTACGGCCTGTACAATAGATTCATGAACTTTTGAGATACCTAGAATATCATTAATCAACTAGATACATACAACAAATAACAAGTTCAATAAAATAAATTAGTCAATTCAATACATGTACTAGAAAATAAACTTAATATTATTCTACAAACAAAAACATACTATAATTAAAACTGAACTTGTGTATCAAATAAATATGGTGAAGAATCCTCTATAATAAGATCCTGATGTATCCTAATAGGAGTAGTTGCAGCTACTACATCTTGGATAGTGTCTAAAATGTTAGTCTCATTTGCTATTGAAGCATCTACATGTGGCATATGCTCTGATAGGATAAGGTCTGCAGTGCTACTATCCGGCATACTAATATTTGGAACCGATAACTCATATATAGATGGTGTATGCTCTGACATGATGGTCTCCATATTGTACTTTGTGTATGTCACACTTGAATAAGAGGTCCCATACACTGCATCCTACATGATGTGAAATGATGCATTGGAACTATAGCATGAGTAAAGGGAGGGACACTAGCACCTATACCAAAACCAACACCAACACCAACACTACCAACAATACC
>JARHVA010001246.1:565000-712500 GCA_037957365.1 Torreya grandis | reverse complement strand
TAAACTTCATGACTGAGTCATCTCTATGACAAAAACAACATTAATTTTGAAAAAAATTGAGGGGGTGTGAAAACAGGCATAATAGGTTTTATGTGCCAAATTATTTCCTTATTTACTTCTTTACCTATATAATTAGTTTACCTTATGACCCCTTCTTTTTTGTGCTTTGATTGTCTACATGACTATTCCCTTGTTAAGCAAGGGAGAAACTTCCCATGTTTACTCCTTTCTAACTACATTTTTAGAATTATGCATGAATCTTATTTGGATGCTAATATTGATACTTTTAATTATTCTTGCACTCTAGACTCATGTGCCACTATGAACCTTGCACTCTTTTGAAAATTTAAAAAAACATTATCCAGCGTTTGTGCCCTTAGAGAATGTCAGACTAATTCTTTATGCATTGTAACCCTTATTAGATATTTTAAAACATTAATCCATTCATTCATAAACATGTCTATCATTTTTCATAATTCTATCAGTTTTCATATTATTATGCAAGTCTTGTCTTACTCTAGGGCTTTAGTGCTACATTCTCAGCCAAAACATTGTAAGCCTTTATGCCCCCATATATGCAAAAATCCAAGCTACATTTATTTTGAACAATTATATTTAGTTAACTTCTATATGGCTTAAATTATTGCTCCATGCAACCCACGCAACCACTTCCAAACTTCAGATTTGAAAAAATACTATGCCAAAAAAACATACACTTATACCTTCCTGTTGGAGATTAACATTATTTGGGTTAACTTTTCATATGTATTTAGGATAAGTTAGTTTATCCTGAGTGTATTTTAGGTGTACATTTATTATTATAATTAATTGATTTTATCATAGATTTATGAGATGCCTTTCACATCTCTTGTCTATTTGTAGGATTTAATAACTACTTACATAAATAACTTCTCTCTCTACATGTCATACACTTTACCCCATTATATTTGGGAATATTACATTTAACATACACTAAAGAGGTCTTGTAGGGTTATGATAAAAATTTTATAACTCCATCACCCTTCCTCTTACTCTGTTTAGAGAGACTTCTCCTATGCACTTCTTTCTAACTGTGTACTATGAATTATGCATGAACCTTGTTTGGATGCTAAGAGAACTACTTTTAATTAGGTTTGCCCTTTGTATTCATGTGTGACTATGAACCTTACACTCTTTTGAAAATTAAAAAATAATATTTTGGACCCTTAGAGAATGGCATGCTCCCTCTTTTCTTCTTTATGCATCATAACCCCTTTGAGCAATCCTTTTATGTTAATCCATTCATTCATATACATGTCTATCATTATTCATAATTCTATTGATTTGCATGTTATTGTGTAAGCCTTGTCTTGCTTTAGGGATTCAATGTTGCATTCTCAACCAAAAGTTTATAAGCTATTATGGCCCCATAAATGTGCAACTCCAAGTTGCATTTCCTTTGAGCAATTGCATTCAATAAACTCTTACAGGGCTCAAAATTATTTCACCATGCAACCCATGCAACCTCAAAACCTTTCAACCTCCAAATTTGAAAAAAATATGATGCCCAACAAAAACGTACACTTACACCTTCTTGTTGGAGATTAACTTTATTTGGGTTAACCTTTTCTATGTCTTTAGGCTAATTTAATTTATCCTAAGTGTGTTTTAGGTATGCATTTATTATTACAATTAATGTATTTTATCACAATCTTAAGATATGCTTCTCACATATCTTTTCTATTTGTAGGATTTAGGAGCTACATATACAAGTAACTTCTCCCTCCACATGTGACACACTTTCTTCCAATATATTTGAGAATAGGACATTTAACACATACTAAAAAGGTCTTGTAGGGTCATGATGGAATTATTGTAACTCCAACATCCTTCCTCTTACTCTATTTAAAGAACCTTATCCTTCTCTATTCTATAACAATCTTGGTCTTGCAAGCTTGTGATGTCTCTTTTAGTTTGGAGCCACACTTCTATTCTTTTGGGCTCTTAATTGATATTTTAATTGGAATTCAATTGTTTGTAAGGATTCTAATAGATCGTGAACTTTTTCTCTAGTTGACGATTTTTCTAATTTTCAACTCTCGTCCCTTTCTTTTAGCTTATTTCACTCTTTGAGGTAACATTATTAATTCTCGTAATATTTTAATATATTCAATATTATTCTCTAATGATCTTCTAAGATAATATAATATGATATCAGAGTAGTTAATTATTAATGTTTTTTTTTTTTAATAGGCTCACGGACAGTTATTTATTTTTCTCAGAACTAGCTTTATGCCCATTCGAAAACTCAATTTTTTCTTCCTACATATTGCTGTGGGGAGATTTTTTTCAGTATTATATTCTTTTTTTGGTGCAGAGTTTGCAATAAAAATAGATATTATACTGAATGCAAATCGGTGTTGTGCCACTTTACTACCTGTTACTTTCAACTTTGTTTAGTATCAGCTTGGCGAGCTTGTTTCTCACTATCAATAAATGCGTTTTGGTGGTTGTGGCCAATTACATTCTGTTGCTGAGACTTTTTATCTAATCTTCACGTCTTTATTTACTCAATTGGTCGTATTTTTTTTTTATGCTTTACCTGGCAGTGCGTCCCTAATCTGCTGAGGCATCCTAATCTGTTATTCTCTTTATTGGTTTTCTTGTTATCTTTGACTTGCTTCCCAGGCAGCGTATCTTGGGTCTATTTTTTGCATTTTCGTTATTTGGCTATCCTTTTCCTTAAGCATCTAAGTTTTCATTTGACCTTCGGTATTATCTATTTCCTGGTATACCCTCCCTACTAAGGCCTTTTGCTCTTAACAGTTGTTCCAGCTGTTTATTTTCTAATACATGTTTTTCATTTTGTGACACTTCCAATGCATCTTCTTACATATCCTCTCAATGATTTACTCGTTTCCTTATGCATATGCATTTATTTAGGGTTTTTGTTTAGATATCTATCTTAAAGACATTTTTTAGCTGTGCATTTCATTTACTTGCTACACATTACAAAGCAAATTAAGTATATGGTTTAGCATTTGCAATGTGGCCGAAACTTTACCTTCTATTTTGAACTATCAATATCTTTTCAAACAAATCTTCTTGCCATCATTAAAAACATATTATATTATATTATATTATATTATATTATATTATATAATATTATATATATATATATATATATATATATATATATATATATATATACACATATACATACTAATTTTCACAACTCTCCTGGAGTAAAAAGATGGTAAGTTTTGTCCTCCTGCCTTAATTTTCAAATAAAAAAATTAAACAATTATCATAAGGTTAATGTGCGTATATATGTAAATTTGTTTAGTTTTAAATCCATATAAACTTTTTCATGCTGGGACATGCATGACAAAATATTGAAGTGATCGATTATCTTATTTTTTCGTAAAAATTGTCATTTCGCATCTTAATTATTAAAGTAATTTTTCAATGCTTTGTTAGAACTTTTCAAAATTAATGAAGCCCGTCTTGAAGGATTTTTTTACAAACTTTTTTGTGAGATATTGTGTTAAAGTAATTTTTTCAATGCTTTACTAAAGCTTTTCAAAATTCATATATCCTACCTCACCAAATCCCTTTAAGGTTATTTTTGAAACTCTTTGATGTGAATTCCTCCTACGCCCTGTGCATCCTGCTTACCTGTCATGGAGAAATCATTGGAAACCCTGAATTTGTCTGGTAGATGCCATTATTGAAGAATTCGAAGAACCCAAGTGACTGGCATAATTTGCAATGCAACATCTACAGTATATAAATGAATCCTATGATTTGTACAGTAGACTAAGTGAAGCCTAGCTTGACTCCCCTCTGTAATATAGTTGTACAGGTTTATGATCGATGCACAGTCATGGCAGAAGACTAGCGTAGCAGTAGAAAAGTGGTGACCATGGCAGAAGAAGTTGTGTAATAGAAGCCTGAACTCGACACAGCTAAAGCGTGGGAAAATATTGACCTGCATGCTGTAGAAGAACATAGTGTATGTTTAGACACTGAATGTGTGCAGCGAAGAGAGCAACCATTAGAAGATGGTAGATAAAGAAGATTGTGGTGGAGCTCATTTTTGAACAAAGCTGAGCCTGCCTGAGTCTCCATTTTACACCACCTATTTTGAAAGGATCACACTCGAAGGAAACGTGAGCAAGTCAACTGAAGCGGTCAAAATAGACCATAGAGTTAAGATGTGAGCGAGACGACTGCATATGTCTAGTGTGAAGGATAGTGTTGGAACCGCTAAAATCCACCAAAGAGACTCGCAGGCTATGGAAAACCATTTTGATGCTCAAGAGAGCTCTTGTTTCTACTTTGCCTTGCCAGAAGCCCTATGTGACTGTGGCAACCTTCAGTTCGATGAGATAATCTGCAAGGGACTTCTCAAATATTTCTTATTGGACATACGCTATCAAGCAAGGAGAATATGAGTAGAACTTGAAGCCAAATACGATGTAGAATGTCAAGATGAGGTTGATCGCCCTGAGAAGCGTCCCCGTCTCTCAGCACGTAATTATCGAGCTCATCTTCAAGCTTGATTTTCCTGCCAATATATAAAAAGTCTTGTAATTCTCTCTCATAACAATAAAATAAAACATTTTTCTTTACAATGTCTGCTCCAAAATTACTTCTATCAGATGCCCAAATTCTCTAAGGGCCAAACTATGCTACCTGAAAAATGAAGTTGCACACCATCCTTCAGTTTGAATGACTATGGGGCATCATCATAGGGACTGTGAAAGTTCCTACTAATCTTGATGTGCTCACGAAATATGAAACGGCTAATGCTAAAGCAGTGATGTTGATTATGTTAAGCATCACTAATGATATGCAACTGTATGTCAGGGATGTTGATAGAGCAAAGACAGCGTGGTGAAAATTAGTGACCATTTATGAGGTAGAAAATGAGACTAAGATCCTCCATCTATAGTCAAGACTTCACACACTCTCTATGGAGTCCAATGAGAAAGTTGAGGAATTCTTACATCAGGTGGCTGAGCTACGAACATAATTGTTAGCACTCGATGAGGTGGTAGATGACCAAATCTTGATCCAAATTAAATGGAAAGCATTCCCTTTCTAATTTAAAGTGTTTGTCATGATTCTGAATATCTCCAAATAGATAGTGTCATTCGAAGAAGTCATAAGCCTATTGTAGCAAGAATAAGCCATCAACTCAGTACAAGATGAGTTGCAAGACAAAGCTCTTATCTTGAAGCAGCAACAAGGTTAGAAGTCTCACAAGGGACCTCCAGAGAAGCAACCATAAAAATAGAAACAATGGTTTTGACATCATTAGGAATCATAAAATTCAAAGAGGTGGTGTCACATCTTTCAAAGCAACACTCACGACACAAACCACTACTAGTATAATGGCTTGAAACAAGGGTCTTTCAATAAAAAAAATCACATTAGGGTGCAATAATTCTCAGAAATTGAAAAGACATACCCATCAGTGGAAGCATAATGAACATCTCATAGCTCAAGAAGATGATGGATCTAAGGAGAAGACACCTGAAGAAGATAATTATTCTGCACCTAAGAACTTAGTGCTAGTTTGTTAGACCTTGTAGCCCACGAGGAATATTTGGTTGATAGAATCAAGTGCCACTAAACACATATCATGCAATAAGAAGCTATTTGATTTGTTGATAGACCAATCCATTAGAGATCAGGTTAGGATCATTGATGATAAAGAGTATGTTGCAAAAAGAATAGGCCAAGTCACCATTCCTATCAAAACATGGAAACGTACAGTATCAAAGGTACTATGTGTTTCTAGATTGACATCCAAACTGTTATTAGTTAGTCAGATTTTGAATCATCATCTAAAGGTGGAGTTTCTTATTGATAATGACATCAAATCCTCCTTAATCTCATGAAAAGATACATCTCTTGATAGATCATTTTTGAAAGAAAAATTATTTTCTTTAGATGTTGTTTCATCTTCTATAGTAGCTCTATTTGCCTCTATGGTAGAACCTACTGCTATCTAGCACTACCATTATGGTCACCTATCTATTGGATCTTTGTACCACTAAGTTCAAAAGGGATCGTATATAGACTTCCTAAGTTTTCTAGTTCCTTTCCCGTTTTCCATGGATGTCTTGTAGGTAAACAACACAAAGATCCATTCAAGGCAGGCACCTTTCATGCAAAAACCATTTGGAGGTTGTTCATTCTAATTTTAATGGACCATTACCTACTTCATTTTTGAGATAGAAGTACTTTTAACTCTTTATGGATGACTACTCTTAGAAGACATGGGTGTTTTTCTTGAAGAAGAAGAGTGAGGCCCTTCAGTAGGTTGTGAAGGAGACCGAACAACCTCTTCCTTTTCTCCACTTAGATAGAGGTGGAATTCACATCAAAGAAATTCTTGGCATTCCTAAACCAACAAGGCATAAAAAAAAATTGATTACTCCATATGCACCATAATAGAATGACATTATTGAGTGACACAATCGCATAGTAGTGGAAATGGCTCACTGCATGCTATCAGAAACAAAGATGGAGAAATGATATTGGGCAAAAGTAGTCTAGATAGTTGTTTATCTTCTCAATATGGTACCAATAAAGATTCTAAAGGAAAAAATGCTAGAAGATGTATGGAGTGGTAATAAGCCATCGATTTCTCATCTACGAGTGTTCGATTGCACAACATATATGCATGTGCCAGCTTAAAAGAGGAAGAAAATCAAGTGAAAAACACTCTTGTGCATCCTATTGGGCTATAACACTATCTCAAAAGCATACTATCTCAAGGATCATGAGATGAAGAAAATCTATGAAAGTAGAGATGTTATTTGTGACAAGTCATCTTTTGGCTCAGTGATGTAGAAAGTAGAATTAAAAACAACCACCTCTCACCAATTACTCTTAAAGTCAAATGATGGGGAGAATTCTCACAGAGAAAATGAGCTGTAAGGGTAGATATATATTGATCTTGGAGAATTAGAAAATCCACCAGGTAGTTGTTCACATCATCAAATCAGTTCTTCACATCAGCAATAGAGTTCCTATCTAAAGAGGGTACAAAGCATCATCAAATACTCCCATACTTCATCCAGAGTCAGAACAAGGAGTCAAAAAAGAAATGAGGTAAATTATGCACTCATGAGTACATTAGTTGATAGTTCTAAACTTTATAATGTTCAAAAAACACTAAGTCAACCTCAGAAGAAGAAAGCTATGAATGTTGAGTATGACTCACTCATGCAGAATCGAACTTAGGAACTTGTTGATCTACCTAAAGGAAAGAAACCCATAGGCTACAATTAAAAACTAAATATAAGGCATAAAAATCCATGGACAAACACAAATAATTACTTGTAGCAAAGGGATATGCTTAGAAATAAGGCATTGATTATGAAGAGACATTTACACCCACTACAAAAATCAAGACCATTAGAGTTGATTGTGCACTGACAACACAAAAAGGATGGAAACTTTAACAAATGGATGTCAAGAGTGATTTCCTTAATATTGATCTAATAGAAGAAGTATACATGACCCAACTGGAAGGTTTTGTTGATGAAAAGCATCATAAAAAGGTATGTCATCTCATCAAATCACTATATGGATTGAAACAAGCTCCTAATGTATGGTACATTAAGATAGATGATCACCTTTTGCAACATGGTTTTACTTGTAGCCCCTTGAATTCCAACTTGTTCATAAATAAGGAAGAGACAAAAATCATCATTCTAGTTTTGTATGTAGATGATCTTATGATCACTGGAAGTTCAAAAAATTAGGTTGATATTATACATAGTAAACTCAAAATATCCTTTGACATGTCTAATTTGGGGCTACTCCATTATTATCTTGGCTTGGAGATATGGTAAAAAATTAATCACATTTTTATCTCCCAGATAAAATATGCCAAGACACTCCTAGAAAAGTACAGAATGCTATATTGTAAACCTGTTTCAACACTAATGGAGAAAGGTTTACAACTCTCTCAATTTTAGGACTCACCTCAAGTGGATGTAACTCTCTATAAGCAGCTCATAGGGAGTCTCATCTACTTGACCTGCACTAGACGAGATATATGTTTTAAAGTGAGCTATCTTTCTAAATATATGGAGGAGCCAAACAAATGTCATTGGGTGGTAGTAAAGCATGTTTTGAGATATGTCAGAGGTACACTTGAGTATGGTCTATAATACAAGAAGAATACTCAGTTCTTTTTTTAGGAATACATTGATTTAAACTATACCAGATCTATCGATGATAGAAAATCAACATCAGGATACATATTTCACCTTGTATTTGGACTAAACTTGTGGATCAATAAGAATCAAATTATTTTTGCTCTCTTATTCATTGATGTAGAGCATTACACTACATGTGGAGCTATGTGCAAGGCAATATGGTTACGTCACATTCTTACAGATCTAGGCATTAGCGAAGTGAAGCCATCTATTCTTCATTATGATAATTAGGGTGTGTTGAATCTTGTGAAGAATCCTATTTTTCATGAAATAACCAATCACATTGAATTCAAATAACACTACATTCAAGAACATGTCTTAAACCACCACATCCAATTCTAGTACTACCCAAAATATGCATAAATAGTTGATTACTCACCAAATCCCTTGTATAGGTGGAAATTGAGCTATTTAGGGGGCACATTTCTAAAAATAATGTAGTAAGGTGGGGGAGGGGGGGGGGATTGGGATGTTATCATATGTGTTTATAATAGATAAATTAATTAGAACTATATTCCATCATTTTTAGTTGATGATAATACTATCCAAAAATCCTTCAGATCTCTCTCTTATATTTCTATAACATCATTCTATATATATTCTCCTCTGATTTCATAAACAAAATAATTTATTTCAATCTAAAAATAATTTCATAGATAAAACCATAAATATTTTTCAAAAATTATATTAGAACCATCAAGAAGTTATTTTATTTACTTTCTAGAGATTAGCTTCCATTAGAGGTCATAGATGCCAAATTTAAATGGAATTCAAGAGAATTTCCTGCCTACTTGTCCATTTAAAAGTGTATGGCTAACATACTGGTTCACAAGATTCCTCTTACACAACCTCTACACTAGTGTAAAGATTAAAATAATTGGAGAAAAGACTTATATTTTTATTAAATTTTTTGAAAATAAAATAATTTTTAATTTAAATGAGTTAACAATCGAATTTTTATTTCTTCATTAATTTTTCTAATAACTTATCAATTACAAAAAATAAAACCCGCTTTACCTACAAAAATACTCAGCCCTTTAAAATTTGACCACTGGTTGGAGATATTATGCCCCTTTATTGACATTAGGTTTATAGTCACTTGAAGTATGGGATATTACAAATAGCCAAATGTGTTTACATGGAATAAGTGTGATATAAAATAGAAAATAATTAATATAAAATGGTTTTGTAATAAAAACTAGGTGCCTACAAAAGTAAAATCTCATTCTATATTATTCATCTAGCGCATCTTGACGACAAATTTTAAATTTACAATAAGATTTTAGTTGTTGATCGCATAAACTAATCTTCCTATTGAACCCATATAAATTTTATTGAACCCATATATATTTTATTATGATAGGATTATTAATATTATCCAAGAATTTTTTCACTAATACATAAAGTGTGATTCAAACCATAATTTGGGTCAGAGTCATGTCTAAAATGAATGGTTTTGTAAATTTTTAATCTAAATTTTTTAAAGATTTTGCGTCTTTAATTTTGTAATACAAGGTTGAAAATATTAGAAATTTTATGTGTGCTATGTTTATGATTAATTTGCATTGATTTTGTACGAGAAATTAGGTGGACCTATTTTAGTCACAACCCCCAATTCTGTAAAATGATGTGAAGGAAATTTAGTGCTAATTAATTGTAAGAATATGTATGTATTTATTTTGTGTGTGTGTGTGTGTGTGTGTGTGTGTGTGTGTGTGTGTGTGTGTGTGTGTGTGTGTGTGTGTGTGTGTGTGTGTGTGTGTGTGTGTGTGTGTGTGTGTAGTGAATTTGAACATTCAATAATTATTCTTTTAAAATTTATCAAACATATGATGCAATTATATCAAAATATATTATTTTCCATAAAGAAGAATAAATTATAAATTATGAAAATTACACACACATAATAATGTAAAATGTTGGAGGAAGTGAAATTAATATAATATTCCTTTAAAATTAGAATGTATAAATGCTATACATTGTCATCCTCATACTATATGTAATCATTAGGATGTCAGATATTTATAATAAGAGATCTTATAGCTCAATATCATCATCAACATAATTATAATCCTCTTCATTGTGCTTTTTAATATTAAGAGAATCAACTAGGGGAAACGTCTATCCATCTAAAAATTAGAAATATTTTAATTTTGATGTAATTGTATAAGGCTAAAATTTATATAATTAATTAAAACTCCATATTAAATTTCATAAACTAAAGTAGTTCTTCTCAAGTAATCAAATCCTAAATTTATTATTGATACACAACATCTAGCCTAGGCACATATATTGATTGCTTTTGTGACTCATCTCAAATATTTAAACTATTTTTTTCATTCTTTACGGTGTTGCATTCATAATTCTAATTTTGAAAATAAAGTTATATCATAAAATGAGGGGTACTAGTTTTTAAAAAATAGCACATATAAACTAAAAAAATTATGTAGTGTAAATTACAAATATCTTAATAACCTATATGGAGGTTGAGGTTTCTTCATTTGTCCCATGCAATGAGTCCCTGAAATGTCATAACTAACTCCCAATTCTTACGCTTTGTGTTGGGAACTCTTGATCCCTATGTTTATTGTAATAAATGCAAAATACATAGTTAATAAAAATATAAAAAATGAACACATTTTTACGTTTCATTAAGTTTGTTAACTAACCTACAAGTTTGTCTCTATCATGTTGGATGTAATCATCACATAAATTTAATAAAGGGCCATTTTTAAAGCTAGGATCATGATTTTTTGTCCTCTTTGCTTCTGTATTTCCCTTATATGCAAGCATTGAATTACAAATTTGAAAAATTACTATAAGTCTACAAAATTAAAACATTAATACTTGATATGGATTTAGGTGGCCTTACCATCATATCCATCTTCATATCATTAAGTGTAATTGTTAAATGCTTTTAAATTACTTTTATATTATAATATTTGATGCCAAATTATTTTGTGATGACTTTTTTTAGCCAATTTCTATACTCCATTGACAATTGGTTGTATATAAGGTTACAAAATTCACAAAAAAATATTGTATGTAGATTTATGATTTATTTAGAATACCTAAAATTGAAAAACATATATGTCAAATATATTGTAAATCAGTTAAAATACTAGAAAAATATAAATTGAGAAACATAGATAAGATAAATTCAAATTGTTATTTGCCTCAAAAATCATCCAATATTTTTATATTATTATTTGGATAAAACTTCACTTTTAGAGACTCAAACATATGGTGTTTGTACTCATATTATGTGATATGAAAGGGATGATCATTGTTAGATTGTGGCAAGGGCAATCCATCATTCACCAGTAAATTATGTTTTATATTGTCATCAATGAGATATTTAAGGGAGGGTGGGGGGATGGAGGCATTGATGTGTTTCAAAGGAGGTAGAGCGTGAATAAAATGAGAGGGTCTTATGATTAACACACTACTTACTATGAGGAAATGATGAGGCATGAATGACACCGATTTGAAATAAAAATAAATGTTACAAAGCATTAATTTAAATACCTAAATTTATCTTTAAAAAAAAAAAAAAAACTTCATAATGGTAAGATGAAGGACATTGACTTTTCCTAACCTTATCCTCATGTGAGTCTATATAATTAACAAACCTATTATCAAAGATCTGAAAATAAAATAATATTAGAATTAACTTTAATATTTAAAATTAAAAAAGACATAAAAATTATCCCCTCATGTTAGGTCCTTAGTAGAATAAGAAGGATGTTGATTCATCTCAAATCATCCTTCCATGAGTTCATATAAGTAGTGGACCTATCATAAAAAAACCCCTTAAAAAAACATTATTATAGTAGATTTTAATATTTAAATTCAAATATAAAATGAAGAATTATACTTTCACATCAGGTCCATAGTATCAAAAGAAGGACATAAAATTATCTCAACCTTATCCTCTTGTGAGTCCATATAACTAGAAAACTTGTTATCAAAATCTATAAAATAAAGTATTATTAAAATTAATTTAAATATTAGCATTTTAAAAAATAAAATTGAATAATTATACCTCCACACTAGATCCCTAGTACCATAGGAAAGACATCGACATGTACCAATGCCCTTTTCCCTCTCATTCTCATCCCTATCATGAATACCTAATATTTATGTTAATAACTCATAAATAATAGAATTAAGAATAAAAATGATATACAAAAGTAATTAGAAATGAAAATTACAAAATTTATGTACATATAGTAAGACCATCAATATTTGTAAGGGTTGTGTTAATCCTCCTCAATATCACATTATGCATTAGTATAAATGCTAGACCCACCACAATTGACACTATGTAATGCCCTCCTAACTATGTTTACACAAGATGGCTAGTTGGACGCATATGTGTTATATTTTAAACATTAATTTATCTTGTAAAAGAAACCTAATCTCATTTGTTGAGTTTAATTTTTATGCTATTTTTCAAGTCAAAATTTCATTTTATTATCTTCATTTTTTTATTCGACAAATAACTCAATAGTACAACATACATAAGATAACTGATATCATGTAAAACATTCATAAATGACGCCAAAATATTTTTTTATATTACATTCCATGTATTTAAGGTATTAACAAAGACTAGCGAGAATAAGTCATTCTTGGAACATAATACAACTGATGGGCAAGGTTAAATAACTATTTATCGATGTGTAGGTTTTCCCTACAGTTTTGTTTATCTTGTTTAGGTGTGTACTTTTTGTGTACATTGGGTAAGCTTATCCAACATGTATAAGGATGTTAGGTTAATGTCTTTATCCACCTACTTTAGAAAAGTTAGTCCAACATGAATGATATCATTGGGTTACATTTATCTTTGTCATATATATGCACCTATTCACCTTGTCATTTGTATGAATAATGAGTTATTCATACGGAGTATTGATATTTTGCTCTCAGCCATTTTTCAATATACTCATGTTGATTTCATTTAGTTTTAATTTTATTGTGGTGTGTACTTACTTGATTTGTGTGATCACCTAATCAGTGTTTTCATTCATCCAAAGATCATGTGACAAATCTAATATGGTATTGGAACCACCCTAGTAATCACGTGTCTAGTTATTCTTTGTTAGTTTTTTGAAATCATAAATTTTTATTAAATAATAAGCTTCCTATATAATCCATTTCTAGGATTTCTCATCTTTGGGGGTCTTTCTTTTATAGATCTAGTTCATTGGCAACTAGTACCACTTCTTTGTGGTTTATTTGTGACTACATGGAGCCTTGGTTTATCATACTCATGGTGTGAATATCATTTTGGTATTTGAAAAAAAATTATATGTGGTTTTTGCCTTCTAAAACATATTTAACTATGACAAGGAACTTTTGATCAATCCAAGGTGTTTTTGACTTATTCAAAGCATTTATTAATTGATCTAAGGCATTTTTTACTATTCTAAGGTGTTTTTTGATTGATCCAAAATGTTTTTATTGATCAAAGGAATTTTATGACCGATCCAAGGGTTTGAGAATAGTAAAATCATTTTTTGAGCCAGAGCATGATTTTTACAAGTCTGAAACTTCTATATTTCTGATATGGGCACCATTCTTACTCCCTTCAACAAGAACATAAATCCAAGCATAATTTTTAGCTATAAAATATTTCAGATTAGTATTCCATGTATAAAAATATAGATCATCATTCATTTTGACATCCTCCCTGTAGGTTTAGCACTTCATTTAGAGTGTGGGCTTCCATTGGCACTCCTAAACTTCATTTGGAATATTTCATTGATGATCTTCAATATTTTAGACCTATACAATAAAAATGGAGGTGTCATCCATATTTATTAGTCAAATTAATCATAAATATTGTGCCTTGAATTTAAAATCATCGTGTTTTAATGTATTTAAAATAGTTTTTTTTTCATAAGTGGAATATTTCAATTTGAGTTGCATAAGTGGGTAAATAGAAAGATTGATTTCACTTGGTGTTATGATTGGGAGGTCACTAGTTCAATTCCAATTCCATCACCTGATTACAAGGTTATATTTTTTATTAGCCTTAGTGTATTTAAATTTATGTGTTTTTTAATTTAAATGGGTCATTAATAACAAGAAATTGTTAGTGTAATAATTTTTTATAGGCAATTCATAATTGAGTATCATTTTCCTTAAAAGTTAATGTTTCTCATTTATTGGTTCATTTTTATTAGTAAATGCACTAAATTATAAAGTGTTACAAGAGTGGGTGTCTTTATGGATTTTGGTACTTTTGTTCAATTTAATGTTGTGAAACTAAATTCAAAGAACTATTTATCTTGGAAAAATGGGATAACAAATCATTACTTGGAGCATGATCTAATACTCCATCTCCTTGGACTCATTCCTAAGCTAAGAAATGATGAACAATTTTTTTTATGGTTTATAAATAATAACATGATCTACATACTACTATGTTTCACTAGTTCTAAAGATATTTTGCATCAGATTGAGGACAATTAGTGATCTTTCACTACTTGGACATTCATCTAATAGGTGTATAGAGACATTGATTCTTCATATGAATGTTATGCTTCCTTAGAGGACCACTCAAATATGGATGACACCAATCCTTTTTATGCTTCAAATACCTCATTTACATTTGAGGACTCTTACAATTCAGCATTGGAAGCTTCATCCACATGTGTTAATATTTTGGACACACATGTACCTATTACTGATTCAGAGTTTAGTATTAGTTCACTCATATGACATGTATTGAGATTTCACCTTCCCCTATTGCTACTACAAAGTTCAAAATTACTCCTTCAAGAGCTTTATATGGTTCTTTGTAGTAGGATTATATGTCTTATATATTCACCTTATTGGGATGCTTTTATACTAGACATATTTTCATTGTTTAGTGAGTTTCATATTTGGGATCTAGATGACACCACTGAGGACATTTATCTTCTCTTTGATGAAAACTCTTGTGGAGTTGCTGCTTCTTTTCTAGATGTAATTAAGGTACTTATAAGCCCTCCTTCTATCTCTCCTTCATTTTATACTTCCTTATTGGCATCTTCTATAGTTAGGCATATGATTCATAATTAGACTTTAACACATTTGAGCACTAGCTAGGAGACATTTGAGCATTTTATAGAGATTTACATCTTGATTCCTAGCATCATTCCACTTGAGTGGGAATTCAACATTTTCATAGCTCAAGGTTCCTTTCTTCTAAAAGGATGAGACATAATTTGTCTTAGAGTCACCTACTACATCATTCACCATGTGACATTATATGTTTACATTCTCTATATTTTTTGTGGATGTACACATTCACCATATTTTATAGGATACAGGGTGGATACAAGCAATTGTAGCTTTTAGTGGGGCTTTTCAGTCCTCTCTTATTTTTTATTTCTTTTGAGGGGGAGTTTTTCCTATGAGTTTTCTCATTTTACCCACTTTATGATAAATTACTATGTACATTGGTAGCTCATCAAACCTTATTGTTGGGACCCATTTGTTCTACCCACCTAAGTTACACTTATTTTATAAAAGTTAGTCTCATATGTATGGTATGGTTGGGTTACACCTATCTTCCTCCTATATATGTATATATTCACATAGTCATTTGTATATAAGGTGAGTTATTCATATGGAGTATTGATATTTTTCTCTAAATATTTTTGAAATATATTTATGTTTATTTTATTTACTTTTAGATTCATTTTGATGTGCACTCACTTGATTTATGTGATCGCTTAATTAGTGCATTCATTGATTTGGAGATCCTGCCATAACGCTAATACTATTAGAGAAATAAGGAAGGCTTAAAATCAAATTAAGATGCAAGGAAATCAAGCCTAAATGGTAGATTAATCCAAATCAACATAGACTAAAACTATTAGAGAAATAAGGAAGGTTTAAAATCAAATTAAGATGCAAGGAAATCAAGCCTAAATGGTAGATTAATCCAAATCAACATAGACTAAAACTAAAGTGCAATGTAAAAATGAATTTAAAAATCTATAATTTTGAGAAAGAGATCAAACATTATTGAAGAAAAGAGAGGAAACATAACTAAGAATTTTGTCAAACAATTTGCATGCAAGATAGAAGTGTGTATTAGATAAATGAAATATGATATTAAATAATTAAAAAGTAAGGATGTAAAATAGAGTGAGGTCCTATCTAAGGTTTTTATGTGTGGTTTTAAAATAAAAAAAATTAAGCAAGGTTTTCTTCTTAGGGTTTTATAAGTTTATTTAATAATTATCATAGTGTTTTTAATGTGTTTTTGTTAGGGTTTGCCCTAATATTTTTTTCATTAATTATATAAATATTTAAATTAAATTCACTTATTAAATTGAAAAAATACACACTCTTGTCTTCATTTTTGTAGTGGCAACACACATTCTTCTTCTTTTTCATCTATCATATTTGTAGTGACAAGTGTATATGTTACTTTTCATCCTCTACTCCTTCCCTTTGCCCTTACTTTTCCCCATAGCTCTCTTATTAAGAAGACATTTTATTATCCCTTTCAAACTCTATTTTTCTTTTTCTTCCTTTCTTCTTCCTTATTATCCATTTTAATCTCACTTTTTGTTGTTATCAATGTTATCTCTTGCTCGTTGTTATTTTTTCCTACTCTATAGGGTAAAATGGAGTGGGAGGGTATATGGGCCCTCCCACTTTTATTTTTTTAATTTAAAGTTTCTTTCCTAGCATTGCTATGTAGCATCAAGTTTTCTCTACAAATGTGTTTTGCAAAAAAATGTTTCGGACATAAGTTTGATCCAGTTGGTGGCAGTATGTACTCTGAAGTTAGTAGTGCTATAGGCTTTTTCAAATGATGGTTTCACATATTAACATGGGATTTCCATTCCCCACCTCACAAAAAGGGTGACCTGCATATCATTGAAATTCAAAATCTTACAAGTGAAGCTCCTTCGAATTAAGTGGATTGTGTGTTGTTTATGGTAAGAAGGCTTGGAAATTTCTCATTATAAATTACTGAAACATATACAAATAAAAATCTCACTCAAAAAATATCTAATTATAAATTTAACATAATTTTAAGTCATCATCATTAATTAGATTGAGGGGATTGGTGGTGGCCTTTCTTAATCTATAAGAAGATTGGTATGAGATTACGAAAAAAGTCCGTTTTAAATTTTAATTGGTGGGTAAGTTACATTTTTTTGTTTACCATTTTGAAGCAAAAGAAAAGTCACATTTTAAATTGATCAAAAATGAGAAATTTGTAATTGATTCAAAATGAGAAATTTGAAATACACTAGAAAAAAAGTGTGACCAAAACATGTGCATTGAATATCTTATATTTGTGAGGGTGATGTGTCATCATATCATTCATTATTGTGCACTACTATTTGATTAAAGTTGTATAATCACATGCAATGTGTTTATCTAATTTTGGCACTTTTCCATCAAATATTGACTCTTTTTATCTCATCTACCCTCTCATGTGTTGGAGCCTCTTGACTAATGGACCCTGTTATATCTTTGTGCTAACTTTATTTGATTGGGTATTTACTTTTTCACCATATCATACTTTATTGGTAGAGGAGGTGTGCTCACATTTCTTTCCTTAATACATGCCATCTCGGTAGTTAATTCAATTATTATATATTCTCAACATGATATGTGCATGTTTTTTAAAATTTTGAGAAGCTTTTACTTGTACTAACATCTATGCTCTAAATGATGATGTGCATTACACACACAATTAGAAATGGCTTGTAAAGGTTGTTACGGGGGAGATTTTATTATGATTGAGTTAATGAGTGTGATCTCCCCATGCACTAGTGTGTGGGTGAGTGTGTAACTTGGCTTTTTATATACACCAAATTGGGGCTTTCAGACCTTAATCTTAGATTGAGATGTGACTACATTTCCTTGTGTTTTACCTAGATTAAATGTGGTATGGAGATGAAAAAATTCTCAAATTTCTTGATCTCATGCCATGGTTGAAGAATTCATCTATTTTTATTTCATTTGTGACTTTAGATGGCTGGTCAAACTTCTTTCTAGTGTGATATTTTCTAATCATTTCCCTTTATCCTTTTGTATCACATGGATTTCAACTTTTCCTAAGATCCCTTTCATTCAAATATTTTTTAATAATTACTTTTTATAGCATGAGGCCTCTCATAAACTTATAGCTAGGGTTTTAGAACCTTCCCCCCACCTATCTATGATCACTAGTTGGATCAAGTGATGGTGCAGGTAAATTTTCTACACCTCCTCATTCCTTAGTCAATATGGCAAGTATATTGATCAAAGGAGAAAGAGGGGAGAATCTAGTTAGTATAGAATACTTTATCTTTTTTAATTTATTTTATGTTAAATATAATGAAATTACTTAGATATTCACATAGAATGATTTTATATTATGTAGAATAAGAAAACATGAGAGATTACATAGTGATAATTGACAACAGAATAGAATACTAGATAATATAACAAAGCCACTTCAGTAGGGAAACCTTTACAACAATACACTAATAGTAGAATACTTCACATGATGCTTAAAGACTAATCACTACCTCCTATATATATTCTACTTAGCCAAGGTTAATCCATATGTTGATATATCTAAGAACATAAAAAAATGTAACAAGTAAATAAAAGAGGTATGTAAGCCACAAATCGGCCACACATATCCCTAGACACACCAATGGTTAAGGGCATACCATTAACCCCATTAACACCTCATTCCAGATAGAAGTGGGTAACCTATCCCATAAAAAAAATGTAGTATTGAAGAATATGCTACCAAAGGAGCCCAAATTCGAGCATGTTTTCCTTGGCTCAAGCATGGTTATAGGTCGTTGAATTTTTTATTTAAAGATCTTAAGGCAATTTTTTTTACAATTACATTAAAGCCATAAAAATTACTAAGATTTAATTTATTCTTTCCCAAATAAATGTTGTTTATTTTATTGAACATTATAATCTCGTTAGCAATCCTTAGAAGCTTTTCTAGAGTTTGTCTCCACCAAGATTTTTTTTAAAGGAATTGTTTATTTAGAAGTGTCTAATTTTATGTAAATATTTTTATATGGGAATCTATGAAATATAGGCATGTTAGGTGAATTATATGGAAAAACATGTAATTTAATAATATTATATGTATATTTTTCCAAATTTATTGACTTTATGGATTTTTTATAAGAGAATTTGGTGAATGTGTTTTTGAAAATAGTTTACTATAAAATCTATAATTCTAAAAATTTATCAAAAATTAACTAATTGAAAAAAGTAACCCCTTAAAAATACCATGGTCCCCACTAAAATCTCACATATGCCCAAAGGTAAATGTGTGATTCACCCTTCCTTACAAGGATTAAACAATTTTGTTACCCTTATGGCAAATGATAAGGTGCAAGGGATTGATAGATTTTATTTAAATATGTACAAGGCTATGTAGGATGTTATTGGTATAAATCTGCTCAAAATATATTAGGAATTATTATGAAGAAATGAAATATTAAATTCGTGCATAAAGTAGGAGATCTCAAACATATCACTAGTTAGAGACCAATTATTATTAAGAAGGCATGTTATAAGATTTGAGCTAAATATTTTTGTCTACATGCATATAATATGCTTCCTATCACTGTCAAACTAGAAGAAACATGTTTTTATTAAAATTTGTTATATTCACGATAATATAATATCCCTCTAAAAGTGTATGGAATGAGTTTGAGCCTCTAAATAGAGCATCAGTTATATTGAAAGTAAATTTGACAAGTCTTATATAACAAAATCAAGTGTATTTTTATCATTTCAATTATAAAATGTTTATAGCTTCTACTCCCTTTTTGTTCAGGTTGTTCAAACCCTTTTCTTAGTATTTTCCTTGTATCTCCATGAATGTGCATACATCTCCCTAGGTTAGTCCATGTAGATCCATTAGGCAAGGCTTCCCTTTGGTTCCCTCCCTTTATGTGTGTTTTTATAAGGATTTTAGATATATGCTATGTGATAGATTTTCCAGAGATTAGTTATGGAAATAAGTATCCTTGAGAAGATTAACAACTTGTCAATGGATAATTTATAGAGGATTCCTTTCTTACTCTATTAAAAAATGAATCTGAAATATCTCAAACTATGGACTAGATTTAAAATCTTGAGCTCAAGAATATAATGGTGTAAAATTTGGTGACATCATTAAATCTTGTTTCTCCTTCCTAACTAAAATTCTTGATATGGGTTGGAGTGGATTAGACTTGTGGAGATATTTAATAGTTTACGGATTTGTAGTGGTGTAATGTGGGTTATTTAAATAATTCATTACACTAAATCTAATATATATGTGAAACTCATATCGAAGTAGATTATATTAATTTAAAAATAAAATAAAAATTAATTATATGAAAGTAAAGTATTAAAATAATTGGAATAGACAAAAAGAGGATTATGAGAAGAATACTAAATTATATCAAATCTATAGAATTTTTAAAGAAAAATTTCAATATCAATCAAGTCTAAGAACTGATGCAGATGTAACCTAAAAATTTAGAATAAATTTAGAAGAATAATTTTGTGAATGATTTAAGGTGTCATGATTTAACAATAGTTCCACACCTACTAAGTGATGAGTTGGCTTATGGTTTTCCCTGCAACACATTTGATTGACATCAACTCTTCCCTTCGATAGTAACTCTTCCATTTAACAAAAACACACATTCAAAGGAGTAGGTGGGAAATAGCATGGGGATGGACTCATTCAATACCAATGGATGAGTATTAAATGAAGGTAGGTCAGATGTTAATTCATTATAACCTCAATCAAACTACATTCATAGTGTGGGATGCATGTTATTACCTTAAGTTTAAATGTTCCACTTTTGGTTCTCACTTATATTTTTTTGTATAATTTTGTTCTCAACCATTGGTTTCACCTTAAACATGGTTCTATAATTATCCCTTGCATGGTAATCAAAACATTGGGATCATATTGACACATTACATACTAAAAATCTATAATTAGGAAGCAACCACGATAAACTCTCCATCGGTATAATTATTAAGTGTTGATGTAACATGGTTTAGGTGCCACATAAGTGTAAAGTTACAGCACATGACTAATAGTTCTTCTCCCTTATGGCGACTTGAAATATGTGGTAAAAGAATCCACCTCAAAAGGTCTTTTCTGCCATAAGCCTTATTTATTCATTTATGATTATTATTATTATTTATAGCTCAAAATTTATGTTTAACTAATAGAATTAATGACCTAGAGACCTGACACAACTCTATATGCATAATTTTTAATAGGAGGAGACCATATAAACACTAAGAAAATGTAAATTCCACACTCCACATGCTAAAAATAAATCAAATATCAAACTCTAAAATTAAATGACCTATATAATTAATCCCATCCACTTGAACTAACCCCAAACCCTAAAATTAATAAACATTATGATATATCATCTTCATCCACATATTTTCCTCTAGAATAAGTCATTTGAATGTGCATGAAAATAATCTTTCCTTCCACTGTACATCTACACAATAGGTATATTAATATACCTATTTTTTAAGCTCAACATTTCAATTCACGTACAATGGTGATGGATGATTATTGACTCAATAGGAAATTCAAGGTTTAGGGTGTCTCATGTAATGCACAATGTGTGGTTTTACAAGCTCAGAGACTTTGGTAGATTTAGAGACTCCCAAATAAAAAGACTTATTTGCCATAGTCTAGAATAGGATATGAGTCTACCATTAATTTTCAAATAAGTAGCCATTATTTTCATAAGACTTGAAGTGATTTTTAATTTCCTATCAATCACATAGCCTCTTGATAACAAGGAAAGGATAAATCCAAAACATTTGACATTGAACTCAAGATAAATACTAGGAAAGGGATGATAATCAAATGAGGATCATATTGTATAGTTATAAACTCCCAAATATTTGTAGGGCGTAGTTGAAGACCCATAATGGACACAAATGGTGATTTAATCTTAGGAGGAAGAGACTTTGTAAGCTATCATGATAATCAATATTTGTTGGGAAACTAGAAAAATAATTACACAGTTGGATATTGTATGCCCATTGTAACTGAATTATATATTTATGGTGTAAAGTTTCTTTCTTTCCTAGGAGACTAATAAGAAATCCATAAAATGTTATCATGCAATAATTCTTATAAATGATGTTTTTCAACTTTCTCCATTTTTTGTGGTAGTTTTTTAACTTGTAATGGTTCTTTCCCTCTCAAAATTTATGTGTTCTTTATGCTATTTTTCTTTTGTAACTTTCATTAATTTAATAGTCAAAATTTTCAATTAAAAAAATAAATTGTGTTTTTTTTCATAAAATATAATTTTTAAAATAATGTTTTATTTCTAAAGACTATTATTTATTAGTCACTTTATATTAGTAATTATTGTGAGACTAGGGTGATTTATTAGGCATTACATTCACAATTTTTTTTGTTAATAGGAACATAAGTTAGAAGGTGAGAAGTCCAAAGTGGTGAATTAAATTCACCATTCCTCCCCTTATGAATAATTTTTTTATGTCACATTCATTTATAATTATTAATTAAAATGTATATAAAAGATATCGCTTAGATAATGACAACTTATAGAAGTCAATTGGTAGTTTCAAAAACATACACAAAAAAGAACATCTCTAAAAAAAATATAATTAAACTTAACATAATTTCAAGTCATCATCATTAACTAAAAAAGGAAAAAAAATAGTTTCTTTGACTTTAAGGGGATTATTAGAGGCATTTCCCAGTCTCTAAGAAAATCTGTATGGGCTCAACATTCTTTACTTACATGAAGTAAAAATCAATTTGATTTTATGCTTCACAAGGGAAAGGCATCAATAGTGGTGAACCCTAGCATTTCCACTAAAGGAGTATATTGTACATAGACCAATTGATGTATGATCAATGTCTATTTGAAATTTCAAGTAATGAAAAAGTCATATTCATTTTTATTTAGTTTTTTTGTGACCAATACATGTGCATTAAATATATTATACTTGTGAGCATGATGTGTTATTATATCATTCACTATTCTGCATTGTTATTTGGTCAAATTAGTATAAATACATGCTAATTATACACATAATTTTGACTATTTTTCATCACGTATCTATTATTTATATCTCGTATACCCACTCATGTATAAGACCTTACTCTCCTAATGGATCCTCTCATATATTTGTGTTAAATTTGTATTGTTGGATTTTTTCTCCATGTCATATTCTGGTAGAAGAGGAGGTGTGGTCACATTAATTTCATTAACACATGCCATTTTAGTATTTAATTAAAGTATTAAATCTTCTCAATGTTCTATATGCATATTTTTTAAAAAATTGATAAGATTTTACTTGGCATCACTAACATCTATGTTGTAAATGATGATGTGCATTGCACCCATAATATACAATGGCTCACAAAGGTTTTTTTTCGAGAGGTATTATTATGATTGATCATCCTCATGATAATTAATGTGATCTCCCCATACACTAGTGTGTGGGTGAGTTTGAATCTTGGTTTTATCTATATAATAAATGGGGGATTTCATATCTTAATCTTAGATATAGATGTGACTACATTTCCTTGTTGTTTACCTAGCCCAACATGTGGTAAGGAGATGGAAAAATTATCAAATCATGTCATGATTCAAGAATTAAGATATTTTCTTTCATTTAAGACTATAGATGGCTGGTCAAATTTCTTATGGATGTGATCTTTTTTTATTATTTCCCACCATGCTTTTATATTACATTGAGTTCAACATTTCTTAAGATCCCTTTCACTGAAATATTTTTGAATAATTCATTTTTATAGAATGAGGCCTATCGTAAACTTATAGTTAGAGTTTTGTAACCTAGCCCCCACCCCTTTATGACCACTAGTTGGATCAAGTGATGGTATGTGAAAATTATCTGCACCTCCTCATTCCTTAGTCAATATCGCAAGTATATTGATAAAGTGAGAAAGATGGGAGAATTTAGTTGGTAAATAATACTTTTTTTTTTAACTTATTTATGGTAAACACCATTAACATCTCACTCCAAATAGAATTGGGCAACCTATCTGATAAAAAAATGTAGTGTTGAAGCATATGCTACCAAAGGGGACCAAATTTGAGCATGTTTTCCTTGCCTCTAGCATGGTTACAAGTCATTGATTTTTTTAATTTAAATCTATTAAGGCCATATATTCTCTAACCACATTAAGTCCATAAAACTAATTAATATTGAATTGATTATTTTTTGCAAAAAAAATTATTGTTTTTGTCGACCATTTATAAGCTAATTTGTAATCCTTACAAGTGTTTGTAGACTTTGTCCCCATCAAGGTTAGAAGTATCTGATTTTAGGCAAATATTTCTATCATAGAAATTATAAAATATAGGTATGTTAGGTGAATTATAGGGAAAATATTAAAATGACTAACATTATATGTACATTTTGATGAAACTAACAACTTTATGGACTTCCTATAGGCAAATTTGGTGATTATAAAAATTTATCAAAAATTTAACAATTGGAAAAAAATAGCCCATTGAAAATACCATGTGTCCCGCTAGAATATCACATTCCCAAATGTATATGTGTGATTCACCCCTCCTTACAAGGACCAAGTTATTCCATTACCCTTATGGCTATTGATTAGATGTAATGGATTGATAAATTTTATTTAAATATATACAAGTGTATGTAGGATTATGTTGGTCAAGACCTACTCAAAATATATTAGGAGAATATTGAAGAATATTTGTTAGGAATTATTACTAGAAGTTTCCCCAATGGTACAATGAATGCCAGAAGGGATATAATTTTTTTTCAAGTGGAAATTTATTGGTAACATGAATAAATGAAATTAAAAGTATATATTTTGGGACCTTATGTATTTTATAATTGATTCGAGTCATGCATTAGATGTGGGGTCTTTTTAAAATAAAATTACCACTCTTGAGTGAGATGTAATATGCTAAAGTTAAGTGGGTAACAAAAAAATTCATTTTCGTACAAGCTAGGTTTTATGTCATTTTCTAATCAAAGTATAAAATATCTAATAAATATATACTCCTTTATTGGGTAGTTTGTTGTCTCATTCATATGGTAAACAAAATTAGTCTTCCACCTATTGATGTTTTTAGCACACACATGTTATTACCTATTCAATGAAAACAACTTTCACCAAATAAGAACATGGATAAACAGATCATAGTGTTTGGTTGGAATAAAAACCATCTAGGTCTTTTTGTCTCATGTAAAATAAATCTAAAGGATTGGAACCCATAAAAATGACTTTGATTTAATTAATAAAATCAATATTAAATTGATGCATAAAGTAGGAGATCTAGAGTATATCATTAGTTGGAGACCAATTATTATTAGAAAGGCCTCCTATAAGATATGTGCTAAATATTTTATCTATGTGCCTATAGTAGGAATTTGATCATGTCACGTCATATTTTATGAAAATTTAGGGAAAATGTATTTTTCAAGACTATTGAAAATGATAAGTGTGAATGGTAACATTCTATAGCTACAGTTTTTGTGTCCATGATAATATTGAAAATTATTCAACACATTATATTTATGGTGATTCATACTTGATTCATCCTATGAAAGTAACATAAATTTATGGTTTTAAATTTCCTCATTTATTGGGAGACTAACAAGAAATCCAACAAATGTTATCACACCATGAATCTTATAAATTATATGTGTCAACTTTTGCCATTTGTTATGTTAGTTTTTCAACTTTAGAAAAGATGATCAGGTGTCATATTTTAATGGTTCTTTCCTCAATTTTTATGTTTTATTGTTGATCTTATTTTATAGTTTTTTCTATTGTTTTAACACTCAATTTCTTCAATTAGAAATATATACCCATTAACAAAGCTATTCATAAATGTAATGCCTAATGTATCATCATTCTGACAAAATTATTTTTGGTACAAAGATTTATTGGAATAACAAATAATTACCTTTTTTAAGAACCTTTTATTCTCACAATTATATTTTATATATATATATATATATATATATATATATATATATATATATATATATATATATATATATATATATATATATATATATATATTTAAAATATAATTGTGAGAATAAAAGGTTCTTAAAAAAGGTAATTATTTGTTATTCCAATAAATCTTTGTACCAAAAATAATTTTGTCAGAATGATGATACATTAGGCATTACATTTATGAATAGCTTTGTTAATGGGTATAGACGATACAAGGTGAGAAAACTAAAGTGGGGAATTACATTTGTCATTCCTCCCCTATTAATAAAATATTTGGGTCCCTTTCTCTTATAATTATTAAAAAAAATCAATTAAAATTTTTAATTTGGATAATGACTACTCATATAAGTAATTTGATAATTAAAAAAACATACACAAATAAAATTTCACTAAAAAATATCTAATTAAAAATTAACATAATTTTAAGTCATTTGATAATAGGGGATTGTTGGAGGCCTTTCCTAGTCTCTAAGAAGTTTTATATAGGATAAACATTCTTTACTTATAATAATTAAAAATTAATTTGATTTTATGCTTCATAAGGGATATGCATCAAGAGTGGTGCATCTTAACATTGTCATCTAATGAGTAGATCACGTAGACACCAATTGATGTAGAATTAGTATCTATTTTAAATTTAAAGTGATAAAAAAGTAATATTTTTTATTTAGTTCATTTGTGACCAATAAATGTTAATAAGTTATTGAATACTTATGAGGGTTATGTGTCATCATATCATTCATTGTTGTGCATTGTTATTTTGTCAAAGTTGTACACTCGCATGAAAATTGTACACCTACTTTTGGATCTTTCCCATTTTTTTCAACATCTTAATTTGGTGGTAGAGGAGGCATGGTCACATTCCTTTGCATAAAACATGCCAATTTATTAGTTAATTAGAATATTAAATATTCTCAACATCCTATGTGGATGTCTTTTTAAAAATTTGATATGATTTTAATTAGCATCACTAACATCTATGCTCTAGATGATGATGTGGACTCCACCCACAAATGGTGATGGATCAAATAGGTTGTGTTGGGGGGGGGAGGATATTTTTTTATGATTGAAAAATATCATGATAATGAGTGTGATATACTTATGCATTAATGTGCGAGTGAGTGCAAAACTTTGTTTTATCTCTACAATAAATGGGGGTTTTCAGATCTTAATTGTAGATGGAGATGTGACTACATTTTCTTGTGGTTACCTATCCCAACATGTGGTAGGGATATGATAAAATTATCTATTTTTATGTTATTCCAAGATTCAATAATAAATATACTTTTCTTTGATTTTTGACTTTGGATGGCTGGTAATATTTCTTACTAATGTGGTGTTTCCTAATCATTTCCCATTATCCTTTTGTATCACATGGAGTTCAACTTTTCCTAAGATCCCTCTCATTTAAATATTTTTGAATATTTTATTTTTATAGCATGAGGCCTAACATAAACTTATATCTAGGGTTTTTTAACATGGTCCCCACCCTTGTATGACCATTAGTTAGATCAAGTGATGGTGTGAGAAAATTATCGGCACCTCCTCATTCCTTAGTCAATATGGTAAGTATATTAATCAAGTAAGAAAGAGGGGAGAATGTAGTAAGTGAATAAAACTTGGTCTTTATTTAATTATTGGATTTCATATCCATTAGCACCTCACTTTAAATACAAGTGCCCAAACTATCCCATAATAAAGGTAGTGTTGAAGCATATACTATCAAAATAGACACAAATTCGAGCATGTTTTCCTTAGCTCAAACATGTTTATAGGTCATTAAATTTTTTATTATAAATATATTAGGTCCAATGATATTTTTAACCATATTATGTAGACACTATTTATGAATTATATAGAACCTTTATTTTTTTCATGGATGTGCCTTTAACTTCTTGACATTTCTTGCTATGAAAAGGCTAACATACACTATCTCTTTGTGCCTAATTTATCATCTCTTATTATGACCAATGTTATTATAATGACTTATGCATTATATTATGCCTATAATTTTATAAACCTTCTTATCTTATATCTCTATAAAATTTAGACCTACACCTATTTCCCAACTTCCCAAACACTATTATCCCAGTCAAACTCCTTCATCAATGCAAGTGTCCTATTCCAACACAAGTGTCTAGTGCACTAAATTAATCCAATTTACAAATGAATTATTTTTATATGGTATTCCTAGGTGATTTAATGTGAGATATTATCTAAAAGGACTGGTATAAAACTAAGATCAACCCTCATCCATTCATCACCCAATAAAAACCTGGAAATGCCTAAAAACTCACAATGCAACTTACCAAAAGCATTCTATCCATCACTCAAGTGAGAAAAGCTTCCCTATTTTATCCTATTTCCATATCAATCATAGGGAAAAAATATACACAAGTCTAAAGTACCAAAAGAGCATTCTAAGAGCTATATTTTCTAATTTACAAGGTAGATCAATATTGTACGTGTTTATCACACATTGTGTGATTCACAAACAAGACAAGATATAGGGGATAACTACATAAATATGAGTCCCTTTTCAAACTATTGACTATTTAGGTATTGTTTATTAATGGAGGGGTTTTAGGTGTATATTTACAGTTTGTTCCCACTAACTCATTTTCTGATAGTCATTAAGAATATGTAGAACTAAGGTGTTATTATTAGACAAGGAGTAATAATCCATGACCTAGATCTAAATGCACCAGAGAAAAGGTGACATAGAACCCATAAGCATCCATGTGGTCATGTCAATTTTCAACACACATTATATATTGGACACCTATGCCCAAGTCAGACAATAGTGTCAATGTAGTTGTCTTATGTGAATGTAAGTGACCATGACTACAAAGGCACAATTTACAAAATCAGGAGACTATTCCAGAATCTAGATCTAGTTTAATTTATACTTATTCCAAATTAATACATGTATTAGCATCAAACTATCTAAGTATCTTGTTTTCATTTTTATTGAAATATCTATAATGTTTTTACCTTTCTATGTTTGGCATCTCAACATAATAAATTCAATATATGTTTATCTACGTTTTGTAAGCAATTATCCTACTTTTGAGACAGTTTTTCATCCTTGTGCCCTAGGATAACTCTTCCCCCTTTAACCTTAGATTCCCCCATATTTATATTTTGGGGTTAAACATCTAGTGAACTCGATCTTTGAACATCATTCTTGCCTAAGTATACCATACATGATGTTTCTTACCTGTTTTGTCCTAATATTTGTGTTCTTTATATATTTTATCATGGATGATATTGATTTATTTGATGATTATGACTACAAATATATCCAACTTTATGTCAAACAAAGGGTAAAAATTTATTACTCTTGTATTCATCCAAAATCTAAAGCATCTAATCTTGAATATTTAAATGATAGTAGCTATCATCCCTCTATTCAGGTTCATGATTCCACCATTTCAAGAGATGAGTTGATACATCTTAAGGAATATAAATATCCTTTATTGTTACTCACTACACAAGCATAGTATTATTTTGGACTATGATATTTTATAATATATGGATACAAAGGACAAGGGTTGGGTAAACATGAGCAATGTATAAACCAACCTATTTATCACAAAAATAATATAAATTATAAAGGCTTGCAATTTTTATACAAATACTTCATTCACCAATAAGGCAAGTCATCTAATCATGTCGTTCATGCACATTCTACCACAAAAATGGGTATATATGACCAAGATGATCCTTCATTATATCATTAAAATTTTTTAACAAATACATAAGGAAATTATGATCAACTTACTTATAAGGGGGTATTATTTCAAATACATTAATTCAAACCCTCATAATTCCAATGTTTCCAAATAATATCATCCTTATCAAGAGTGATGATTTTTTCCCCCTACATTTGGCATTCAAAATTATCAAAATGTTAACCAAGACATCATGACATATTTACAAATTAAATCTAAGGCACAAATAAGAGGGATGCATTTCAAACCTAAATTGTTAAAGGCTCTTAATATATTGTAATCAAAGTTGTTGAACCAAGGCATCTTTATCTCACAAAAGATTCATTCTTGAAAAAAAATACCATACTAGTAGAGGTGCCTTCACCAAAGCTCCCTCCCATATATATATATATATATATATATATATATATATATATATATATATATATATATATATATATACATACATACCAAATCCCAATGAACCAAGCTCTTCAAATGATATACCAAGGGTACCATAATTCAAAGATCTAATAACATTACATGTAGACACTAGAAAACCATACATTGCGGCTTTAGATGTTGTATTAAACTTTAAGCCACCCCTTGGACCCCTTTGGGTTAGATTTTTTTACCAATTATCCCATTATTAATGTGAAATGATTTCTTAGGGAATTGACTAGAAATCATTGGTGGATTAGACAATTTTGGTTATCCCCTCAACCACTGGTGGTCAGCCCTCAACCACCGATAGTTGATCAGATCATTGATGGTTACTTAAACCCTTGCATGATCAAAGGAATCAACTATAATTTGAATACAACTCACTCATTGATTACCAACTATCTAATTTTAGTATATTGTTTGCATGATCAATGCATGATTAGACTATTTGTTAGACTATTTGATAAACTATTTGTTAAACACTTTATTTCATCACTACTTTACTCTATATTAAGAGATAAAGAGAAGGTTCAATGGAAGATTAAAATGCAAGATATTATAATTCTTAGGTAAAAACAAAAGTTTTCCAATGAACCAAAAACTAGGTCAGAGGTTTAGGGTGCTTCTGCAACTCACTATCTTAAGCCAAGGTACCATTATTCTACTGACATTACTATAGGATCCACAAAAGCTTTCATCCAACACCAACATTCCTTAGACTAGCAACATCTAAAAGTTATTTATATATATTTTTATTAATATTCAATAATTATTTCTATTTATTTCATTTCTTGTGTCATTCCCTTTTATTTCCATTTCATATCATTTTCTTGTGTTGGATTTATGCAACTCCAGACATTTTAGCTCCTACACAAAATCACCCATAAAACATTCACAATCACTTGAATACCCAATCCTTAAACCAGATAACCTTTAGAATTACTTTCTATCTTGAACTAACATTCAACCTAAACACCACTTCTAGAACATCTCTACAACCTTCCCAATAGAATTATCTTCTTAAACCAAATCCAAAAGTAACCACTAATTGTCTTACCTAATCTTCAATGGTTTTACCTAGCCACCGATGATTAAAAACCACTGATGATGACCTAACCACCGATGTTAAACCCAACCATCACTAGTCACTATGTGTCATTTTATAATGACAAGATAATTTCACCCATCTACCCATACCCAAATCTTAGTTTATGAGTTTCTATTTCATCACAAAACTTCAACATTTTTTTAAAATCAAGTTTCAATGATTTAGAATTAGTATTTAATCATTTATTTCTATTTTTAATCAAAATCACTTATTTTTTTCCAAGCATTTCTTGTATTTGATTTCAATACCTTCTATTATTTCATGAAATCATCTAGTTTTAGTTTATCCATGCTTAAGTGTTTTAAAAGTGTGGATATTCAACCTCTAAGGAATCTTGTGATGCTTGTATCTAGCTCACACTAGGTACTCCACCCTACTATCTCACTAATACATCATTTTTGAGATTTTTTCTTATTTGTAGGTCATCGTCACCAAAAAAAGAGGAGTATTGACAATCATATAGATTCATGTACACACAACACATCCAGGTTCTACTAAACTCACCCTTCTTTTAGGTTTTACTCTTTATTAAACAAGAAAATAAGAAAAAATTTAGTGCAACATTCTGGCATGCCTAGTGGGACCCTTGAGTTATATTGGGTTCATAGTTGCATCTAGGGGTTTTTTATTTTTATTTTATACTCATTTAAATGAAACCAAAATTTATTTTTGGTATAAAATTAACCTTCATACACTATTTACTTATATTTATTAGATCACATAGCTTAAATTAATCACATCAATCAATTGTAGCCTCACTTCTTTGCAAACATAAGACCAAACCACTTACACCTAATCAAACATCAAACACTTGACATAAGGATTGACTAGGATTTCACCACCTAGCGGTAAACCTTCACCCTTGGCTATCCTTCTTGGATGCCATTACCAAAAGGATAAGCTGAAACTTATCTCTCTAGTTGAGTATAATCTTTGGAAATTGGTATATCTTAGCTAAACACTAGACACCCTTATCATTGTGATGTGTGAAGTGAGGGGGTAGGCCCCAATATCAAGCCACATACTAATTTCAAACACAAATTACATTGATATCCTAAACTACCTGAAACCATCCTTTGATTTATTTTCTAATACCCATTCCATAAGCCCAATTTGAGTCACATATTCTTTTTAACTTAAGGCATAAGCCACAAGACAAACTAAAAATAACCTTAGGATTTAACATGCTTTAGTGTGTGTTTTATCTTCTTGACCTTTTTTTGTCTTATCTTTGCTTGAGTTGTTAGGAATTAGCCCCCCTTTCTTTGGTAACCTTTTACCATCTTGCCTTCATCCACCTCATCTCTACTGCCTTTTTCAATGTGGAACCCACCTATATTTTCAACTAAATATCCTAACTTTATTAAACTTCTAGATGACAACCCTCTTGTCTTAGGGTTTTATCTTGCATCATGAGCCATTTGTGCTCCTGAATTTACCCATAACCAACCCAACCTCACCTATGATCAACCCAACTTCAACTACAACTAACCACCGCCCTATCAAAAACCTTTTCATCTTACCTGTAACCAACCAACAACCTTTCAGTACCAATTGGACCATTGCCATAACCCACCTCAACTACAACTATCTCAACCTCATCAAATCTTGGACTACCTATCCCAGCCATCATATCAGTTACCTTACCTTAGTCCCCTTTGTGGAAACCCTCATTACCTCAAAACTAATACTTGGTCTATCTCTTTAGTCATCCAACCAATAACCATCAATCAAACCTATTAAACCAACCTACCTTACCCACCTTTTCAGCCTTTTCAACCTCATCAAATCAACTAGATAACTATCAAACCAACAACTATCTACCCAATCTATGAAATAAACCAAACTTATTCAACCAACCAACTCTACCAAACCAAAATATTAGTTCATAATCTCAAGAGCCATTCATACACCCTCTTCTTAGGCAGTACACCTCACTGGGGGAATCTTATGCCACAATCCTTGATAAACTTTTAAGGGCTTTTCTCATTAGGATTCCTCAAATCAAACTCATCAATAGTTGTCTTTTAAGACCTATTTGGTTTATAGATAATGAGTTTTGAGTTCATCATTATATAAGTGAACATGTGGTAGATAGATGTGGGTCTTTTAATATGTTTATCTAAAACCTTATCAATCAAAAGGAGGTTCCAAAAGATATTCTCCATGTTTCCCCCCACTTAGCCTTGAATGTGTTCAAGTAATCAATCATTAAACTTCTTGCTACACCCATTGTTATGGAAACTCATAATCAAATCCCTCAACACAATGAGGTCCCTTCATTAGATTTTATCCTTAGTGAACCTATAACTAAAGAAACTATAATAAAAAACCTAACCAATCCACTTGTTGACCAAGTGAAACCTTACCAACTTCCTTTAGCTATTATCACTAAGGAAGAATCAACCTTAACCAATCTACTTATTGAAATAGTAGAATGTTCTCAACTTTCCTTCGAAACCATAATTAAGGAAACCAACCCACCTCTTCATATTCCCCTTTTAGTGGATCTACCTCCAACCAACCTACCTCTTCCACTTCCCCTTTCAGTGGATTAACCTCCAACAAACCTACCTCTTCCACTTTCCCTTTAGTGGATCAACCTTCAACCAACCTACCCTTTCCACTTTCTCTTTTAGTGGATCAACCTCCAACTAACCTACCTCTTCCACCTACCCTTTTAGTGGAACAAACCCCAACTTAAACTACCTCAACAAAAGACAACCCAACATCAACAAAATCCAACCCAACCTCAAATAAATCCAACCCAACTTCAACTATAGCCAAACCAACCTTAACTAAAGCTAACCCAACCTCAACTACAACCAAGTCAATCCAATTCCTCCATAACCTACTCATTATCATCTACCTATTGACATTGTCTTTATTTCGATTCCATTTAGAATAGGATCAAGTATTTATCATCTTACCTCACCAAACAAACAAGAAAACCTAGCCAACAAATTGGATCAACCATCCAAACTATTTTCCTCAAGTAATAAAACCAACATCTAAAACCAATCAATCAACCATGATCAACCCAACTCTCAATCCAACCATAACCAACTTATCTATCCAAGAAAACTAAACTCAATCCTTCATTAAATGATTTCAAAATCTAAACCACACTCTTATCCAACCTACCCATACCTCACCTAAGATTTCTTATTGGTATAATCTGACACTTTTTTCCAACCCACATTTATACTAGGATGATGTTTCCAACATCATTTCTAGACCTCAAACCCAACTAAATCTAATCCAACAATGTTTCCCTCACCCTAACATCATAAGGTAGATCCCGCCTGAACCATCACCTACAACTTCAACTTCTCACTAACTAACAACCCTTGAGAGGTACATAAATTTATCTTCACCCCTCATAAACCCTCCTTAATAACCTATACCTTCACCTTGGGAGATTTTACCACCTCAATAATGTATGGAAAGAGTAACTAGGGGAACTCTTCCTCCAAAGGCGTTGATGATTTATCCACCTAAAACCTCACCTTCTTCAGCCAAATGTCAACCTTATCATTTGTCTTATCAACCTGATGCCATTACCTAACCAAAACCTATGCCTAAAAACCTTATCAAGTTACTAAACCAACACTTTTTTTTTATGCCTTCACTTACACCCCAACCAACCTTAAACTAACCTTGACCTTGACCCAACTTTATCTAAAAAAAAGAAAACCTTTAATGTCAACTACACCTTTTGAGCCTCTTTTACATTCAATTTCAACTAGTGGTTGTCTTTGTTAGACCATCATTGATCCACCTTTAAAACTCTTTTGCCTTTCAACTTTGACTGACACTGATCTCTAGTTAACCATCACCAGTTGATTCATAACCATCACTAGTCACAATCAAAACTAGAACATTGACTGAGACCTTGTTTCTCACCCAAATGGACCTTAACCAGCTCTAATCAACCTTATTCCCAAACCAAAATAGCAAACTATCACCTCATCAATGTTGCATTCTTACCCAAATACTTAAAGCTATCCAAAACCTAACAACAAAAAAGCCTAACCATCCTTACCTTCTTTCTTTGTTAATCTGGAACCTTTCTTTGTCTAATCAAGTGTTGAGAAAGTAATAAGGGGACATATTTTCTCCTAATTGGCTTAAAATATTTACACATAAGTGTGGATTTGGGGCATATTATAACCTAAATCTCTTAATGCTTTGCATTTACATCTATTCTTTTGTTCAACCAAGTTCTTAGTTGTCTTTTGTCTAACTTGAGGTCATCCTTTGTTTCCAACAGCCTTCATTTCCTTATTTTAAAGACAACCGATTTAAAAATAGGGTCATGTGATTATCCATCATAGACTTATCCTAATACTAATCATGGGTACCCTTGCTCTACCCATTAAGTTATTCTCATGGTACATTCCATCCCTTATAGGATGGATTCCCATAGTCATTGTCACTTAAACCTCTTTTATCCATCATTAACCTTCTTATGCTATGGTTATGCCTCCATAAAGGAAAGACTTAAGCCTATATATACTTTTACATGTCTACAACTAGTATTAAATATCAATTTGGGATACTAAAATATTACTTGGGTCAAAAATCAAAATCTTATAGATGATTCCCTTAAAGGATAACTGCCCAAAGCCATCAAAGTTACTTTAAAAGGTAGACTACTCCATCAAAGGACAGCTATTAACATAAACAAATCCAAAGCTTAGACCACTCCCTTGAAGGATGACTAAGTCATCTTTGTCAAAATCAATCACTTGAAGCTTCCCACATCAATCGAATTTCAAAACCTATCAAACAAAGTAATAAAGAGACCCTATATCAAAAATCAAAAGTAAAAAAAATGTAGTCCCAAAAAATTTGTAATTAATTTTCACATAACATTAGTAGATTTCCCACATTGATTAGTCTACACCTAGCATTAAGGCATGGAATTGTCTATAATGGTTCCTAGGTCACCTACATAAGGGACAAGTCATCCCCACAAGAAGGTCACATTACCTACCATTCATCCCCCTTTTACCCTATCTATAAATCAAGGGATTTAGAGATTACTTGACACAATGTGATCAAGCCACTTCTTTTAACCAATGAACTAATAACAATGAAAAGTATGATAGGGGCTTATGTGAATAATCCCTCCCATCTTACCCTTATGGTCTTTACCAATTAAGAGCATTTTGCCTCTTCCTTCTACTTTCATGACTATTTGAAAAGGCATTTGTTTTCCATTCTTACATCTTTGAACCGCAACTACCAACTTTGCACCCTTTCACCATAATGGGTCCCTTTTACCAAACTAAGTGGTACACCAAATTAAACCACCAATTTGAACACCACCCAACCAAATTTTTTTAACCCAACAACATTACCAAAAACATGTACCCATCAAAGAGCACCTTATTCTCCACCAACCAACCAACCAACCATATCACCTTGACTTAGTTAGTTTGGGCTATCATTGGAGAGAATCTCATTCTCCACTAGTCAACTAACCACCCATTGGAGAGCACCTTATTCTCCATTAACCTACCCAACCAACCACATAATCTTTCCTTGGACATTTTGGCCCACCTTTCACACTTTTTAGAATAAACTTACCTTGATAATTTCAATTGCATCGAGTACTTTTCTATATTTGATGAAATTACACTACATTTTTCACACCAACCATTTAGGTGCCTCAAAACACGACCATTTGTTGTCCCGACACCTACAACCATTTGTGTATTCTCAAGGTCAAATCATAATTTTAGATACCTATGAATATATTGACCTTACCCAAGAGACCTGAGTTTATAGAGTAACCCATATCAGCTATGCCTAATCCTATCACCTGGTTACCCTGTCGCTTGTCCTTCTAATCCCAACTTGTTTTACCAACCTACTTCAGCTATGGAAACCTAGTCTATGCATGATTTTTAATATCATACTTAGTCACATTCTTTTCTATTATTTGTGCTTACATGTATAACTAATCAACTAACCTTGTCACCTACCACCCATTTTATCACCCACTTATCCACTTACAAACTTACCACCGATTCTATTTGACCTCATTGATTCCTAGTTTGAGGGTAACACCTACTTCCATACTTGAGGCATCTAACCTTATACCAACTTTCCATTTTTGTTTTGCATCTTGATGATATAAACTACATACTAAAAAAAGGCAAAATGTAGACACTAAAAAACCATATACTATAGCTCTAGATGTCACAATATCCTTTAAACCACCCCTTAGCCCACTTTGGGTTAGATTTCCTACCAATTATCTAATTAATATCTTGGAACCATTTCCAAGGGAATTGATAACCAATCATTATTGGATTATCTAATATTGGTTGTGTTCCTTAGCCATCAACCACTAGTGGTTGACCTGATTGTCGATAGTTACTTAAACTCTTGCATGATCAAAGGAATCAACTTCAATTCGATTGCAACTCATTTGTTGATTACTAGCTATCTAATTTTAGTGTATTGTTAGCATGATCAATGCATGATTATACCATTTATTAGACTATTTGATAAAGCATTTTTTAAGTTATTCATTTCAGTGCTCCTTTCCTCTATATTAAGAGATGAAGATAAGGTTGAATGGAGGATTCTGGTGTAAGAGATTCTGACTCCTAGAGTAAATCCAAAATCTTCCCAATGAACTAAGAACTAGGTCAGAAGCTTAGGGTGTTTCTGAAACTCACTATCTTAATCCAAGGTAATTTTACTCTACTAACATTACTATAGGATCCATAACAGATTTTAGCCAACACCAACATTCATCAGACCAGTAACAACTAAAATCTAAGTATCTATTTTTATCAAGATTTAGTATTTATCTCTCTTTGTTTTATTTTTTGTATCATTCCCCTTTATTTCCCTTTCATCTCATTTTCTTGTGTTGGAGTTATATAAATCCAAACATTTCACCTCCTACCCAAAACCACCCACAAACCACTCTCTCTCACCTAAATGCCCAATCCCTAAACCATAAAACCCTTAGCATTAATTTGTGTCTCACAACTAACATTTAACCCAAACACCACTTACAAAACATCTTTAAAACCTCCCCAATATACTTATCTTCTGAAACCAAATCCAATTGTAACCACCAATGGTCTTACTAACTGCCAACAGTGTTATATAGCTAATGATGGTTAACAACCACCAATGGTCACATAATCCCTGATGGTTAAACATAACCACTGATGGTCATTACGTGTCATTTTATAATAGCAAGCTAATTTGACCCATCTACCCATACCCAAATCTTAGTTTATGAGTTTCTATTTTATCATAGAACTTCAACTTGATTTCTAAATGAAGTTTGAGTGATTTAGCATTATTTCAATCATTAATTGTTATTCTAAATCAAAATCACTTAATGCTTTCCAATCATTTCTTGTATTTGATTTCAGTGCCTTCTATTATTTCATGTAATCATCTATTTTTAGTTTATCATAACTTAAGTTTTTTAAAATTATGGATTGATAACCTCCAAGGAATTTTTTACTTCTTGGATCTAGCTCATGCTAGGTAGTCCACCTTATTATCTCACTAATCTACCATTTTCTAGATTGTTTTCTTATCTACAGGGCATCTTCCCCAAACAAAGAGGAGTATCAACAATCATCTAGATTCATGTGCACACAATACATATAGGTTCTATTAAAATCACCCTTATTTTAAGATTTACTCTTTCTTAAACAAGAAAATAAATAAAACTTTAGTGCAACAATACCAAAGTATCCTAAATTTAGTGATTCAAAACTTGCATATGTTATCCATGAGGATTATGATACTAATATGCCTAGATTCAGGAGAGGTGGTGGATTAGAATCAATGATAACACTTATATTAATCACCATTATTCCCATGGAATATCTTTATTTTATGATGAACACTATTGGGGATCTTCAATCATAGGTTTCTATACTTTAAATGCAAATGGCTTTCCATAATACTACTAAAAATCTTACCCCATTTAACAATCAAACTCTTGCATAATGTATACTTGAATATACTTATCTAACATAATTTAAACTACTATATTTACCTCTTTTTTTGAGTCACAAGGATCCATTTGACCATGTGATTAACTATTTACATTAGTTTTGTCAATGGGCAAAAAATGACAAAGCATTGCTAAAACTATTCCATATAAGTATTTCTCATGAGGCTCATAATTAGTTCTATGGCCTACCAAAATGTTTATTAACTACTTTTGCACAATGATAATAGTTTTTCTTTATGTATTTAAATATACATAAGGTGTTAAAACCTACATTAGAATATTTTTACAATTTCAAGCATCATGATGATGAATCCCTTCAAAATTATACTATTAGATTCAAAAGTACATCATATGAGCTAGCATTTACACCAAATTATTTGTAATTATAATTCATTTTTAGTCAAGGTTTTATTTATCCATTGAGTCATTTAGACATTTATATTTGTATGTGAATAGATATGCTTCATTCATACTTACTCATCCAAAGGATCATAACATATCCCTTACTAAGTACCAAAGTCTTATTCCTCACATAAAGTGTTGGTGCATTTATTTATTTTATTGCATTTACTTGTATTTATTATATAGATTGGTACATTAACTAATTATTGTAATTAGTTTATTATGTTTATTAATAATTTTCACTAGATATAATAAGCTTGCTTAGCTAATAGTTAACTCAGACACCTATTTTGTTACAGTGGAGTTCCACTTCACTATTTAGGGTAAGATATGATAAGATTGCTTAACTAGTAGTCAACTTATGTTGATCATTTACATAATTTGGACACCTATCTTGTTAGTGTGGATTTGTACACTATTCATGTACTCAGATATCAGTTGAACTACATGTGTTGTGTGAGTTCTATGATCTTTATCTTACACACCTTGCTTTATCTAAGAAATGGTTATTTGTGTATTCTATATCAGATTAATATTGAATTATCAAAGTAATTCATCATATTTGAGTTATTTATTCATTTTAATTATTATTTTGGATATACAATTATTACTTATTACTATTACTATTTTATCTCTTATTTATGCTTTCTATTAGATTCATTAGATCCTGTAGCTAATTCTAACATTTCAATCTATACATTGCTAAATATTCAAGAGAAAAATATCTAGATATAGGATAATTTTTTTGATTTTGTATATAAGAATAAATTGGAGTTTTGTGGAGAATTTATGAGCTCACCATTGAATTCAGAGTGCCTGAGATAGTCAAAATCATCTACAATTTTATCCAAATTAGGCATTATAGGCAAAATTGGTAAGGGTTTGATCTAGAAGCACCACACCCAAATTTGGTAGGTACTTAAAATTGAAGTGTTTTAAAGAAAAATTAACCTCATAATTGCATTTGAAAGGCATTAAAACTTACAAATCCATATAAAATTTGTCCAATTTTGATAGTCACCTGCAAGACAAATTTTTTTATATTCCTAGGTATGGTTGTACGGACCATATAGACTATGTAGAAAAAAAATTGGCAAGCATCATAGATCAACAGGTATATTTGAAAGGGAAATGATGGGAGCCCATCATTTGAACATCGGGAGGTATTTTTGAGTGAATGTGTTTTTGAAATAGCTTAAAATTTCATGTTATTTGCTATTGTACTTTCAATGTTTTCTACATTTTTCCATAATTTAGGTTTTTATATAGTAGCTCTTACTCATCCTCATTTTTTCAACTTTAGAGGCTCATAAATTCACATATGACCTCTTATTGAGGTCCCATTCTTTTGGAAAGTTAACATTATTTTGAGCACAATGAATTCGTATAAAAAAATTTGTATAAAATGCATATTTTTTGTATTGTTAGACTAGAGGGCCTAATTGAGATTTTTGTAAACTAGAAAATTTATAATCCAGTCTTGTAACTGCACTGAATTATAAAGTTCCAAAAAATACTTACTATGTGGAATAAAACTAAGTAATTTATGGGTGTTTTATGGTGTGTTCTATACTTTGATTTCTGCTTTATGATGATTTATTTTCAATTGTATCATGAGGAATCCTAAGTTACCACTATCTATAACACATAGAAATAGAGTGTTTGGTATGAATTAATGATGCTAGGATATATGCCTTACATAAAAAATCTTTTTACTCCACCTGACGATGCAAAAGAGTTACAACACTTTCTCTTTGAAACTACTAAAGTTATTAGATGCATTCAGTCTTACATGTCTTTAGATTTAAGTTTCCATCTTGACAAATATACAAATCAAATAGAGGCTTGGGATAAATTAGCATTATTGTTTGTAAAAATAGATGAGGTTCATGGTTACCAGATTGAAAACCTACTCATTATTTTAGATCCTAAAAAGTATGCTACAATATAAGACTATATCACTAAAGTCATATATCTTAAAGCACAACTTTCTAAATGTAAAATTAATAAAAAGGATATTCAGATGATTTTCATTACCTTACACAAATGAGGTCTTGAATATTCATCTTTTATCTCTAGATTTTAGAATCATAGGCTCACATTGGATCTTATAAAATGCCCACCTTTGAGGTATTCTCTAAGATTCTAATGGTTGGAAAAAAAAGTTAATAGCTATGGGTGTAATCAAGTCATCCAAATCTGAAGCTCTAGTTTCAAGTCAACCTTAACATAAGCAAGTTTCAACATCAGCATCGAATATACACTCAAGTAAAATGAAGTAGAATAATAAGAATAATTCAAATAAAGATAAGAATAAAGGTTAACAATTTTCTTCGCAAGGAGATTATAAATCCACTAATAAGAAATATTCATTTTTAAGGATTAGCACTCCTTGCCCTTATTAAAAAAAGGGGTTTCATAGTGAACATGATTGTTAGAAGAAAGAGATTGATGAACTTAAGGGTCTTCTAAAAAAAATAACATCAATCAATCAAAGGATTCTTTCACTCCTTCAAATTTAGGGAAAGAGAAATCTACAACACTAGTTTCACTAGGAAATTCTCTTAAGTCAATAGGTACTTGACTTAGGTGCTTTGCACCATATGGGTTCTGATTAAGACCAATTTTTTAGATTAGAACTAAGTTTTTTGCCTCATATTATCATAGGTGATGATTCTAAGGTAGATGTCATAGGAAAAGGTATAGTTGATGTTGATAGTGGTGTATTTGAGGATGGCCTTTGTGTGCCAAAATTATCAACTAACCCTCTCTTTATCTACCAAATCACCCACTTTGATACTGGTAGAAAAGTTGAGTTCACACCTGATTCTATTTCAATCAAAAAATTGGAGAATAATGCCTTAGTTGTAGTAGGAAAAGTTGACAATAATACTTGGATTTATTCATTCTTTCACTTTGTGCCTTAGTCTTCCTCTACAGCTTTGCCCTTACACACTGATTCAGTGAGCAAGCTATGACATGAGTGGTTTGGTCATCTTAACTACCGCCATTTACAACAATTTAGTCAGTAGGAGATAGTTATAGGACTTACATAGATTCAATTTTAGGGGGTGTATGTCATGGTTGTGATTTAAGAAAACATTCATAGGATAAGTTTGATAAAGGGAAGGATTAGAGGGCTACACAAGTCCTTGAACTTTTTTATAGTTATTTAGCTAGTCCATTACCTACTTTGTCTTTTAGTAAAACCCACTATATTCTCACATTTATTGATGACTATTCCATATATACTTGTGTTTATTTTTTCAAACTCAAGAGTGAAGTATTTGATAGATTTTTAGAGTTCAAAGCTCTAGCAAAGAAACAATCTAGGAAGTATGTCAAGATCCCCTGCATAGATAATGGAAGGGAATATGTGAACAAGTTTGAACAATTTTATACTCTTAAAGGAATTGATCTTCAGCATTTTGTTGTATACACACCTTAGTAGAATAACGTAATAGAGAGGAAGAATAGATTCTTAAAAGAGATGGAAAGTTATATGATTCATGCAAAATCATTAGTAAATAAGAAGCTAGATGTGCATAATTTTAGAGTATTCGACAGTCTAACACAGGCTCACATAACATTAGATAATCACTTCACTTTAGAACACCAAATTTAGAATTATATATTTGAGAGATATCATGATGGTACTAAGAGATATCAGCTCATTGATCCAGATTCACATGAGCTTATTATAGCGAGAAGTTTTTACTTTAAATAAATTCCTTTAGACTTATCTTCTAACAGTTATCATTATTCTTCCTTATAATAATTATATATCAATGATGATGATACTTTTGCTTCATCTACTCATAGGGATGAGGAGGTAATACCTCCCTTGCAAGGTCTAGCATGTCATGTTCCTCCTCCTATAGATCCCTGCCCATTGATGCCTTTGTGGGCTAGATAGACTTTGGTAGATGTAGGCCCTCTTGTTAGGGATCCATCAAATAGAAGGAGAACATGATCAAAACATGATCTTCCACATTCTTAGATTGCCACAACCTCTGATCTACAGTCTTTTTAAGAATCCATAGGGATAGTTGAGTGGGATTCAGTAAGGAAGAAGAGTATGACTGAGTGATTAGGAACAACACTTGGCATCTTATTCCTCTTTCTAAGAGAAGAAAATTAGTATGATGTATGTGGATATATCAGACTAAGTTTGTATCTAATGAAAATATTGATAATTATAAAGCACACTTAGTGGCCAAAGGTTTTTCCTAGTTGGACCGCATTGACTATACATAAACCTTTACACCTGTTGCTAAGACGAATTCCATTAGCTTGATATTAGATATTGGTATATATGATGGTTAGGTTGTACATTATATGGATGTTAAGAGTGAATTTCTTCATGGGAATATTCATGAGAAGATATATATGGAGAGCAGCCACAGGGGTTTGTTCAGGATTCTTCATTGGTGTGTCTCTTGCAAAAGTCTCTCTATGGTCTAAAACAAGTCACTAGGGCTTGGTATTCTAAGATGGACACATTTATTCTTATAGTTGGGTTCTTGAGATGTCACTTAGATTTGAATGTCTATATTCTATGACAAGAGGATTCATTATTATACTTAGTTCTCTATGTTGATGATCTCATTATTACAGGGAAAACAACATCCATCATTAATAGTGTTAAGACTACACTTTATGATAAGTTTTCTATGATAGACATGGGCCTATTACATTTTTTTTTGTGATTTAAATAGCATATTATTTTTATACAATTACACTTTCATCTCCTAAGTATGCCATGGACTTGTTAGCTTGGTCTCACATGGTTGATTGTAGGCTTGCCCTGATTCCTTTTTTTTAATCTAAAGTTAGACTTGAGGTACATTGTTCCACTCCCTTGGTTGATGCCACAATTTTTTTCCAGCTTGTAGGCAACCTCATCTATCTGACTAATACATTAGATGATATTTCATATACAGTTGGCATGGTTTCACACTTTATGCAGACACCACATGATATTCATTGGAGATATTACAAGTGTATTTTGAGCTACATTCAAGGCACTATTAGATAAAAGATTCACTATATAGGATGTAGAAGTTTAGACTTGGTGGGATACACAGATTTTGATTAGGTTGGTGGTTATGATGATCATAAGTACACTTATAGTTAAAAATTTTACTTCAAATCCAACCCCATTTTTTGGTAGAGCAAGAAGCAAAATCCTATTACTCTTTCATCTACAGAGGTTGAGTATCGTGGCATTACTAATGCCACTATTGAGTTTATTTGGCTTCAGGGTATTCTCACTAAGCTTGGTGTTCCATTTTAGAAGCCATCAGTCATCTACTGTGACAACTAAAGCACTATCCAAATCTCAAAGAATCTGGTTCATCATTAGAGAACCAAAAAAATAGAGATCCATATGCACTTTATTAGGGAGTTGATTAAGATGAAGATCATTGATCTTTAATATTGTCCTATGGAGCAGTGAATTGCATATATTTTCACCAAAACTTTCACTGAGATCAAGTATCTTCACTTGAAATCTCTTTTGGGGGTTAAGGGATATCACTTCTTCAAAGGACATTAGTTCTTTAGGTGGAGTCTCCTAGGCCTTCATTTTAAGGAGTTTTTTTTCTTTAGGTTTTCTCCTTTCCTCATGCATTTTTATAGAGTACCTAATATGTCTACACATTATCAAGATTCTTATTTGCATAGCCATACCTAAGATTCACTTATGAGGGAATGTTGGTAAATTTATTTGCTTTATTTTATTTACTTGTATTTATTATTTATATTGGTGTACTATTTACTTATTGTAATTAGTTTATTAATAATTTTCACTAGAAAAGATAAGCTTGCTTAGTTAGTAGTCAACTTGGACACTTATCTTGCTACAGTAGAGTTCTAATCCACTATTCAGGGTAAGATAGGATAAGATTCCTTAACTAGTATTCAACTTGTGTTGATCATTTACATAATTTAGACACCTATCTTTTTAGTGTGGAGTTGTACTCCACTATTCATGTAGTCAGATATCAGTTAAACTACACGTGTTGTGTGAGTTCTCTGATATTTATCTTGTATACCATGCTCTATATAAGTAATGGTAATTTGTGTATTATATATCAGGTTAATATTCAATTATTAGATTAATTCATCATACTTGAGTTATTTATTCATTTTAATTATTGTCTTGGATATACAGTTATTATTTATTATTATTACTATTTTATCTCTTATTTATGCTTTCTATTTTATTCATTAGATCATGTAGCTAATTATAACATAAAGGATGGAAGTGAATTAACAAATGAACAATATGAACAAAAATGTATATTTATTAAAATTTATCTGGGATCTATACAAGGTTTACTTAATATGGGACCAATCCAATGTACACATCCTATGCAAACACCCCAAGGTGAATAATTTGACAAGTATAAACATCAAAAAGATTTAAAAATCACATATTAATGGGTGGTCATTATGTTTTGCATAACCATATTGATCCTACACAAATAAAAAATAATTGCAATATAAGACACTAACAAAATCTTGGTTTTGACCTAAAATACTTAAAAAGTAAAGGAGGTTGGAAAGAATCCTTGAGATACACTACCATATTATTGTGGTCTTAAAGTGGTTAAAACACATGTTTTTTTTATGCCACAAATGTATCCATATTAATTTATATTTAGATATCTTTGTTTATATCAAATGGAATAAAAAATTTAAAAAAATAATCAAGGGATATCATTTTCTCAAGAAGGCAAATTGATACATATTCCAAATGATAGCATTGGTTTTTCTAAAGTATATGTAAAACATTTGGAGGAACATGACATATATAATTTAAACTTATCCAAACATAATCCAAATAATTTAAAGGATCTAAATAAACATTTCATGGTCTCACATATCCCAAAAATTCCAAAATAAAAAAAAGATATTCAAAAATCCAAAAGTGTTTTCAACATTTACATATAATATTATCTCATTGGCATATATGTTGTTAGTTAAATGATGGTATATGGAATATTAATATTTTATATGTACATGTGTTTCAAATATATTTTAAGTATAATACATCGATACACAAGCATATGATATATATAATTTTAGATGTTGGGCTTTCCCTTTACACATGTCACCAAGACATTTGGGGCATCCACCTGTATGATGATAATACATCTAGGTTATATCATTATATGGTCACTTTACCTTATCATTTTTGATCTCATACATGTACCTACACATTCCATTATCCATGTTTATATATTTTATAGTGTACTTGATATGCCATGTACTTAACCTTTTTGCTAACACATATATCTATTGACTAGTATGAGAGGTTTATATTGGTTGTTTTTACTTTTTGTTTATGCACTTATTTTAATGTATTGTCTTGATTGTTTGAGATTCTAAATATGATTCATTTTTTACATCCCCCATGCCTATTTTAGCCTCTTTGACATTTGAAGATGCTAGTTTTTGTTTTATCTTGACATTTGAATGTCATTTCTTGCTTTGTGGACATTTGACTACTTATAAATATTCCACTTATTTTTGGTCTACTTAGACCTTTGTCTCTTGATTTTATTTGTGTTATTATGTGTCTATTTGACTACATTTTGAGTTTGTATTGTTACTCTCTAGACATTGCCATGATCTACATCATGTATATTAGGACTTGGTGTGATCACAATCATTATCCTTCAATGCTATATCTAACTTGAGATGTTCCCTATATATGTTATAAGGAAAATTTATAGTTTGCATGGTTATCTTATCCTTTTGAGGTAGGTTAACTACCAATTTAAACTTCCTTCACCTCAAATTTTAGGGCGAGAGGGGGGCGAGGGCGGGCGGACGGGCACAAAGATGCAGAGTCGTATTAGTGAGGGTATGCCATAGATGCATGACTTACACATTGATTCACATTTTCATATTGAAGTGGGGGCATGTTTTAGAAACATGTTCTCAGCATTTATCATAATTTAAACTATGATAGGGGCATGTTTTGGAAACATATCCTCCACACTTATATTAGTTTTTATATTTATCCATATACAGTGGGGCCACCTTCTAGAAACATGCTATCCACACTTAAAAAAAATTAAATTGGCCAAATTCATAGTTATATGATTCAAATACATATTTATGGTAGAATTTTATACATTGGTACAATTTTTATACATAGTTTCAACATGAGACATATCTAAGGTGCATATTTTATATAGTGTGCACCTAATACTGTAAAATTAAACTAGTTTTAGATTTTAAACACTTTTATGGAATTTCATCACCCATTAGGTTAGACTTTTAAGAATTGTATTAAGCTAATCTATTACAGTAGTTAGTTAATTTTTATGTATGTTTGAGGTGATTAAATCACTCAATATTACCAAGATTATAGGTTTTACTTATTATATCATCTAGCCACACTAAATTTATGATGTGAGTTAGCTTGGTTTACTCACATTCATCATGCTATAAGTATGATTGGGTTGCACAGTTGAGCTAATTTCCAGTACCAGGTGGAATCTCATCTTTTCTCAAAGGTTGGGGGCATGCATATCCTAATATATCTCTTTGTCTCTTTAGATATATGAAATTTATAGATTTATATTTGTCCTAATCCTAGTTTTAGTGATTCATAATTATACATCTTTCAAACTAATTTAACAAAAGGCAAGATGGTTGCATCGAGACACATGTGTACTCATAAACTTTAATTTATTTCATTTTTAATTATTTAAATGATTTAATTTTTTGATTATACATATGTATTAAATATTGTAACATGTTCTTGGTTGTAGGTTAGTCACTATAAAATCACTCAATTTGGACTCAAGCAAAGACAAGGTGTGTTATACACACCCAGGTATACATTTATTTCCTTTAAACTAAAAATTTCATTACTAAATTAAGGGAGGGTGATAATTTTAGAAAATATTTTTAAATTAAATAGAATCTAAACATTTTAAAGTTATAAAATATATATCATAGGTGTACCTTTAGCTTCTAAACCTTTCCCACTACTAAAAAGCTTGCATACACTCTCTTTATGTGTATTGCTCATTTATTAGTTTGACCAATATTATTATGATTTCTTAGGCCTTATATTATGTTGTTTAATCCTAATTTGTATAACGATACTATTTATTGGTTTATATTACGTATATATAAATGATAGAGCATAAGGGTGAATATTAGATCCACAACAGAACAAGTAATGTGCTAAACTTAGACGTACCATGTGTTAAAATTATTTAAAAAAAATAAGATAGGATAGTAATGTAAAGTACACATATGATAGATATAAAAATGAAATAAAAGAAAGTACTTAGCTATTTTTTATGCTAATATAGTGTTGGATCTAGTACATTCATATATTAGGTAGGAAGACAGTTCTCAATCAATCATCATATTCTAGATCTGGTGCCTCTAACTCTCTAGGTAATTATGTTAGTATGGCATAGTTATGTCAATGATAATGTTTTTGTGTTATTCTATTGTATTGTATTTAATATGCATTAAAATAGGATATATCTACATAGATATTTCTAGTTTTTTTATTCACCTTTGTTATGTTGCATTTAAATCTGGGTCATGGACTGTCACTCCTCATGAAGTGGCAAAACCCTAGCTTTGAATTTTTAATATGACCTTGGTGAAAAATAGGTTAGTAGTAAAATGGTGTCGATATGACCCATAATGACCTCACTATTAAATGGAACTACCTACATATCCAATTCTCTAGAAGAGGGCCTCAAACTCATGTATTTATCCCCTATATTTTGCCTTGTGTGTGAATCATGTAATGTGTAAAGCAAGAACAATAGTGACCTAGCATGTAATTTTAAAAATTTGATGTTACCAATATACATTTAGTAATTAAGAACTATATTTGGGTTATTCCTTTGATTGATATTAGAATATGGTAGAATAAGAAAGCTTTTGGTAACTTGAATGCTTCTAGAGTGTTTCTTGAGTGTTCTTTTGGTCAGATTACTAGGTGATAAATGAATAAAGTTTGATATTGTATTCATACCAATATTATTGAGGAATAAATTAAATTAAATAAAATAATCTAAACATTTTGATATGTTTCATTTGTAAATTTGATGAATTTAGGGAACTGGACGCATGCATCAGTCTAGGATAGTAACATTAATTCTACTACTAGAGGTGTAAGATAAGTATATTTGAAGTATTATTATCAAGATAGGATGTTCATGTCATCAATATAAGGCTGGTGGGACTAAAAAATAGGACAAGGGACATAAGATAATAGATGCAAGGATTGTGGAAGCAAGGCATATGTAGAACTAAAAGGAATAACTAGGGTCTGAGTTTTCCAAGTGTACAATATTTAGGTTTTAGATAATCACAAAATATAATATAAATTTATATTTTAAAGGAATGGAATGTGTACATGGGTATGTATTCATGCCTTGTCTTTACTTGAGTTGAGCTCCATTGCTTTAGAATTGGATTTTAGTGATTTGTTGGTGACTGACATGCAACCAAGATCATGTTATAAGGTAAATCAAAACATATAATTTAGGTCAAAATTAATTGAAATAGATTTAAATTTAAATATAAATGTCAATGATTACATTTTTGTGTTAATATAATCACCTTTCTTATTGACAAGTTGTTTTTGTAAATGATGTGTCATTGTACAGATTTGAAACTAAGATTAGGGTAATTATAGATAAATGTTTAAAGTGCATATATCCAAGGAAAGAGAGAGAGGGAGAGAGATAAAAAAAAGGAGAGGGGATGGAAGGCACAAGCCCCCAACTTTAGAGAAAAAGTGAGTTGCTAACTAATAATTGAGATTATCTCAATCATGTAACCCAATGATACTTATAACTTGGTGAGTTTGAATGATCAATTCAAAACCTAAAACTTTTCAAGATTGAGTGATTTAATCACCCCAACCATACCAAAAATTAAACCAACTATTATAGTAGATTGGCTCACTAAAGTTTGTAAAAGACCATGGGGTATCAATATGTGTAATATTTATGGAATCTAAAATTGATTTAGATCTTTATATATTATGCACATATTGAATAACATATGCACATTAGATATTTCTCATGCTAAAATTATGTGTAATAGTGGTACCATGTATAGGATTCAGCCACAACTATATTGAAATCATATAAATATTTTTTTTTGGCCAATTCAAAAAACTAAGTGTGGAGGACATGATTTCAAACCCTGCCCCCACTATATATGGAGATATGTGAAACTAATATAAGTATCGATGTGTAGGACATATTTCTTAAACATGCCCCCACTATAAAACTAGAGATGTTAAATACTAAATAGGTGTGGAGAACATGCTTCCAAAACATGCCCCCACTAAAGTTGTGTTTTATAAGTAACATATAGAATGAATTTGGAGAACATTATTCACAAGCATGCCCCCACTGAATCTAAAAATATGAATGTATGGAAGTATTATCCATATGACATGACCCACTAAATAATCAAACTAATATATTTATGAAAATTTGAATAAATGTGAAGAACGTAATTATAAAGCATGCCCCCACTATAATCTGAAAACTATGAATGTTCAAAATTCATGTCCATATGAAATACCTCTAGTGATATCTGAGAATTGCATAAAGTGTGAAGAACATGATTCCAAAGAATTTCCCCACTAATTCCTAAATCCCCTTCTATGCCCCCACTACCCGCCACCCTACCCCCCTCACCCCCTAGCTTTTAGGTGAAGTAAAAATAGTTCCTTAAAGTTATCTCACCTCAAAATTGTAATACAACTGTAAAATATATAACCCTATAGCATATATAAAGAAACATGTCTAGGTAAATGTATTAGTGAAGTGCATATGACCAGTGTGATCACATGTATGCCTAAGATATATAATAAAAATCATGGAAACATTTAGCTATTAATAGTATAATATCAAAAAGAAAATAAGTACACACACAAGATCACTCATAAGCAAGTCAAAAGGCAATGGTCCAAGGAGACCAAAAATAAGGGACATGTTAAAATACCACAAAATTGAAAGGGAATGACTTAGTCAAATGTCTATAAAATCAAGGAATGACATATGAAAATGTACATAAGATGTAATCACATATTTAAATGTCTAAGAAGGAATACATAGGCAGAAAGGGTTGCATTGAATGGAGCATATGAAAATGCTCAAAAATGAAAGGAAATAACAAGTAAAACTCTCAAAGAAGTGTGTAAAGGAAAATCATTATCAGACAACATAAACATGTCATAGTGGCACATGGATCAAGTTTGTTAGAAAAATGTCAAGTACATATCATATCAATTACCCTATTTAATGTATAATTAGGAATATTATGCATGTGAAGTACATATGTTATCTCAAACATGATAGTGTAGAGTGGCCATCAAATCATACAACTCATGTGTATCAAGATCATAAAAGATGGATGCCCTCAATGTCATGATGATGTGAGTAGAGGGAAGTCCCAACACCCATAAGTGTATCTTGTATTTTTATATGCTTGTGTATGTGTATGTAAGAATCAATGATATGCTATTCCTCAACATGGAACTAACATGTAGGTGCCAAAAGTGTTTTTAGAAATTTGAATATATTTTTTTTTTAGTTTTTTGATATTTTATATAAGAGAAAAGATCATCCTATGACCTCATCCTAAGGATGATCATAGGTATATCTTGACTCAAAAGCTGGTGTAATAAAATGCTTGTACTAACAAGAAGTATATATAGGTGTCATATGTATCACTATAGTATCTGTGATCCTCAATGTATGTATAAGGCGATTATGTGGTTGTTAAGTACCAATATAAGAAATAGGGGTTATTGGAACCCATCTTTGTGTATTATGTAGTTTTTTGGAATAACAATAGTATGAATATGTTTAGGTTCTCTAAATATCTAAATATGGTGTGTAGATGATGAGGATTTCATGGAACTCACTATCTATCTTTGATATAGACATCTCTCAAGTACTGTCCTAGTAAACAGGATTGATTGTTATTTATCATTTTTTGTGTATTAGCCTTAACAAGATTGATAAATAACTACCTTGGTATGAATTTATATTATTCAATAGGAATCTCATATAGAATACTTGAAACTGTAATTACCCAATTCGCATGAATTTTCTTAACACATCCATGCACTATAAAAGGTACTGCTCAATGAGTGTGTATCCAAGGTCATCCCAAAAACATGTCAAAGAAGCATGTATGAGTTAAAACTAAGCAATTAATCACCACATGTGTAATATCAACTTGTAAATGTAGATCAATATTTGCAAGAATATTCTTGGAGGTCCCAATATAGTAAACAGAGGTTGCAAAAGTGTACAAGGTTGAGTTGGTTGGCCTAATATCGTAAACAAGGAAAATTAGAAAGTCTTTAATAGATTGTGTTGACTGAAAGGACCATATACTGGAAATAATTTTTCAAGTACTCAGAATAGTAGTAATTAAATGGAAATAAGAACTTAATTGAATCAACTAGGTTGATCCAATTGAGGCACATAACATAAAACCTTGAACTAATGTTGGCCAATTTAAGGTTTTGCAATGCAAAATACAATTGAGCAAAAAGTAAGAAATAAACTTTGAAAAGTAAAAGGTAACTATCTGATCAACCTAAATTTTTGTTAGATTACTAGAATATTATTTTAAATGTGATGTGAAGTTTGGTTATATTCAAGGAGCTAGAAAACAATCTAAGGATAGTTTTAAGAAATTTGGGCTAAAAGGGATCTATATTGACAATGGTACAGGCTTGGTATTGGGGCCTACCCCTTCACTTCACACAACACAATGATAGGGGTGTCGGGTGCTTATTAAACATATACCATTAACCACATGTTTATACATGGCTAGAAAACTAAGTTGACTTCCCCCTTGGTGATGAAATCCAAGTAGGCTGGCCTTGGGTAGATAATTTTTAAAGTTCTTGTTAAAGATTTTGTGATTTTTTTGTGTGTGCATAAAATATAAAATAGTAAAATTAAACAGTAAATTGAAAACCACCTAATAAGACTAGTGTTTTATTTTAAGCATGCAAACAACAAGAAATGAAAGTGTGAGCTAATTACTAGCATATAATGGTTAACTCCAACTTTGAAACATGGTTTAGTGTTGAGGTAGTTGATAGTGTATGCATAAAATATAGAACAAGGTAATAATGTCACCTCTATACTTTGAAAGTAAGGTTTGAAAATGAATAGGGTTGATAGATTTTATCTAGTTATCTAGACAACACACATAATACATAACTAAGTCAATAGGGTCAATCTAGTTGATTGTAAAAGGCAACATTAAATATTGTAAATTGTGAAAAGAAAAGACTGTAAGGAAATAAAAAAATAATAGGAAGGAACTTTGATGGGTTAGAGGATGTAGAAAAGTGATAATGCTATCAAATAACCTTGATAAATACCTAAAAATTCTACCAACAAGGTTGATTAGGTTGATCTAGCTTTCAAAAGCTTGTTGCTAAATGCCTAAAATGTACAGGGTCAACTACCTCAACCTAAAACCCTGAATATGATGCCTAAAAATGTATAAGGTCAGTTGGGTCGACCTAGTAGTTTGAACTGGAATTCTAAAAATTTAAAAAAATGTATTAGGTTGACTGAGTCAATCTAGTATCTTGTCCCTGAAAAAGAACCTCATAATAATAATAATAAGGTCATATAGATGTAACTATGTGTTAAACTTGTGCATAAAAGTTAGAACTAGCTCAATGTAGTCGACCCAGTATGAAAAACATATGATAAAAACAATGATAAAATAAATAAATAAGTGAACAAATATTTTAGGGGTTAGTTCACATTGGGTTTACCAAAATGTATGCAATCAGAAATGCATCATGTCTATAAATCAATCCTAGCTCAGAGAAGATAGAGCGTACCTACACTTTCGATTAGGAATATATTTATTAAGTGGGATCATGACCAATATAGGGATATGTTAGACCTAATTAGAGGATCACTTATCATAATACACTATGCTAAAGAAGATTCCAAAGCCTCTAGTCTAACTTAATCCTTGGTTTTGATATTTCAACTATTCTAATAACAATAAAGTAAATCTAATCTAATGCTCACCAAATTTTGTGGCACAAAGTAGGGGTTATAAGTAATTAAATTAAACCTGCATAGAAGACATATACTCATCTCAATATATACAAAATCCTAATGAATGGAAGAGAAGCACAACTACATTATTTATATACTCTTATAAAAGAGAAATAAAGTTAGGAATACTTACCTTAAAGATAAACTTGTCAAGCCTCAATCTCTCCCTTGGCCAAGGTGATTCGTAAGAGATTATTGTAATATGTAAGGATGATAAAGAAAAATCTACTCTAGGATACATAGTATATTAATACACAAAATACTTATCCACAAGACAAGATCCTTATCTCCAAAGAAAATATGGAACTCTAAGCTTTACTTCTCAAGTAGAATGGTCAATAAGTAGATGTTTATTTATACTTAATTTTTATTTGATTCTTTCTTATCAAAGGTATGAAATAAACTTGTATATATATGTGGATCTTTTCCTAAAACCTTCCAAAAGTGTTAGTCGATAGGGTTGACCCAGTCAACCTAGTATAATTTTGAACAATAATTCACTAGGTCCCGAGCTAGATTGGCTAAAGGTCAAAATAGTTCCTAAGTGAAAATAACATGAAACTATATAGGGTCAATCCATTAAATCTTATACAAATGACTAAAAAAATTGGATTACGGTGAGAAAAAAGAGGATAAAATGTATCAAAAGTTTGGAATGGGTACAATAGAGAAGAACAAGCTTAGGGTAAATGGTTTTTAGGAGACAAGTGTTTAGGTAAAAAGTGGAAAAAGGGACAATAATCCTAAAAAATACCAATGGTCTACCCAATATTTTCATGGTGCACCCCTTAAGGCATGCCCTTAGAAATATTGAGACTCAACGGGTTCTTACAAGATACAAAGTGTCAATAAGTGATAAAAGTTTGAAAATATTATGTGTATACAACTCCTAACTAAAAATTTCACCTATAGGACCTCCCATTGTAAATTCACCAATTTTAACACACATAAAGATGGGAAAATCACATGTGATACCATGAACAAGATATATGAATTCACTCAGTAATAGGATTTTATAACTAGTCAAGAATGTGAAAACATTGACAAAAAATGTTATCAAAGTTGAAGTTACAATTTGATATTTCCACCACCAGTGCTTCATAGTTATATATTAGCATCTAAACCATGTCAAGGATAGAGAATAAAATATATGAAAACTTTATTATCCTCAAAACATGCCCTATTTAGAGATGTAGTACCTATTTTGGGATAAAAAATGTGCTTTTTAATACCAAATAATAGTTTTTTTGGGCCAACTTCAGATGTGCATAAAAAAATCACATTTCACTTGGAATAAATGAAAAAACCCACATGTGAATGTCTAATCACTCTAATTTCACTCCAAATCAGGTTAACATAATGTAAGATATGAATATTTGGTAGTTGATATACTAGTTAATGTTGAAATGCAACTTTTATGCAGTTAAGAGATAAGTGTTTGTCTTATAACTGGCATTTCCATTCCTGGGACCCCCACCTAAAAACACACCACTTAAAACATATATAGAAACTAAAATAACACATTTTACCATCAACATGATCTACAAAGCCACCCATACATTGGTTTTTATAGTTGGTCAAGAATGTGAAAACACCAATAAATGTTGTCAAATTTGAAGCTACAATATAATATCTCCACCTTTGGTGTTTCTTAGTAAAAAACTAACACTTTAACCATGTAAATAGTTGCTATTAATGTGTATTAATAATTTCTTGTCCTTTGACCACACTCTGTTTGGATATAGAGTACCTATTCTAGCACTAAAAAAGTGCTTCCCAATACAAAAAACTTATTCTTTTTGGTCTAAATTCAAATGCACATAAAATGAAAACTCTAAGTCACTTGGATGAACCAAAAGGCCCCTAACATGAACCTATAAGCCCTATACTTTCACATCAGATCATGGTGATATGAGGTAAGAGAAAAATATGTGGCAAACAATATACTACTAAATGGGGAAATTTAAATTTTATGTAGTCAAAAGACAAGTTCATCTCTAGACCTCATCGTTTTTGTGTAATGTGCAACCAAAGTTTACTAATTTTACACACTCAAGGACGAGTGAAATATTTTCAAGGATGCCTTTGACCAAATATAAATTTCACTTCTGGGGCCTGACTAAGAATGGATAAATATCCTTCTATCCTAAAAATTCCCATCTAAATGTGTTTACATAGACGGTTTATCATTTGGGCTGATGAGTTAGATTTTATGGCCCATGCTGACCAAATTTTACCTTATTCTAAGATATTTATCCATGAGAGAAACTTCATTTCCATTTATAATCCATCATAAGATATAAAATATCCACTTATAATTTCTTAGAGGACTTGACCTTGCATGTGTAAGACCTGATAGTTCATCTCTAGACCTCACGGTTCTCATGCAATGCATGACCGAAGTTCACTCATTTTGCATACTTGAGAATGAGTGAATTTTATTTAGGGATGCCAATGACCAACTAAAATTTTCAGTTCTAGGGCTTGATTGATACTAGACAAAGCTTATTCTAGCCTAGAATGCCAATCCAATTATGTTCAAATATATGGTCTATCAATTGGGTTGATGAGTCAAACTTTACGACTCCCACTAACTAAGTTTTACTCTATTTTAAGAGATTTGGTCATGAGATAAAAATCATTTATGCATCTCATTTATCATGAGCTAGATAATATCCTCTTGAACTTATTTAGAGGACTCATCTCTATATGTGTAGGACTTAATGGTTCATATCTAGACATCATGGTTCTCATGTAATGTGTGACCAAAGTTTGCTCATTTTACACTCTAAAGGATGAGTGAATTCTATTTAGGGATGAATTCAACCAACAAATTTCACTTTTTGGTCCTGATCAAGATTAGAAAAAGGTAATTCTAGCCTAAAAATACCCATCTAGATGTGTTTGCATAGACAGTTCATCGATTGGGTTGATGAGATAGATTATATGGGCCCCACTGACCAACTTTGACTTTGTTATAAAATATTTATCCATGAGATAAACCTCATTTATGCATCACATCTATCATGAGCTATAAAAAATACACTCAAATTTTTTTAGAATACCATTCCTTACATGCGTCGGACCTGATGGTTTGTATGTAAACCTCACAGTTCTCATGTAATATGCAACTGAATTTTGCTCATTTTACACACTCAAAGATGGGTGAATTATCTTCAAGGATGCTTCTGACCAACTATAATTTTATCTTATGAGGCCCAACTGAGACCATTCAAAGGTATTTGCAGCCTAAAAATGCTCATCTAAATGTATTTATGTAGATGTTTTATTGATTGGCTAATGAGTCATATTTTATGGCCCCTGTGGACCAAATTTTACCCCATTATGAGATATTTGTCCATGATAAAAAATCTCATTTTCATGTCTCATCTATCATGAGTTAGACAAAATTCTCTCAAAATTTCCTAGAAGACACATCTCTACACGTGTAAGACCTAATGGTTCATCTCTAGACCTTACAGTTCTCATGTAATGTGTAATCAAAGTTTGCTCATTTTGCACACTTGGAGATGAGAGAATTCTCTTTAGGGATGCCTATAACCAACTATAGATTTCAATTCTGGGGCTCGACTAAGACTAGACAAAGGTTATTCTAGACTAAAGATTCCCATCTAGATTTGTTCTCATGGATGGTTCATCGACTGGTCTGAAGAGTGAGATTCTATAGCCCCTATTGGCTAGCTTTTACCCTATTCTAAGATATTTGGCTATGAGAGAAACCTTTTTTCCACATCTCATCTATCATGATCTAGATAAAATCCTCTTTGGATTTATTAGAGGACTCATCCCTCCATATGTAGGACTTGATAGTTCATCTCTAGAACTCACGATTCTTGTGCAACATTCAATTAAAGTTTGCTCATTTTGTAATTTTAAGGCTAGCTTTGTTTTGATCCTTTCGAGACATTTATGATTATTTAGGATTCATCATTATCCCAAATTTATTTATGATAGAAAGTACTTTTTGTAAATGGACCAGATATATGTGGTGTTTTACTACACAGTGCATTAGAATAAATTCAAGCTCTAGGAAGAATCCATTATGTGGCTTCAATAACTTGTCAAGTTTTTGTTATTGGGACATTGATCTCATTGATCACACTATAAACTCTTACTTTCTTTCCTACACAGGTGTATCAAGATAAACTGTGATCATAATGAAACTATGCACGTGTATGATTAGTTTATGACATTTTTTAGAAGAGACCAACGTGATTGAAGAAGAATTTTTTGGGTGTACCTCCTAAATTTTTGGTTTCATTTGATATATGCATAATCTCAATCATACAAGTAAAACTTTCCTAATCATATGTTATAGACTTCAAGAGGCACAATGCTAGAAGTGATGGTGCCATCCATAGGCTCAAATTTATACTAGAATGTGAATTGACTCCAAACCTATATATTTGTATCTTATTGAATCCACCCCAAGGATTATAGCTTGCAATGCACAATAGTGGGAAGCCCAAGTTTTTGGGTTGTATATAGTGTGATAATGTTATTATGACTTAGATTGTTAATGATAAGATGAAGAGGTTGAACCTTGACCTAGAATATGATATGGAAGTGGTGTTCACACTCCTTGGAGGTCTCTATGGAAGTGGTTTTGGTGATTAAAAAAGTGTTATTTGATTCAGTATCATCTATATGTGCATGATATGATGTAAGTTTCCAAAGAAAATATTGTTATGCCTAACATTGAGAGTGTTCATGACTCTCTGGTAATTGTTGATGGTAGCACTTTTCACTATAATTATTCTTGCCTTTGTCTAAGCTAGAAGGCATATGAGGAGTCAAGTTTTGTGTGGCCTTTTTACGTTGATATCCTTTATGAAAAGTGTTTTTATTCTATTCCAGAGGTTTAGATGAGGAATTATGTGTGGGTTGGAAAATAAATAGGAAATGTAAATGAAACAAGTAAATAAAAAATATCACATGTAAATGTAAAATATACATAATGATTCAAAGTACATAACTTAGAGAATAATGTGAATTTTTTTAACCCCACATGAAGTAATAATTTAATCATTAACCATTAATATGTGTAAACATTATATGATAAAAATAAAAAATACGCATAGTTAAAGGAATCATATTGTCAAATACTATATATGTTATATATGCAAATTTATATGTCATAATTTAACATAAATAATATATCATATATCAAGAAAAAATGTAGACCGTGACATGTACATAGACAAAATGTGACATATAGGCATACAATGTGGGACATATCGGCATATAAAATCGATTGTGCATATAACTATGTACATAGACAAAATGTGCCATATAAAAATACAATGTGCGGCATATCGGCATAAAAAATAGATTATATCTAAAACTAGATTTATATCATAACAACTAGATCTCTTTCTCCTCAATACCTCCAAATAGTTTGTGCTTTGTTGCCATAGACATAGAGCCAGGTGTCTTGGATGCCTCGGTACGAGGAGATACTCTCCTCTCAGCATGTGAGTCATCCATTACTTCATCTATAACCAATGAAAATGTTTATCTCTACACAACATATAAAATATAAAAATTATGCATTAAAATTGTATATTAAAAAGTTGATAATTTTTTCAAGAAATGTAAAATTTTGTAAAATGATTCTAAACTCACCATATTCCATCTAAATGGTTGTCTAGGGATATGAAACCACATATACCCCTATGATGAGGAATCATGTGGAGCATACATATATCATTAGATCTAGAGTTGCGTATAATTATGTAAATATGAGATAAAATATTAGAGCTTAAAAATAAAAATAATTAAACTATGTGTTCTCACCAGTCTCCATCCCTGAATCATAACCTATTATGGAGAAAGTGGATTCGTTGATGTAGCAACAATATCACCTATACCTTTTTCTCATCCATGAGGGGTGCCCATATAATCCCTTATCTATAAAACCAATAAATCAATAATATGTGTGTCTAATGAACATGATAAAAAGCTGACTATAATATATATTAAAATAGAGTTTTTCAAAGGACAATAAACATGTAAATGAATAAATATGTTAATTTATGAACCTGTGTGTGGTACACCCATGCCAATTATAGCCTATACAATAGATTCAAGAACTTTTGAGATACCCAAAATATCACCAATCAAGTATATGCAAACAACAAATAACAAGTTCATTCAAATAAATTAGTCAATTTAATAAACAAATGTACTAGAAAATAAACTTAATATTATTCTAAAAATAAAAACAAACTATAATTGAAATTGAACTTGTGTATCAAATAAATATGGTGAAGAATCCTCTACAATAGGATCCTAATGTATCCTAATAGGAGTTGCTAAAGCTACTACATCTTGCATAGTGTCTAAAATTCTAGTCTCATGTTTTATTGAAGAATTTACATATGGCATATGCTTTGATAGGATAATGTCTGCAATGATACTATCCAGCATACTAATATTTGGAACTATTGACTCATATATAGATGGTGTATGCTCTGACATGACGGTCTCCATATTGTCCTTTGTGTATGTCACACCTGAATAAGAGGTCCCATACACTTCCTCCTACATTATGTGAAATGATGCGTAAGAACTATAACATGATTATAAGGAGGGACACTAACACCTATACCAACACCAAAACCAACACTACCAATAATACCACTGCCACCAATACCAGTACCACCAACATCACTAATGTCATTGACACCATCACTACCACTAGCACCCCCTGTAAGTTAAGTATAAGTCTTAAAAATATGTATACCATGATCAATCCTAATTTGTGTCAAACTAGTAAACACCTCAAGGGTGTCCATCTATATGTTACGATACAAAATTTTAGTCATAGTAGCATGTTATGATGTTATTCTATTTCTCAGAGGTTGGTTATGACATTTTTGGTCTTGCTTGTCACTAGGTCTATCAAATGAAGACCCACCTCCCCTACCTTGGAATGACTTCATGTTGAAATAATTTGGAATTTCTTACAATACAAACTTATAGTAAAATTTTCTCAAAAAATATAATGGAACTTCTACAAAAGTTATTTTTAATTTCTGCATAAATACACCAATCAATACTAATGTGTTTAAATTTTTTTGGTGGAGGTAGGTTGGTTACATGTTTAATAAATAAAGCACACAAATCTTCTTTTGTTATTTTTTTTCACATCTTCATTTGACAATTTATCATAATAAAATTGTTTGAGAGCATCTCTTCGATGCAACATTGCATCCAATTAAGAAGCCACATTTACCACTTCATTAAAAATAGATTCTAATGTACTAGCAAGTAAAATTTGTGCACTACCAGCTATAAAGTATTACCTGTAGTTGTTGATGTTTGACATTGTATTGCTCATATAATTCAAGTTCTTTTCATTCAAAATCAAACTCTTAGGGTTTTGTCTAACATTTTCTTCAAAAAATGAATCGATCAAACTTATATATCTAAATTTAAAAAAATTAAACACACACACACACACACACACACACACACACACACACACACACACACACACACACACACACACACACACACACACACACACACACACACACACATACGCGCACACACACACACACACACACACACACACACACACACACACACACACATATATGTATGTATGTATATGTATATGTATATATATGTGTATATATGTATATATTTATATATATGTATATATGTATATGTGTGTGTGTGTGTGTGTGTGTGTGTGTGTGTGTGTGTGTGTGTGTGTGTGTGTGTGTGTGTGTGTGTGTGTGTGTGTGTGTGTGTGTGTGTGTGTGCATGTGTGTATGTACACACACACACACACACACACACACACACAGAGTTTGACATTGTATTGCTCATATAATTCAAGTTCTTTTCATTCAAAATCAAACTCTTAGCGTTTTGTCTAACATTTTCTTCAAAAAATGAATCCATCAAACTTATATATCTAAATTTAAAAAAATTAAATACATACATACACACACACACACACACACACATATAGACATAGATACAGACACACACACACACACACACACACACACACACACACACACATATGTATGTGTGTGTGTGTGTGTATATATATATATATATATATATATATATATATATATATATATATATATATATATATATATATATATATATACATATACATATACATACATATATATATACATATACATACATATAAATATACATATACATACATATATACACACACACACACACACACACACACACACACACACACACACACACACACACACACACACACACACACACACACACACACACACACACACACACATATATTAGTCAATGTAAAAAATTCAATAAACATTTAAATTCAAAAACCTAGTTCAATAAGTTACACATAAATAAAAAATACAAAAATAACATACCTGATGTGAAACAATGTGATACTAATTTCTGTTGTTGAAATGAAGCTCCAAACCACATGCGTCAATTTAGAAATTTAATATTTTTTTTCCTTCCTCTCATAGCTATGGGTGTTTATGTATATCCCATGAAAACAAAAATAAAATGAAGAGTGTATGCCCCTCTTTAAAGGGCATACACCCTTTGTTAAGGGCATACACCCTTTGTATTACAAAGGGAGTATGCCCTTTGTACTATAAAGTCTGTACACCCTTTGTAAAGTGCATACCCCCTTTGTTAACTATAAATTTCATACACCCTTTGTAAAGGGTGAACTCTTGATATATAGAGCCTCATATTTTTAAGACAAAGGGTGTATGTCCTTTGAATTTAATTTTGCAATTTTGAGGGTCTGTCATGTTTTTTATCCTCCAATTTGTGCATCAACTAAAAGATGAACATAATTTGTTTATAAAATTAATATCTCCATAAAACATTTTAATCATAGATGTTTATAACTATATTAATTTTAATATTTTGATAAAATTTCAAAAATACATTTGAAAAAGTGAAGTCTCAAAAAAATGAAATCCCATACATTTTAAGATAAATACATCAATAATTTTCCAAATTAGGGATTGAGAAAGCATTCGCAAACTTTAAGATATTCAAAAGAGCACACAAACAAAAAGCCCTTATGGAATCATTTCTAAAAACCATCAAATATTCATGTAAACAATGAATCTATCAAAACCATAAATGGATATCTATAGAGTAGTTCATGCAAGATTTTATTTCAAATTTTATAAGAACCCATTGAATACAGAATCTTAGTACAAGATAAGAATACCATGCTTCATTTCAAACTCAAGCTTTATATTCCTTTAAATACGTAAAACAAATCAAAATCTATAAATAACTTACCATCCATATGCATGCATGAAATAATTTTCAAGACCAAAACATCATTTTTTCTTTCAAATATCCATGCACAAATAAAATCATTAACCTTTCTAAACTTTAAAGCACATGTAGACCATAACAATTCATTTATACCAAAATCTCATCTTTTCATCACGAATGAAAGTAGACTACTCAAAAATAACTCAATCCTTCAATAAATATCTATGCAAACCAGAACTTATTTCTTTCTTCAATTGCAAGCTTCATACAAAATCACCATGAATATTTTCCAAATTCATTTTAAACTATATGAAACATACCTGACAATGAACTTTGAAATTTTTCCTCTTGAAATACTTAATAAATCTCTTTTGCAACTTAAAAACTCACCTAGACAGAGCTTCGCTTATGTAGCCAAGCTTTCCAAAATGACCAAAAACCAAGAAAATTAACCTACTTATTTCATCCACCCTCCATCGTAACCAACTCAACTGGATGTTTGCTTCTTATTAGCTCAAGTTTACCAAGGACATACTTAGCAACTTTGCGAACTTCATTATTGGTATGATCAAATTTAATCATTATTAACTCTTCCTACTAAACCATTACCAACTTCTACCATTCGAGATAGACATGATATGCACTAACTCTACGTTATTGCCAAATCTCCCATGACACTCTCAAAGTATCAGAAATATGATATGTATTAAATGTTTATGCCAACTCACCATGTCACAATGGGTCATCAAGAATTTCCCAATTTATGACTTCAAATGATTTCCACATCATGAGACCATATCAAAATGAAGACAATAACAATGTCGAGACTTGTGTTTAAAAAACAAGGACTTAAATAAATACTAGGATCTTTGAATCAATAATGGGTTGGATTAGGATGTCAAGTAGGTCCTTAGAACTACAAAACCTTAGAACAATGATCTTAGACTATGCATAAGTCATAAGATCATTAGATAAAATGAATAATACCCTAGGATAGACAATATAGAACTTGGAATCTTTAACAACATTATCAAATCAAATTAAATACTTTAATGTTTTGAATGTCCATTATATCAAAAGGAGTAAAGAAAAATGAGACTTCAATTGGATCTATATCTTCATAATAATATTTTAATAAATAAATGCATTGATTCTTCAAATATAGTGCTTTCAAACTGCAATAATCATCCATATACCATAACTATATGTTATAAATCAATAATCACATGATCTATGTATGTCAATTAAAATCAAAGAATTATCATAAACTTGTTCAAATTGTCAAATATGAAAATCCATTCCTAAAATTATCATGATAATCCATATCTATTGAGATCAATAGACATATTATATCATATATATGTAGTTCCATATTTGAAATCATTCCCAACTGAATTACTATCTCATGACCTAATTATGATTGAAAAAAGATAACTCATCACATTCAAAAATATATGTACATATTTTATTCATTTATCCACCATGATTTTTGAAACCACTAAAAATATAAGCATGAATTTTCCAACCAAACATTATCAATCTACAATCAAACATATGCATCCAAATATACTATTAACTAACCGGGTCCCTGATATAGTTTTAAACTTCATGACTGATTTACCTCTATGACGAAAACAACATTAATTTTGAAAAAATTGAGGGGGTGTGAAAAATGGCATAATAGGTTCTATGTGCCAAATTATTTCCTTATTCACTTCTTTACTTGTGTAATTAGTTTACCTTATGAACACTTCTTTTTTATGCTCTGATTGTCTACATGACTATTCCCTTGTTAAGCAAGGGAGAAATTCCCCATGTGTACTCCTTTCTAACTAAATTTTGAGAATTATGCATGAATCTTATTTGGATGCTAATATTGATACTTTTAATTATGCTTGCTCTCTACACTCATGTGCCACTATGAACCTTACACTATTTTGAAAATTAAAAAAATTATCCAGCTTTTGTGACCTTGGAGAATGTCATACTGCTTCTTTATGCATTGTAACCCTTATTAGATATTTTTTAACATTAATCCATTCATTCTTAAACATGTCTATCATTTTTCATAATTCTATCAATTTTCATATTATTATGCAAGTCTTGTCTTGCTCTAGGGCTTCAGTGCTACATTATCAGCCAAAACATTGTAAGCCTTTATGCCCTCATATATGCACAAATCCAAGCTACATTTATTTTGAATAATGATATTTATTTAACTTCTATATGTCTTAAAATTATTTCTCCATGCAACCCACACAACCTCAAAACCTTCCAAATTTCATATTTGAAAAAATACTATGCCCAAAAAACATACACTTATACCTTCCTGTTGGAGATTAACTTTATTTGGGTTAACTTTTCATATGTCTTTAGGATAATTTAGTTTATCCTAAGTCTATTTTAGGTATACATTTATTATTATAATTAATCAATTTTATCATAGATTTATGAGATGCCTCTCACATTTGTTGCCTATTTGTAGGATTTAAGAACTACTTGCACGAATAACTACTCTCTCTACATGTCACACACTTTACCCCATTATATTTGTGAATATGACATTTAACATACACTAAAGAGGTCTTGTAGGGTCATGATAAAATTCTTGTAACTCCATCATCCTTCCTCTTACTTTTTTTTTAGAGAGACTTCTCCTATGCACTTATTTCTAACTGTGTACTATGAATTATGCATGAACCTTGTTTGGATGCTAAGAAAACTACTTTTAATTAGGCTTGCCCTTTATATTCATGTGCCACTATGAACCTTACACTCTTTTGAAAATTAAAAAATAATATTTTCGACCCTTAGAGAATGTCATGCTCCCTCTTTGCTTCTTTGTGCATCATAACCCCTCTGAGCAATCCTTTTATGTTAATCCTTTCATTCATATCCATGTATATCATTCTTCATAATTCTATTGATTTCCATGTTATTGTGTAATCCTTGTCTTGCTTTAGGGATTCAATGTTGCATTCTCAACCAAAACTTTCTAAGCGATTATGCCCCCATAAATGTGCAACTCCAAGTTGCATTTCCTTTGAGCTATTTCATTCAATAAACTCTTATAGGGCTCAAAATTATTTCACCATGCAAACCATGCAACCTCAAAATCTTTCAACCTCCAAATTTGAAAAAAAATATGATGCCCAACAAAGACGTACACTTACACCTTCTTGCTGGAGATTAACTTTATTTGGGTTAACCTTTCCTATGTCTTTAGGCTAATTTAATTTATCCTAAGTGTGTTTTAGGCATGCATTTATTATTATAATTAACGTACTTTATCACATTATTTAAGAGATGCTTCTCACATATCTTTTCCATTTGTAGGATTTAGGAGCTACATGTACAAGTAACTTCTCTCTCCACATGTCACACACTTTCTTCCACTATATTTGAGAATAGGACATTTAACACATACTAAAAGGTCTTGTAGGGTCATGATGGAATTATTGTAACTCCAACACCCTTCCTCTTACTTTATTTAAAGAGCCTTCTCCTTCTCTATTCTATAACAATCTTGCTCTTGCATTCTTGTGATGTCTCTTTTAGTTTGGAGCCACACTTCTATTTTTTGGAGCTCTTAATTGATATTTTAATTGGAATTTAATTGTTTGTAAGGATTCTAATAGATTGTGAACTTTTTCTCTAGTTGACGATTTTTCTAATTTTCAACTCTTGTCCCTTTCTTCTAGCTTATTTCACTCTTTGAGGGAACATTATTGCTTCTCGTAATATTTTTGATATATTCAATATTATTCTCTAACGATCTTAGAAGATAATATAATATGATATCAGAGTAGTTAATTATTAATGTGTTTTTTCTTTTTTTCTTTTTTTTTTTTGTGTTGTAGATTCACGGACAGTTATTTATTTTCTCACAACTAGCTTTATGCCCATTTGAAAACTCAATTGTTTCTTCCTACATATTGCTGTGGGGAGGTTTTTTTCAGTATTATATTCTTTTTTGGGTGCAGATTTTGCAATAAAAATAGACATAATACTGAATGCAAATCGGTGTTGTGCCACTTTACTACCTGTTACTTTCAACTTTCTTCAGTATCACCTTGGCGAGCTTATTTCTCACTATCAATAAATGCGTTTTGGTGGTTGTGGCCAATTACATTCTGTTGCTGAGACTTTTTATCTAATCTTCACATCTTTATTTACTCAAGTGGTCGTAAATTTTTGTTATGCTTTACCTGGCAGTGTGTCCCTAATCTGCTGAGGCATCCTAATCTGTTATCCTCTTTATTGGTTTTCTTGTTATCTTCGACTTGCTTCCCAGGCAGCGTATCTTGGGTCTATTTTTTGCATTTTAGTTATTTGGCTATCCTTTTCCTTAAGCATCTAAGTTTCCATTTGACCTTCGGTATTATCTATTTCCTGGTATACCCTCCCTACAAAGGCCTTTTGCTCTTAGCAGTTGTTCCAGCTGTTTATTTTCTAATACATGGTTTTCATTTTGTGACACTTCCAATGCATCTTCTTACCTATCCTCTCAATGATTTACTCGTTTCCTTATGCATATGCATTTATTTAGGGTTTTTGTTTAGATATCTATCTTAAAGACATTTTTTAGCTGTGCATTTCATTTACTTGCTACACATTACAAAGCAAATTAAGTATATGGTTTAGCATTTGCAATGTGGCCGAAACTTTACCTTCTATTTTGAACTATCAATATCTTTTCAAACAAATCTCCTTGCCATCATTAAAAACATATTTTTTATATATATTCTAATTTTCACAACTCTCTTGGAGTAAAAAGATGGTAAGTTTTGACTATTTTTGCGTTAATTTTCAATTAGAAAAATTAAACAATTATCATATGGTTAATGTGCGTATATGTGTAAATTTATTTCTTTTTAAATCCATATAAACTTTTTCATGCTGGGACATGCATGACAAAATATTGAAGTGATCGATTATCTTATGTTTTTTTAAAAATTGGCATTTCGCATCTTAATTATTAGAGTAATTTTTCAATGCTTTGTTAAAACTTTTCAAAATTAATGAAGCCCGTCTTAGAAGGATTTTTTTACAAACTTTTTTAATGAGATATTGTGTTAAAGTAATTTTTTCAATGCTTTACTAGAACTTTTCAAAATTCATATATCCTACCTCACCAAATCCCTTTAAGGTTATTTTTGAAACTCTTTGATCTGAATTCCTCCTACGACCTGTGCAACCTGCTTACCTGTCATGGAGAAATCATTGGAAACCCTGAATTTGTCTTGTAGATGCCATTTTTGAAGAATTCGAAGAACCCAAGTGATTGGCACAATATGCAATGCAACATCTACAGTATATAAATGAAGCGTATGATTTGTACAGTAGACTAGGTGAATCCGAGCTTGACTCCCCTCTGTAATATAGTTGTACAGGTTTATGATCGATGCACAGTCATGGCAGAAGACTAGCATAGCAGTAGAAAAGTGGTGACCATGGCAGAAGAAGTTGTGTAATAGAAGCCTGACCTCGACACAGCTAAAGCGTGGGAAAATATTGACCTGCATGCTGAAGACGAACATAGTGTATGTTCAGACACTGAATGTGTGCAGCGAAGAGAGCAACCACTAGAAGATGGTAGATAAAGAAGATTGTGGTGGAGCTCATTTTTGAACAAAGCTGAGCCTTCTTGAGTCTCCATTTTACACCACCTATTTTGAAAGGATCACACCCGAAGGAAACGTGAGCAAGTCAACAGAAGAGGTCAAAATAGTCCATAGAGTTAAGAAGTGAGTGAGACTATTGCATATGTCTAGTGTGAAGGATAGTGTTAGAACCGCTAAAATCCACCAAAGAGACTCGCAGGCTATGGAAAACCATTTTGATGCTCAAGAGAGCTCTTGTTTTTACTTTGCCTTGCCAGAAGCCCTATGTGACTGTGGCAACCTTCAGTTCGATGAGATAATCTGTAAGGGACTTCTCAAATACATATTATTTGACATACGCTATCAAGCAAGGAGAATATGAGTAGAACTTGAAGCCAAATACAATGTAGAATGTCAAGATGAGGTTGATCGCCCTGAGAAGCATCCCTGTCTCTCAGCACGTAATTATCGAGCTCATCTCCAAGCTTGATTTTCCTGCCAATATGTAAAAAGTCGTGTAATTCTCTCTCATAACAATAAAATACAACATTTTTATTTACAATGTTTGCTCCAAAATTACTTCTATCAGACGCCCAACTTCTCTAAGGGCCAAACTATGTTGCCTGAAAAATGAAGATGCACACCATCCTTCAGTTTGAATGACTATGGGGCATCATCATAGGGACTATGGAAGTTCCTACTAATCCTGATGTGCTCACAAAATATTAAATGGCTAATGTTAAAGCATTGATGTTGATTATGTTAAGCAACACTAATGATCTGCAACTGTATGTTAGGGATATTGAAAGACCAAAGATAACATGGTAAAAATTAGTGACCATTTTTGAGGTAGAAAATAAGACTAAGATCTTCCATCTATAGTCAAGACTTCACACACTCTCTATGGAGTCCGATGAGAAATTTGAAGAATTCTTACATTAGGTGACTGAGCTACGAACATAGTTGTTAGCACTCGATGAGGTGGTAGATGACCAAATCTTGATCCAAATCACCTTGAGAGCATTCCCTTTCTAATTTAAAGTGTTTGTCATGATGCTGAATATATCCAAATAGACAGTGTCATTTGAAGAAGTTATAAACCTATTGTAGCAATAATAAGCCATCAACTCAGTCCAGAATGAGCTGCAAGACAAAGCTCTTGTCTCGAAGCAACAACAAGGTTAGATGTCTCATAAGGAACCTCCAGAGAAGTAACCACAAAAATCATAAGAACAACAGTCTTGACATGATTAGAAATCACAAAGTTCAAAGAGGTAATGTCACATCTATCAAACCAACACTCACGACATAGATAACTACTAGTATAATGGCCTGAAACAAGGGTCTTTCAATAAAAAAAGCACATCAAGGTGTGATAATTCTTAAAAATTGAAAAAACATCCCTATCAGTGGAAGCAAAATGAACATCTCATAGCTCAACAAGGTGATGGATCTAAGGAGGAGACACCTAAATGAGATAATTATACTGCACCTAAGAACTTAGTGCTAGTTTGTTAGACCTCATAGCCCACGAGGAATATCTAGTTGATAGACTCAGGTGCCACTAAAAACATATCAGGTGATAGGAAGCTATTTGATTCGTTGATAGACCAACCCACTAGAGATCATGTTAGGATCACTAATGATAAAGAGTATGTTGTAAAAGGAATAGGCCAAGTCACCATTCCTATCAAAACATGGAAATATACACTATCAAAGGTACTATGTGTTCCTAGATTGACATCCAACCTTTTATTAGTCAATTAGCTTTTGAATCATCATCTAAAGGTGGTGTTTCATATTGATAATTGAATCAAATCCTGCTTAATCTCATGAAAAGATACAGTTCTTGTTAGATCATTTTTGAAAGAAAAATTATTTGCTTTAGATGTTGTTTCATCCTCTACAATAGCTCTATTTACCTCTATGGTAGAATCTACTACTATCTAGCACTACCGTTATGGTCACCTATCTACTGGATCTTTGTACCAACTAAGCTTAAAAGGGATGGTATATAGACTTTCTAAATTTTCTAGTTCCTTTTTTGTTTTCCATGGATGTCTTGTAGGTAAATAACACAAAGATCCATTCAAGACAAGCACCTTTTATGCCAAAAACCATTTCGAGGTTATTCATACAAATATGAATGGAACATTACCTACTTCATTTTTGAGATATAAGTAATCTTAACTCTTTGTGGATGACTAATCTTAGAAGACATGGGTGTTTTTCTTGAAGAAGAAGAGTGAGGCCCTTCATCATTTCTAGATCTTCTATCGGTAGGTTGTGAAGGAGACCGAACAAACTCTTCTTATCCTCCACTTAGATAGAGGGGGAATTCACATCAAACAAGTTCTCAGCATTCCTAAACTAATAAGGCATCAAACATAATTTGATTACTCCATATACACCCTAATAGAATGACATTATTGAGTGGCATGATCGCATAGTAGTGGAAATGGCTCACTACATGCTATCAAAAATAAAGATGGAGAAATGATATTGGGAAGAAGTAGTCTAGATAGTTTTTTATCTTCTCAATATGGTACCAACAAAGATTCTAAAGGACAAAATGTTAGAAGAAGTATGGATTGGTAAGAAGCCATTAATTTATCATCTATGAGTGTTGAGTTGCACAACATATATGCATGTCCCAACATAAAAGAGGAAGAAACTCAACTCAAAAGCACTCTTGTGTATCCTATTGGGCTATAGTACTACCTTCAAATCATACTATCTCAAGGATCATGAGATGAATAAAATATATGAAAGTAGAGATGTGGTTTGTGACAAGTCATCTTTTGGCTCAGTGATGTAGAAAGAAGAATCAACACCAACCAGCTCTCACCAATTAATCTTAGAGTCAGATGATTGGGAGACTTCTCACAGAGAAGATGACCTACAAGGGGATATATATATTGATCTTGGAGAATTATAAAATCCACCAGGTAGTTCTTCACATTAGCAAAGTAGTTCTTCACATCAACAATAGAGTTCCCATCTAAAGAGGGTATAAAGCAACCTCAAAGACTCCCATACTTCATCCAGAGTTAGAACAAGGAGTCAAACAAGAAATGAGGTAAATTATGCACTCATGAGTACATTAGTTGATAGTTCTAAACTTGATAATGTTCAAAAAACACTAAGTCAACCTCAGAATAAGAAAGCTATGAATGTTGAGTGTGACTCACTCATGCAGAGTCAAACATGGGAACTTGTCGCTCTACCTACAGGAAAGAAACTCATAGGCTAAAAATGGGTTTTAAAAACTAAATATAAGGTATAAAAATCTATCGACAAACACAAATCATGACTTGTAGTAAAGGGATATGATTAGAAAGAAGGCATTTATTATGAAGAGACCTTTCAACCCACTACAAAAATCAAGACCATTAGAGTTTATTGTGCACTGACAACACAAACAAGATGAAAAATTTAGCAAATGGATGTCAAGAGTGATTTCCTTAATATTGATCTAAAATAAGAAGTATACATGATGCAACTCAAAGGATTTGTTGATGAAAATCATCATAAAAGGTATGTCATCTCATCAAATCACTATATTGACTGAAACAAGCTCCTAAGGCATGGTACATTAAGATAGATGATCACCTTTTGAAACATGCTTTTACTTGTAGCCCCTTTGATTATAACTTGTACATAAATAAGGAAGAGACAAAAATAATAATTCTTGTTTTGTATATAGATGATCTTATGATCACTGAAATTTCATAAAATTAGGTTGATATTATAAACAATGACCTCAAAAGATACTTTGACATGACTAATTTGGGGCTACTCCATTGTTAAATTATCTTGGAGATATGGAAAAAACTTAATCACATTTTTATCTCCCAGATAAAATATGCCAAGACACTCCTAGAAAAGTATAGAATATCAAATTTTAAACCTCTTTCAACACTGATGGAGAAACATTTACAACTCTTTCAATTTTAGGACTCACGTCAAGTGGATGCAACTCTCTATAGGAAACTCATTGGGAGTCTCATCTACTTGACCTACAATAGACTAGATATATGTTCTGATGTGAGCTATCATTCCAAATTTATGGAGGTGCAAAACAAATGGCATGGGGTGGCAGCAAAGCATGTTTTGAGAAATGTCAGAGGTAAACTTGAGTATGGTCTAGAATACAAGAAGAATACTTAGTTCTTTTTGTAGGAATACATTGATTCAAACTATACCATATCTGTTGATGATATAAAGTCAATGTCAAGATACATATTTCACCTTGGATTTGGACTAATATTGTGGATCAATAAGAATCAAATTATTGTTTCTCTCTTATTCATTGAGGTAGAGTATTGTACTTCATGTGGAGCTATGTGTAAGGCAATATGGTTACGCCACATTCTTACTGATCTAGGCATTAGTGAAGTGAAGCCACCTAATCTTCATTACAACAATCAGGGTGTGTTGAATCTTGTCAAAAATCCTATTTTTCATGAAAGAACCAATCACATTGAAGTCAAATATCACTACATTCGAGAGCAAGTCTTAAACCACCACATCCAGTTCTAGTACTACCCAAAAGATGCATAAATAGCTGATATACTCAGCAAATCCCTTGTAAAGTTGAAATTTGAGCTATTTAGGAGGTACATTTATAAAAATAATGTAGTAAGTGGGGGGAGGGAGTTAGCATAGGTGTTTAGAATAGATAAATTACTTAGAACTATATTCCATCATTTTTAGTTGTTGATAATACTCTCCATAGATCCTTCAAATCTCTCTCTTTTAATTTTATAACATCATTTTGTATATATTCTCCTCTGATTTCATGAACAAAATAATCAATTTCACTCTGATAATAATTTCTTAGATAAAACCATAAATATTTTTCAAAAATTATATTAGAACTATCAACTAGTTATTTTATTTACTTTCTAGAGATGAGCTTCCATTATAGGTCATAGATGCCAAATTTAAATGGAATTCAAGAGAATTTACTCCCTGCTTGTCCATATAAGTGTGTATGGCTAACATACTTGTTCACAAGATTCCTATTACACAACCTCTACACTAGTGTAAAGATTAAAATAATTGGAGAAAAGACTTATATTTTTATTAATTTTTTTGAAAATAAAATAATTATTAATTTAAATGAGTTAAAAATTGATTTTTTAATAAAAATTTCTATTTCTTCATTAATTTTTCTAATAACTTATCAATTAAAAAAAATAAAACCCCCTTCACTTACAAAAACACTTAGGCCTTTAAAATCTGACCACTGGTTGGAGATATTATGTCCCTTTATTGACATTAGGTTTATAGTCACTTGAAGTATGGGATATTAAAAATAGCGAAATGTGTTTACATGGACTAATTGTGATAAACAATAGAAAATAATTAATATAAAATGGTTTTTTAATAAAAACTAGGTGCCTACGAAAGTAGAATCTCATTTGATATCATTCATCTAGCGCATCTTGAGGACAAATTTTAAAACTACAATAAGATTTTAGTTGTTGATCCCATAAACTAATCTTCCTATTGAACCCATATAAATTTAATTGAACCCATATAGATTTTATTATGATAGGATTATTAATATTATACAAGACATTTTTCACTAATACATAAAGTGTGATTCAAACCATAATTTGGGTCAGAGTCATGTCTAAAAATGAATGGTTTTGTAAAGTTTTAATCTAATTTTTTTGAAGATTTTGCGTCTTTTTTTTTAATACAAGGTTGAAAATATTAGAAATTTTTTGTGTGCTATGTTTATGATTAATTTACATTTATTTTGTATGATAAATTAGGTGGACGTATTTTAGGCCGAACCCCCAATTATGTAAAATGAAGTGAAGGAAATTTGGTGTTAATGATTTGTAAGAATATGTATTTTGTGTGTGTGTGTGTCTGTAGTGTGAATTTGAACATTCAATAATTATTATTTTAAAATTTATCAAAAAATGGATACAATTATATCAAAATATATTATTTGTCATAAACAAGAATAAATTATAAATTATGAAAATTTCACACACATAATAATGCAAAATGTTGGAGGAAATGAAATTAATATAATCTTCCTTTAGAATTAGAATGTCATAAAGGAGTTAATTTGTCATAAATCCTATCCATTGTCATCCTCATATTATATATAATCGTTAGGATGTTAGATATTTATAATAAGAGATCTTATAGCTCAATATCATCATCAACATAATCATAATCCTCTTCATAGTGATTTTCAATATCAAGAGAATCAACTAGGGAAAATGCCTATTCATCTAAAAATTAAAAATAATTTAATTTTAATGTAATTATATAAGGCTAAAATTTATATAATTAATTAAAAATCCATATTAAATTTCACAAACCAAAGTAGTTCTTCTCAAGTAATCAAATCGTAAATTTATTATTGATACACAACATCTAGCCTAGGCACATATATTGAATGCTTTTGTGACTCATCTCAAATATTTAAACTATTTTTTTTTCATTCTTTGTGGTGTTTCATTCATAATGCTAATTTTACAAATAAATTTATATCATAAAATGAGGGGTACTAGTTTTAATAAAATAACACATATAAAATCAAAAAATTATATAGAGTAACTTGAAAATATCTTTAAAACCTATATGCAGGTTGAGGTTTCCTCATTTATCCCATGCAATGAGTCCCTAAAATGTCATTACTAACTCCTGATTCTTACGCTTTGTGTTGGGAACTCTTGATCCCTATGTTTATTGTAATAAATGTAAAACACATAGTTAATAAAAATATAAAAAATGAACACATTTTTATGTTTCATTGAGTTTGTTAACTAACCCATAGGTTTGTCTCTATCATGTTGGATGTAATCATCACACCAATTTAATAAAGGGCCACTTTTTATGCTAGAAGCATGATTTTTTTTCCTCTTTGCTTCTCCATTTCCCTTATATGCAAGCATTAAATTACAAATTTGAAAAATTACTATAAATCTACAAAATTAAAACATTAATACTTGATATGTATTTAGGTGGCCTTACCATCATATGCATCTTCATATCATTAAGTGTAATTGTTAAATGCTTTTAAATTAATTTTATATTATAATATTTGATACCAATTTTTTTTGTGATGACTTTTTTTAGCCAATTTCTATGCTTCATTGACAATTGGTTGTACAGAAGGTTGCAAAATTCACAAAAAAATATTGTATGTAGATTTGTGATTTATTTAGAATACCTAAAATTGAAAAACATATATGTCAAATACATTGTAAATCAGTTAAAATACTAGAAAAATATAAATTTAAAAACATAGATAAGATAAATTCAAAATGTTATTTGCCTCAAAAATCATACAATATTTTTATATTATCATTTGGATAAAACATCACTTTTAGAGACTCAAACATATGGTGTTTATACTCATATTATGTGATATGAAAGGGATGATCATTGTTAGATTGTGGCAAGGGTAATCCATTATTCACTATTAAATTATGTTTTATAGTGTCATCAATGATATATTTAAGGGAGGGTGGGGGATGGGGGCATTGATGTGTTTCAAAGGAGGTAGAGCTTGAAGAAAATGAGAGGGTCCTGTGATTAACACATTACTTGGTATGGGGAAATCATGAGGCATGAATGACACAGATTTGAAATATAAATAAATGTTACAAAGCATTAATTTAAATACCTCAATTTATCTTTAAAAAATAAAACAATAAAACCTCCATAATGGGTAGATGAAGGACATTGACTTTTCATAATCTTATCATCATGTGAGTCTATATAAGTAACAAACCTATTATCAAAGATCTGAAAACAAAATAATATTAGAATTAAATTTAATATTTAAAATTAAAAAAGACATAAAAATTATCCCCTCATGTTAGGTCCTTAGTAGAATAAGAAGGATGTCGATTCATCTCAAATCATCCTTCCATGAGTTCATATAAGTAGTGTACCTATCATTAAAAAAAACCCTTAAAAAACATTATTATAATTGATTTTAATATTTAAATTCAAAATATAAAATGAAGAATTATACTTTCACATCAAGTTCATAGTATCAAAAGAAGGACATAATATTATCTCAACATTATCCTCTTGTGAGTCCATATAACTAGAAAACTTGTTATCAAAATCTATAAAATAAAGTATTATTAAAATTAATTTAAATATTAACATTTAAAAAAATAAAATTGAAAAATTATACCTCCACATTAGCTCCCTACCACCATAGGAAAGACATCGACATGTACCAATGCCCTTTGCCCTCTTATTCTCATCCCTATCATGAATAGCTAATATTTATGTTAATAACTCATAAATAATAGAATTGGGAATAAAAATGATATACAAAAATAATTAACAATGAAAATTTCAAAATTGATGTACCTATAGTAAGATCATCAATATTTGTAAGGGATGTGTTAATTTAATCCTCCTCAATATCACATTATGCAGTAGTATAAATGCTAGACCCACCACAACCTACACTATGTAATGTCCTCCTAACTATGTTTACACAAGATGGCTAATTGGATGCATATGTGTAATATTTTAAACATTCATTTAGCTTGTAAAAGAAACCTAATCCTATTTGTTGAGTTTCATTTTTATGCTATTTTTCAAGTCAAATTTTCATTTTATTATCTTCATTTTTTTTGTTCTATAGATAACTCAATAGTAAAACATACATAAGATAATTGATATCATGTAAAACATTCATAAATGATTCCAAAATAAATTTTGATATTAAATTCTAGGTATTTAAGGTATTAACAAAGCTAGAGAGAATAAGTTTTTCTTGGAATACAATACAAATGATGGTCAAGGTTCAATAACTATTTATCGATGTGTAGGTTTTTCCTACAGCTTTGTTTATCTTGTTTAGGTGTGTGATTTTTGTGTACATTGGGGAAGTTTATCCCACATGTATGAGGATGTTAGGTTAATGTCTTTCTTCTACCTAATTTAGAAAATTTATTCCAACATGAATGATATCATTGGGTTACATTTATCTTCCTCATAGATATGCATCTATTCACCTTGTCATTTGTATGCATAGTGAGTTATTCATATGGAGTATTGATATTTTTCTCTCAACCATTTTTCAATATACTCATGTTGATTTCATTTAGTTTTATTTTTATTATGGTGTACACTCACTTGATTTGTGTGATCACCTAATCAGTGCTTTCATTCATCCAAAGATCATGCCATACCTCTAATATGGTATTGGAGCCACCCTGGTAATCATGTGTCTAGTTATTCTTTGATTTTTTTTTGAAATCATAGATTTTTATTTCATAATAAGCTTCCCATATAATCCATTTCTGGGACTTCTCATCTATGGAGGGGTCTTTCTTTTGTAGATCTAGTTCATTGGCAACTAGTACCACTTCTTTGTGGTTTATTTGTGACTACATGGAGCTTTGGTCTAGCATACTCATGGTGTGAATATCATTTTGGTATTTTAAAAAAAAATATGTGGTTTCTGTCTTTAAGACATTTTAAACTATTCCAAGGCACTTTCAATCGATCCAAGGTGTTTTTGACTTGTTCGATGCATTTATTAACTGATCTAAGGCATTTTTATTATTTCAAGGTGTTTTTTGACTGATCCAAAATGTTTTTATTGATCAAAGTAATTTTAGGACTGATCCAAGGGTTTGAGAATAGTAAAATCATTTTTTGAGCCAGAGCACCATTTTTACAAGTCTAAAACTTTTGTATTTCTGATATGGGCACCATTTTTACTCCCTTCAACAAGAACATAAACATGGGCAGAATTTCTACTATAAAATCCTTCAGATTTGTATTCCATGTATAAAAATATAGATCATCATTCATTTTGACATCCTCCCTATAAGTTTAGCACTTCATTTAGAGTGTGGGCTTCCATTGGCACTCCTAAACTTCATTTGGAATATTTCATTGATGATCTTCAATATTTTAGACCTATATAATAAAAATGGAGGTGTCATCCATCTTTATTAGTCAAATTAATCATAAATATTGTGCCTTGAATTTAAAATCCTAGTGTTTTAATGTATTTAAATTTTTTTCTTCCATAAGTGGAATCTTTTAATTTGAGTTGCATAAGTGGGTAAGTAGAAGGATTGATTAAGCTTGGTTTTATTATTAGGAGGTCACTAGTTCAATTCCAATTCCATCACTTGGTTACAAGGTTAAATTTTTTTATTAGCCTTAGTGTATTTAAATTTATGTATTTTTTAATTTAAATGGGCCATTAATAACAATAACTTGTTAGTGTAAAATTTTTTTATTGGCAATTCATAATTGAGTGTCATTTTCCTTAAAAGTTAATGTTTTTCATTCCATATCCATCGGTCCATTTTCATTAGTAAATGCACTAAATTATAAAGTGTTACAAGAGTGGGTGTCTTTATGGATTTTGGTACTTTTTTTCAATTTAATGTTGTGAAACTAAACTCAAAGAACTATTTATCTTGGAAAAATGGGATAACAAATCATTACTTGGAGCATGATCTAATACTCCATCTCCTTGGACTTGTTCCTAAGCTAAGCAATGATGAACAAAAATGTTAGTGGTTTAGAAACAATAACATGATCTACATACTTCTATGTTTCACTAGTTCCAAAGATATTTTGCATCAGATTGAGTATAATTAGTTCTCTTTCACTATTTTGACCTTCGTCTAATAGTTATATAGAGACATTGATTCTTCATATGAGTGTTTTGATTCCTTAGAGGATCACTCAAATATGGATGACACCAATCCTTTTTATGCTTCAAATACCACATTTACGTTTGAGGACTCTTACATTTCAGCATTTGAAGCTTCATCCACATGTGTTAATGTTGTGGACACATATGTACCTATTACTAATCTAGAGTTTAGTTTTAGTTCATCAAGAGCTTTCAATGATTATATGCATCATGAGATTTTTAGGATGTGTAGTGTAGTCATATGACATGTATTAAGATTTCACCTTCCCCTATTGATACTATAAAGTTCAAAATTACTCCTTCAGGAGCTTTCTATGGCTCTTTTTAGTAGGATTATATGTCTTATAGATTCACCTTATTGGGACACTTTTATACTAGACATATTTTCATTATTTACTGAGTTTTAGATTTGGGATCTAGATGACACGACTGAGGACATTTATCTTTTCTTTGATGAAAACTCTTGTGGATTTGCTTCTTCTTTTCTAGATGTAATGAGGGTACTTGTAAACCTTCCTCCTCTCTCTCTCCTTCATTTTATACATCCTTATTGGTATCTTCTATAATTAGGCCTATGATTCCTAATTAGACTTTAACACATTTGACCGCTAGCTAGGAGACATTTGAACATTCTTTAGAGGTTTGCACCCTGAGTGGGAATTCAATATTTTCATAGCTCAAGGTTCCTTTCTTATAAAAAGGATGAGAAATCATTTATTGGAGAGTGACCTACTACATCGTTCACCATGTGACATTATATGTTTACATTCTCTGTCTTTTTTGTTGATGTACACAATCACCATATTTTATATGATACAGGGTGGTTACAAGCAATTGTAGCTTTTAGTGGGGCTTTTTAGTCCTCTCTTATTTTTTCCTTCTTTTGAGGGGGTGTTTTTCCTATGGGGTTTTTCATTTTACCCACTTTATGATAAATTACTATGTACATTGGTACCTCATCATAACTTATTGTTGGGACCCATTTATTCTACCCACCTTAGTTACACTTAAGGGGGTTTTGGTATGTAGGATTTTCTTACTCTCTTTTTTATCTTACTTAGGTGTGTGTTTTTTGTGTACACTGGAGAAGTTTATTCCACATGTATGAGGACGTTGGCTTGATGCACTTCTTACACCTGTTTATAAAATTTAGTGTCATATGTATTGTATGGTTGGGCTACACCTATCTTCCTCCTATATATGTATCTATTCACATAGTCATTTGTATATAAGGTGAGCTATTTATATGGAGTATCGATATTTTACTCTCATTCTTTTTGAAATATATTTATGTTGATTTCATTTACTTTTAGATTCATTTTTATGTGCACTTACTTGATTTATGTGATCACTTATGGAGTGCATTCATTGATCTGGAGATCCTGCCATAACTCTAATACTATTAGAGAAATAAGGAAGGCTAAAAATCAAAGTAAGATGTAAGGAAATCAAGCCTAAATGGTAGATTAATCTAACTCAACATAGACTAAAACTAAAGTGCAATGTATAAATGAATTTAAAAATCTCTAATTTTGAGAAAGAGATCAAATATTATTGAAGAAAAGAGAGGAAACATAACTAAGAATTTCGTCAAATAATTTGCATGCAAGCTAGAAGTGTGTATTAGATAAATTAAATATGATATCAAATCATTAAAATGTAAGGATGTAAAATACAGTGAGGTCCTATCTAAGGTTTTTATATGTGGTTTTAAAATAAAAAAATTAAACAAGGTTTTCTTCTTAGGGTTTTACAAGTTTATTTAATAATTATCATAGTGTTTTTAATGTGTTTTTGTTAAGGTTTGTCCTAATCTTTTTTTCAGTAACTATATAAATATTTAAATTAAATTCACCTATTAAATTGAAAAAATACACACTCTTGTCTTCATTTTTATAGTGGCAACACACAGTCTTCTTCTTTTTCATCTATAAGTGTATATGTTACTTGTCATCCTCTACTCCTTCCCCTTGCCCTTACTTTTCCCCATAGCTCTATTTTTAATAAGACATTTTATTATCCCTTTCAACCTCTATTTGTCTTGCTTTTCCTTTCTTCTTCCTTATTATCCATTTTAATCTCCCATTTTCTTGTTATCTATGATATCTCTTCCTCATTGTTGTTTTTTCCTACTCTATAGGATAAAATGGAGTGTGAGGGTATATGGGCCCTCCCGCTTTTATTTTTTTAATTTAAAGTTTTTTTTGCTAGCATTGCTACGTAGCATCGAGTTTTCTCTACATGTGTTTTGCAAAAAAATATTTCGGACATAAGTTTGATCCAATTGGTGTTACTATGTACTCTGAAGTTAGTAGTGCTATAGGCTTTTTCAAATGATGGTTTCACATATTAACATGGGATTTTCATTCCCCACCTCACAAAAAGGGTTACCTGCAGATCATTGAAATTCAAAATCTTACAAGTGAAGCTCCTTTGAATTAAGTGGATTGTGTGTTGTTTATGGTAACAAGGCTTGGAAATTTCTCATTATAAATTATCTCTCTCAAGGTAGGTTGTATGGAAAAACTTGTTCATTTTGGTTTAGGCTTTAAACCCTTCTCAATAGCATTCTATTGGTTAAGATTAAGGGCTATTTTGTCATCCAACTCATCTTATAGGGATGTGACATGATTAAGACAAATTTTTTATAGGTAAGGGTTCAATTTAGGTGTGTTATTTTTTTTGTTTATCTTTCATTATGGTGTTTATTGTTTTTCAAATTCATAATCTAATATTAAGAGAAATTCCTTAAACAAAAGACTTGAGGTTCTTCAAAATAAATATTAAAACCATCAAAAAATTATGTAACATAATTTTATATTTCAACTATTTAATTTTGAGTCAATCTAAATTGATTTATATTTCCCAACAATAATTCACAAGTTTCTTATCACACAATCTTTTCATCAATTAAAAAAATTGAAAATAAAAATAAAAATTAATTACAAACATTTAAAAAAAGAATATTAATATAAATGAATTATCAATTAATATTTTATTAAAATATTCTTGTCTCACTTAAAAAGATAAATTAATATTAAATTAAACCCTTAAAATATAAATTCTTTTTAAATTAACCCCTTTGTTTTGTACTTTCAAGTAAAAAATACTTAGCCCTTTCAAATTTCACCAGTGAATTACGGTTACTTGAAGTCTCTAGTAAAAGAATCCGCGTAAAAAGGTATTTGCTGCCACTGGGCCTTATTTCCTCGTTTGTGATTACCATTATTGACGGGGTAACATATATTTTTAATGGTAGAATTGGTGATTCAGTTACCTGGCATTGTGTAAATGTTCTACTCTACACACTATAAGTAAACTAAAAATCAAGCTCTAAACTCCAAACTTAAATGGCCTATGTTAGGCCCATCCACACAAACTAACCCCTACCTTACAATTTACCTAACATTATGATTTGTGATCGTCGTCCACCTGTTGCCCTCCAGAATAAGTCAGTTGCATGTGCAGGGGAATAATCTGTGCTTCCACTTTGACATCTGCACGGTGGGTCTCTTTCTATACCTGTTTTTGAATCTCAACTTTACAATTCAAGCAGAACAGCAATGGAGAATTAGAGTCTCAATGGGAAATTCAAGGTTTAGGCTGTTTCATGTAATGCCCAATGTGTGTTTCTACAAACTCAGAGAATTGGGCATATTCAAAGACTTTAGCAGACTCAGAGACTCCGAAAAAATATGGCTTCTTCACTTCAGTTCTAGTACTAGAGATGAGTCTGCCATTAGTTTGCAAAGAAGCAGCCATTATTTTCGCAGGACTGAAATGGTTGATGAATTTCCTGTCAATCACAGAGTCTCTCGAGAACAAATAAAGGAGAAAGCCCAAACGTTTGACACTAAATTCAAGACAAAGACCGGCAAATGGAAGAAAAGCAATCGAGGATCATACTGTATATATGTAGGGTGTAGCTCTAGACCCACTACGGTCACGGATGGTGCTTCAAGCTCCGGAGGAGGAGAGTCTGTAAGCGGCCACGATAAGCAATCTTTATTGGCGCACAAGAAAAACAATTGCACTACACAATCCATGGAGAGAATAGATCGAACCAAACTTGGCCGTGAACTGTATTCTAAAAGCGGAAATACCCAGCATGTTAATATCGCAGGGCTGCCCAGCCCTTTTGATGAATATGAGGGTTTTGATGAATTTCCCAACTCAGCTGAGAGATTTAAAGTCTGTGATAGCTTTGCAGTGGTGAAATCCTCTATCGATCCGCGAAAGGATTTCAGGGATTCAATGGTCCAAATGATCACTGAGAGCGATATCCAATGTTACGCAGAAATTCGACAGCTCCTGCAGTGCTATCTTTCGTTGAACCCAGTTCAAAATCATGATAATATTGTCAAGGCTTTTCAATATGTCACGTCAGATTTTACAGAAATGTAGACCCAAAAAAAAAGTTTTTCAAGACTGTCGAAGTGGATAGATCTGTATTGTAACAACAGAAATAGCTCAATTCTACGGCTGTAGTTTTGATGGCCACGGTAATATTCATAAATATCTTGCCATTAAAGTAACATCTTATTAAAGAAAGATAAATATCCGGACATGGTAATTCATCTTATAAAGTAATAAAAATTTATGGTGTAAAGTTTCTTTCTTTTCTTGGGAGGCTCAAAGCCAACAGATGTTATTACGCCACCATTCTTGTAAATTACGAGAATAAAATGTTTTTACCAAGGGTCATTATTTGTTTGTTTAATAAAGTTTTGTATTAGTAATAATTATGAAACAAAGGTCATTTATTAAGCATTATATTTGGAAAAAAAAAATGTTATGAAAAAAGAGGTTATAAGATGAGAAGTCTAAAATTATATTTATTATTTCTCTTTTTATGATAAATTTTTAGGGTGGTAAAGTGAATCCCTTTCATTAATAAAAGTGAAAAAATAAAATATCTTTTAAACATATACAAATAAAAATCTCACTAAAAAAATATCTAATCAAAATTTAATAGAAGTTTAAGTCATCATTATTAATTAGATTGAGGGGATTGGTGGTGACCTTTCTTAATCTTTAAGAAGATTGATATGAGCTTAAGAAAAAAGTCCATTTGAAATTTTGAGTGGTGGGTAAGTTACATTTTTGTGTTTATCATTTTGAAGCAAAAGAAAAGTCATATTTTAAATTGATCTAAAATGAGAAATTGATTCAAAATGAGATATTTGAAATATGCTAGAAAAAAAGTGTGAACAATACACATGCATTGAATGTCTTAGACTTGTGAGGGTGATGTGTCATCATATCATTCGTTATTGAGCACTACTATTTGATTAAAGTTGTATAATCACATGTAAAGTGTACATCTAATTTTGGCTCTTTTCCATCAAATATTGACTCTTTTTCTCTCATCTGCCATCTCATGTATTGGAGCCTCTCACCTAATGGACCCTCTTATGTCTTTGTGTTAACTTTATTTGATTGGCTTTTAATTTTTTCACCATGCCATACTTTGTAGGTAGAGGAGGTGTGCTCACATTGCTTACCCTAGCACATGCCATCTTAGTAGTTAATTCAATTATTATATATTCTCAACGTGATATGTGCATGTTTTTAAAAATTTTGTGAAGCTTTTACTTGTACTAACATCTATGCTCTAAATGATGATGTGCATTGCACCCACAATTGGCAATGGCTCGTAGAGGTTGTTGGGGGGAGATTTTATTATGATTGAAAATCCTCATGTTAATGAGTGTGATTTCCCCATACACTACTGTGTGGGTGAGTGTGTAACTTGGTTTTTTTAATACAATAAATTGGGGCTTTCAGACCTTAATCTTAGATTGAGATGTAATGCATTTCCTTGTGTTTTACCTGGATCAACATGTGGTACGGAGATGAAAAAATTCTCAAATTTCTTGATCTCTGCCATGCTTCAAGAATGCATCTATTTTTGTTTCATTTGTGACTTTAAATGGCTGGTCAAACTTCTTACTGATGTGATGTTTTCTGATCATTTCCCATTATCCTTTTGTATCACATGGAGTTCAACTTTTCGTAAGATCCTTTCATTCAAATCTTTTTTAATAATTGCCTTTTATAGCATGAGGCCTCTTGTAAACCTATAGCTAGGGTTTTGGAACCTTCCCCCCACCCGTCTATGACCACTAGTTGGATCAAGTGATGGTGCGAGAAAATTATCTACACCTCCTCATTCCTTAGTCAATATGGTAAATATATTGATCAATTGAGAAAGAGGGGAGAATATAGTTAGTATAGAATACTTTGTCTTTGTTAATTTATTTGAGGTTAACTCCATTAACACCTCACTCCAGATAGAAGTGGGTAACCTATCCCATAAAAAAAATGTAGTATTGAAGCATATGCTACCAAAGGAGCCCAAATATGAGCATGTTTTCCTTAGCTCAAGCATGGTTATAGGTCGTTGAATTTTTTAATTTAAATCTCTTAAGGCCATTTTTTTCTAATGACATTAAACCCATAAAAATGACTAAGATTTAATTGATTCTTTTCCAAATAAATTTTGTTTATTTTTTTGACCATTATAATCTTGTTAGCAATCCTTAAAAGCTTTTCTAGAGTTTGTTCCCACTAAGATTTTTTTTTAAGGAATTGTTTTTTTAGAAGTGTCTAATTTTATGTAAATATTTTTATATGGGAATCTATGAAATATAGGCATGTTAACTGAATTCTAAGAAAAAAACATGTAAATTAATAATATTATATGGACATTTTGCCAAATTTATTAACTTTATGAAAAAATTTAAGAAAATTTGTTGAATGTGTTTTCGAAAATAATCCACTATAAAATCTATAATTCTGAAAATTTAACAAAATTTAACCAATTAATAAAAATAACCCCTTAAAAATACCATGGGCCTACTAAAATCTCACATATGCCCAAAGGTAAATGTGTGATTCACCCTTCCTTACAAGGATTAAATAATTCTGTTGCCCTTATGGCTAATGATAAGGTGCAAGGGATTGATAGATTTTAATTTAAATATGTACAAGGCTATGTAGGATGTTGTTGGTATAGATCTACTCAAAATATATTAGGAGAACATTGAAGCACATCTGTTAGGAATTATTATGAATAAAGGAAATATTAAATTCATGCATAATGTACGAGATCTCAAACATATCACTAATTAGAGATCAGTTTTTATTACGAAGGCCTCTTATAAGATTTGGGCTCAATATTTTTGTCTGCATGCATACAATATGCTTCATATCATTGTCAAACTAGAAGAAACATGTTTTTATTAAAATTTGTTACATTCATCATAATATAATATCCCTCTGGAAGTATATGAAATAGGTTTAAGCCTCTAAATAGAGAATTGATTGGATTGAAAGTAAATTTGACAACTATTATATAATAAAATCAAGTGTATTTTTATCATTTCAATTCTAAAATGTTTATAGCTTTTACTCCCTTTTTTTTTAGGTTGTTCAAACCCTTTTTTCGGGATTTTCCTTGTATCTCCATTAATGGGCATACATCTCCCTAGGTTAGTCTATGTAGATCCATTAGGCAAGATTTCCCTTTCATTCCCTCCATTTATGTGTGTTTTGCTAAGTATTTTAGATATATGCTATGTGATAGATTTTACAAAGATTAGTTAGGGGAAAAAGTATCCTTGAGAAGATTAAATACTTGTCAATGAATAATTTATATAGGATTCCTTTCTTACTCTATTAAAAAATGAATCTAAAATATCTCAAACTATGGAATAGATTGAAAATCTTGAGCTCAAGCATATAACGGTGTAATATTTGGTGCTATAATTAAAGCTTGTTTCCCCTTCCTAACTCAAATTCTCAATATGGGTGGGAGTGGATTAGACTTGGGGAGATATTTAAGTTTTTATGGATTTGTAGTGGTGTAAAGTGGGTTATTTGAATAATTCTTTACATTAAATATAATATATATGTGAAACCTAGATCGAAGTAAACTATAGTAATTTTACAATAAAAACAAATTTAATTGTATGAAATGAAAGTATTAAAATAATTGAAATAGACAAAGAGTGGATTATGAGAAGAATATTGAATTATATCAAATCTATAAAAAATTTAAAGAAAAATTTCAATATCAATCAAGTCGAAGAATTGATGCAGATGTAACCCAAAAATTTAGAATAAATTTAGAAGAATAATTTTGTGAAAGATTTAAGGTGTCATGATTTAACGATCGTTCCCTACCTACTAAGTGATGAGTTAGTTTATGGTTTTCCCTGCAATACATTTGATTTACATCAACTCTTCCCTTTGATAGTGACTCTTCCATTCAACAAAAACACACATTCAAAGTGGTAGGTGGGAAATAGCGTGGGGATGGAATCATTCAATACCAATGGATGAGTATTAAATAAGGGTAGGTGAGATGTTAATGTATTATCACCTCAATCAAACTACATTCATAGTGTGGGATGCATGTTATTACCTCAAGTTTAAATGTTCCACTTTTGGTTTTCACTTATATTTTTTTGGGTAATGTTGTTCTCAACCATTGCTTTCACCTGAAAAATGGTAATATAATTATATCTTGCATGGTAATCAAAACCATAAGATTGTATTGACACATTACATACTAAAAATCTAGAATTAGGAAGCAAACATGCTAAGCTAGCCATCGGTATAATTATTAAGTGTTGATATAACATAGTTTAGGTACCACATAAGTGTAAAGTTAGGGAACATGAATACTAATTCCTTTCCCTTATGGTGACTTGAAATATGTGTAAAATAATCCACCTCAAAAGGTCTTTTCTACCATAAGACTTATTTATTCATTTATGATTATTATCATTTATAGCTCAAAATTTATGTTTAACTAATAGAATTAGTGACTTAGAGACCTGACATAACTTTATATGCATAATTTTTAATAGGAGGAGACCATATAACCACTAATAAATGTGTAAATTCCCCACTCCACATGTTATAAATAAAATGAATATCAAACTTCAAAATTAAATGACCTATATAATTAATCCCATCCACTTTAACTAACCCCAAACACTAAAATCAATAAACATTATGATATATCATCTTCATCCATATATTTCCCTCTAGAATAAGTCATTTGCATGCGCATAAAAATAATCTATCCTTCCACTTTACATCTACACAACATGTATCTTTGTATACCTATTTTTGAAACTCAACATTTCAATTGATGTACAATGGTGAAGGAGAATTACAGACTCAATAGGAAATTCAAGGTTTAAGGTGTCTTATGTAATGCACAATATGTGGTTCTACAAGCTTAGAGACTTTCGTATATTTAAAGACTCCCAAATAAGAAGACTTATTCACCATAGTCTAGAATAGGATATGAGTCTACCATTAGTTTTCAAAGACGTAACCATTATTTTCACAGGACTCAAAGTGTTCATGAATTTATTATTAATCATAGAGCCTCTTGAGAACAAGGAAAGGATAAAGATAAAATGTTTGACACTGAACTCAGGATAAATACTAGGAAAGGGAAGAAAAGCAAATGAGGATCATATTGTATAGTTTTAAACTCCCAAATATTTATAGGGTGTAGTTGAAGAACCACAATGGACACAAATGGTGATTCAAGCTCAGGAGGAGGCGAGTTTGTCAACTATCATGATAATAAATCTTTATTGGAAAAAAAGAAAAATAATTACACTACACAATGCATGGAGAGAATATATCGATATTGTAACAGTAGAGATAGTTGAATTATATAGCTATAGTTTTTATGCCCATGGTAACTGAATTATAAATTTATGGTGTAAAGTTTCTTTCTTTCCTAGGAGACTAATAAGAAAGCCACCAAATGTTATCATGCAATAATTCTTATTAATGATTTTTGTCAACTTTCTCTATTTGTTGTGTTAGTTTTTTAACTTGTAATGGTTCTTTCCCCCTCGAACTTTATGTGTTCTTGATGGTATTTTTATTTTGTAACTTTCATTGTTTTAACAGTCAAAATTTTCAATTAAAAAAATAAACTCTATTTTTTTTCGTAAAATATAATTTTTGAAAGAATTTTTTCTTGCTAAAGACTGTTATTTATTAGTCACTTTACATCAGTAATTATTGTGAGACAAGGGTGATTTATTAGGCATTACATTCACAAAAAGTTTTATTAATAGGAACATAAGTTAGAAAGTGAGAAGTCCAAAGTGGTGAATTACATTCACCATTCCTCCCCTTATGAATAAATTTTTTTAGGTCACATTCATTTATAATTATTAATGAAAAAATATATAAAATATATAATTTAGATAACGACTACTTATAGAAGTCAATTGGTAATTTCAAAAACATACAGAAAAAAGAACATCTATATGTGTGTGTGTGTTTGTGTGTGTGTACACACACACACACACACACACACAGATATATATATATATATATAACATAATTTCAAGACATCATCGTTAACTAAAAAAGGAAAAAAATATTTTCTTTGACTTTAAGGGGATTATTAGAGGGATTTCCTAGTCTCTAAGAAAATTTGTATGGGCTCAACATTCTATACTTACATGAAGTAAAAATCAATTTAATTTTATGCTTCACAAGGGATAGGAATCAATAGTGGTGAAACCTAGCATTGCCACCAAATGATTATATTTTACATACATCAATTGATGGATGATCAATGTCTGTTTGAAATTTCAAGTAATGAAAAAGTCATATTCCTTTTTATTTAGTTTTTTTGTGACCAATAAATGTGCATTAAATATCTTATACTTGTGAGCATGATGTGTTATTATATCATTCACTACTGTGCATTGTTATTTGGTCAAAGTTGTACAAATGCACATTAATTATACACATACTTTTGAAAATTTTGCATCAAGTATCTATTCTTTATATCTCATGTACCCACTCATATATAAGACCTTGCTAACCTAATGGATCCTCTCATATATTTGTGCTAAATTTGTATTGTTGGATTTTTTTTGCCATGTCATACTCTGGTAGTAGAGGAGGGGTGGTTGCATTGATTTCCCTAACACATGCCATTTTAGTAGTTAATTCAAGCATTAAATCTTCTCAATGTTCTATGTGCATATTTTTTAAAAATTTGATAAAATTTTACTTGGCATCACTAACATCTTTGTTGTAAATGATGATGTGCATTGCAACCATAACTTGCACTAGTGTGCGAGTAAGTTTGAAACTTGGTTTTATCTATACAATAAATGGGTGATTTCAAACCTTAATCTTAAATATAGATGTGAGTACATTTCCTTGTGGTTTCCCTGGCCCAACATGTGGTAAGGAGATGGAAACATTCTCAAATCATGTCATGATTCAAGAATGAATCTATTTTATTTCATTTGAGACTCTAGATGGCTAGTCAAATTTCTTATGGATGTGTTCTTCTTTGATCATTTCCCACTATGATTTTATATTACATGGAGTTCAAAATTTCTTAAGATCCCTTTCACTGAAACATTTTTGAATAGTTCATTTTTATAGCATGAGGCCTCTCCTAATATTATAATTAGGGTTTTGTAACCTGCCCCCCACCCCTTTATGACCACTAGTTGGATCACGTGATGGTGTGCGAAAATTATCTACACCTCCTCATTCCTTAGTCAATATGGTAAGTATATTGATAAAGTGAGAAAGATGGGAGAATTTAGTTAGTAAAGAATACTTTATCTTTGTTAACTTATTTGTGGTAAATACCATTAACACCTCACTCCAAATAGAATTGGGCAACTTATCCGATAAAAAAATGTAGTGTTGAAGCATTTTACACCAAAGGGGACCAAATTTGAGCATGCTTTCCTTGCCTCAAGCATGGTTAAAAGTTATTGAATTTTTTTAATTTAAATATCTCAAGGCCATTTATTTTCTAACCACATTAAATCAATAAAACTAATTAAGATTGAATTGATTATTTTTGGAAAAAAAATTATTATTTTGGCCAATCATTTATAAGCTAATTTTAAATCCTTACAAGCATTTATAGACTTTGTTCCCGCCAAGGTTAGAAGTGTCTAATTTTTGGAAAATATTTTTATCATAGAAACTATGAAATATAGATATGTTAGGTGAATTATAAGAAAAATATGAAAATGACTAATATTATGCATATATTTTGACGAATCTAACAACTTTATGGACTTTCTATAAGCAAATTTGGTGATTATAAAAATTTATCAAAAATTTTACAATTGAAAAAAAATAGCTCCTTGAAAATACCATTTGTCCCACTAGAATATCACATGTCCAAACGTATATGTGTGATTCACCCCTCCTTACAAGGACCAAGTTATTCCCTTACCCTTATGGCTATTGATTAGATGTAATGGATTGGTAGATTTTATTTAAATATATACAAAGCTATGTAGGATTATGTTGGTCAAGACCTACTCAAAGTATATTAGGAGAATATTGAAGAATATTTGTTAGGAATTATTATTAGAAGTTTTGTCAATGGTGCAAAGAATGCTAAGAGGGATATAATTTTGTTTTCAAGTGGAAATATATTTGTAATATGAATAAATGAAATTGAAAGTATATATTTTGAGATCTCACGTATTTTATCATTGGTTCAAGTCATGCATTAGATGTGGGGTCTTTTTAAAATAAAATCAACTCTCATGAGTGAGATGTAATATGTTAAAGTTAAGCAGGTAACAAAAAATTTCATTTTAGTACAAGTTAAGTTTTATGCCATATTCCAATCAAAATATAAAATATCTGATAATATATATACTCCTCTATTGGGTAGTGTGTTGTCTCCTTCATACAATAAATAAAATTAGTCTTCCACCTATTGATGGATTCACTCCCACACATGATATTATCTATTCAATGAAAAAAACTTTCCCAAAATAAAAATATGAATAGATAGATCGAAATGTTTAGTTAGCATAAAAACCATCTTGGTCTTTTTATCTCATGTGAAATAAATCTAAAGGATTAGCACCCATAAAAATAACTCCAATGTAATTAATAAAAGAAATATTAAATTCATGCATAAAGTAGGGGATCTTGAGCATATCACTAGTTGGAGACCAATTATTATTAAAAAGGCCTCCCATAAGATATGTTCTAAATATTTTTGTCTATGTGCCTACAGTACGATTTTGAGCATGTCACATCATATTTTATGACAAAGTAGGGAACACGTATTTTTCAAGACTATTGAAAATGATAAATGTGAATGGTAACATTCTATAGCTAGAGTTTTTATGGCCATGATAATATTTAAAAATATCCAACACATTACATTTATGGTGATTCATGCTTGATTCATCCTATGAAAGCAACATAAATTTATGGTGTTAAATTTCCTTGTTTATTGGGAGACTTACAAGAAATCCAACAAATGTTATCACACCATGAATCTTACAAATTATGTGTGTCAACTTTCACCATTTGTTATGTTATTTTTTGAACTTTAGAAAAGATGATCAGGTGTCATGTTTTAATGGTTCTTTCCTCATTTTTTATGTTTTATTGTTCATCTTCTTTTACAATTTTTTTGTAACACTCAATTTCTTCAATTATATATATATATATATATATATATATATATATATATATATATATATATATATATATATATTGTGAGAAGAAAAAGTTCTTGAAAAAGCTAATTATTTGTTATTCCAATAGATATTTGTACCAACAATAATTTTGTCTCAAAGATGATATATTAGGCATTATATTTATGAATTGTTTTGTTAATGGGTACAAATGTTAGAGGGTGAGAAAATCGAAGTGGGGAATTATATTCACCATTCCTCCCCTATTAATAAAATATTTGTGTCTCTTTCTCTTATAATTATTTAAAAAATATCATTTGTATAATAATTACTCATTAAAGTAATTTGATAATTAAAAAAACATACACAAATAAAAATTTCACTAAAAAAATAACTAATTAAAAATTAACATAATTTTAAATCCTTTGATAATAGGGGATTGTTGAAGGCCTTTCCTAGTCTCTAAGAAGTTTTATATAGGGTAAACATTATTTACTTATGATAATTAAAAATTAATTTGATTTTATGCTTCATAAGGGAGAGGCATAAATAATGGTACATCCTAACATTTCCATCTAATGAGTAGATCATATAGACACCAATTGATGTGGAATAAGTATCTATTTTAAATTTAAAATGAAAAAAAAGTAATATTTTTTATTTAGTTCATTTTTAACTAATAAATGTGAATAAATTATTATATACTTATGAGGGTTATGTGTCATCATATCATTCATTGTTGTGCATTGTTATTTTATCAAAGTTGTACACTCACATGGAAATGGTACACCTACTTTTGGATCTTTTCCATTTTTTTCAACATCATAATCTGATGGTAGAGGAGGTGTGGTCACATTCCTTTCCATAAAACATACCAATTTAGTACTTAATTAGAGTATTAAATATTATCAACATCCTATGTGGATTTCTTTTTATAATTTTGATATGATTTTACTTGGCACCACTAACATCTATGCTCTAGATGATGATGTGGAATCCACCCACAAATGGCAATGGCTCAAATAGGTTGTGTGGGGGGAAGGATATTTTTTTATGATTAAGAATTATCATGATAATTAGTGTGATATGCTTATGCATTAATGTATGAGTGAGTGCAAAAATTGGTTTTATCTCTACAATAAATGGGGGCTTTCAAATCTTAATCATAGATGGAGATTTAACTGCATTTCCTTGTGGTTTACCTATCCCAACATGTGGTAGGGAGATGATAAAATTATAGTTTTTTTATTGTGCCAAGATTCAATAATAAATATATTTTTCTCTCATTTTTGACTTTGGATGGCTGGTAAAAGTTCTTATTGATGTGGTGTTTCTTGATCATTTCCCATTATGTTTTTGTATCACATGAAGTTCAAATTTTCCTAAGATCCCTCGTATTCAAATTTGTTTGAATACTTAATTTTTATATCATGAGGCCTCCCATAAACTTATATCTAGGGTTTTTTAACATGGTCCCCACCCCTATATGACCATGAGTTAGATCAAGTGATGGTCTGAGAAAATTATCGGCACCTCCTCATTCCTTAGTCAATATGGTAAGTCTATTAATCAAGTGAGAAAGTGGGGAGAATGTAGTAATTAAATAAAACTTAGTTTTTTTTAAATTAGTGGAGGTCAAATCCATTATCACTTTACTCCAAATATAATTTTCCAAAGTACCCCATAATAAAGGTTAGTTTTGAAGCATATGCTATCAAAATGTTCCCAAATTCGAGCATGTTTTCCTTAGCTCAAAGATGTTTATAGGTCATTGAATTTTTTATTTTAAATAGCTTAGGTCCAATGGTATTTTTAACCACATTATGTAGACACTATTTATGAATTATATAGTACCTTTATTTTGTACACTTGGAAAATGCATATCATGGATGTACCTTCAGCTTCTAGACCTTTCTTGCTATGAAAATGCTTACATACACTATGTTTTTGTGCCTAATTTATCATCCCTTATTATGACCAATGTTATTATAATGACTTAGGCATTCTATTATGACTATAATGTTATAAACCTTCTTATCTTCTATCTCCTTAAGTTTTAGACCTACACCTATTTTCCAACTACCGAGACACTATTATCCCAGTCAGACTCCTTCATCGATGCAAGTGTCCTATTCCAAAACAATTGTCTAGTGGACTAATGTAATCAAATTTACAAATGAATTATTTTTATATGATCTACCTAAGTGATTTAATGTGAGATATTATCTAAAGGGATTAGTATAAAAATAAGATCAACCCTCATCCAATCCTCACCTAGCACAAATCTAGAAATGCCTAGAAACTCACAAGGTAACTTACCAAAAGCATTCTATCCATCAATCAAGTGAAAAAAGATTCCCTATTTTATCTTATTTCCATATCAATCATAGGGACAACATATACACAAGTCTAAAGTACCAAAAGAGAATTCCAAGAGCTATATTTTTCAATTTACAAGCTAGATCACTATTGTACGTGTTTGTCACACATTGTTTGATTCACACATAAGACAACATACAGGGGAGAACTACATAAATATGAGGCCCTATTCAAACTATTGACTATGTAAAATAATGTTTATTAACAAAGGGATTTTTGGGGTATATTTACATTGTCTGCCCACTAACTCATTCTCCCATAGTCATTAAGAATATGCAGAACTAAGGTGTTATTATTAGACAAGGAGCAATAATACATGACCTAGATATAAATGCACCAGATCAAAGGTGACATAGAATCCATAAGTATCCATGTGGTCACATTGAGTTCAACACATATTATATACTAGACACTTGTGTCCAAGTCAGACAATAGTGTCAATGTAGTTTGTCTTATGTGAATATACGTGACCATGACTATAGAGGCACAATTTACAAAATTATGCAACTATTCTAGAATATAGATCTAGTCTAAATTATACTTATTCCAGATTCCTATATGTATTTGCATCAAACTAGCTAAGTGTCTTGTTTTCATTATTATTGAAATATCTAGAATGTTTTTTACATTTCTATGTTTGGCATCTCAGCATAATAAATTCAATCTATGTTTTATCTAAGTTTTGTAAGCAATTATCCTGATTTTGAGATAGTTTTTAATCCTTGTTCCCTAGGTTATCTCTTCCCCCTTTAACCTTAGATTCCCCCATATTTATATTTTAGGGTTAAAAATCTAGTGAATTCGATCTTTGAACATCATTCTTGCCTAAGTATACCATACAAGATGTTTCTTACCTATTTTGTCTTAATATTTGTGTTATTTATCTCTTTTATCATGGATGATATTGATTGATTGGATGATTATGACTATAAATCTATCCAACTATATGTCAAAAAAGGGTAAAAATTGATTACTCTTATATTCATCCAAAATCTAAACCATCTAATCTTAAATATTTAAATGATGGTAGCTACCATCCCTCTAATTAGGTTCATGATTCACCATTTCAAGAGATGAGTTGATCCATCTTAAGGAATATAAAGATCCTTTATTTTTACTCCTACACTAGCATAATATTATTTTGGATTTTGATATTTTATAATATATGGATACAAAGGACAAGGGTTGGGCAAACATGAGCAATGTATAACACGTCCTACATATCACAAATATAATATAAATTATAAAGGCTTGTGATTTTTATAAAAATACTTGATTCACCAATAAGGCAAGTCATATAATCATGTCATTCATGCACATTCCACCACAAAATGGGTACATATGACCAAGATGCTCCTTCATATTATCATGAAAAGTTCTAACAAATATATAAGGAAATTATGATCAACTTACTTATAAGGGGGTATTCTTTCAAATAAATTAATTCAAACCCTCATAATTCCAATGTTTCCAAATAATATCATCCTTATCAAGGGTGATGATTTTTTCTCCTTCATTTGATATTGAAAATTTACAAAAGGTTAACCAAGACATCATGCCATATTTAAAAAGTAACTCTAAGGCACAAAGAATAGGGAAGCATTTCAAACCTAAAATTTTAAAGGCTCTTAATGTTCCAAATATTATAATCAAAGTTGTTGAACCAAGGGATCTTTATCTCACAAAAGATTCATTCCTGAAAAAAAAATACCATATTAGAAGAGGTGCCTTTACCGAAGCTCCCTCCCATACATGTTTCTATATATATACCAAAGGTCAATGAATCAAGATCTTCAAATGATATACCAAGGGTAACATAACTCAAAGATCTAATAACATTACATATAGACACTAGAAAACCATACATTACATCATTAGATGTTGTATTAACCTTTAAGCCACCCCTTGGCCCCCTTTAGGTTAGATTATTTACCAATTATCCAATTATTAATGTCAAACCATTTTTCAAGAAATTAGCTACCAGTCATTGGTGGATTAGATAATTTTGGTTATCCCCTCGACCACTGCTGGTCAGCCCTCAACCACTGATAGTTGATCGGACCATTAAAAGTTACTTAAACCCTTGCATGATCAGAGTAATCAACTATAATTAAAATACAAATCACTCGTTGATTACCAACTATCTAATTTTAGTCTATTATTTGCTTGATCAATGCATGATTAGACCACTTGTTAGACTATATGATAAACTATTGGTTAAACTCTTCAGTTCAATGCTAATTTCCTCTATATTAAGAGATAGAGAGAAGGTTGAATGAAAGATTCAAGTGCAATATATTCTAATTCTTAGGCAAATACAAAGGTTTCCCAATGAACTAGGAACTAGGTCAGAGGCTTAGGGTACTTCTACAACTCACTATCTTAAGCCAAGGTACCATTACTCTGCTAACATTGCTCTAGGATCCACAAAAGCTTTCAGCCAACACCAACATTCCTCAAACTAACAACATCTAAAAATTAAGTATATTTTATTTATCAATATTCAATAATTATCTATATTTGTTTCATTTCTTGTGTCATTCCCCTTTTTTTTCCATTTCATCTCATTTTTTTGTGTGTTGGAGTTATGCAACTCCAAACATTTTATCTCGTACATAAAACCACCCATAAACCATTCTCACTCACCTAAATACCCAATCCCTAAACTAGATAACCTTGAGCATTACTTTGTATCTCACAACTAATATTCAACTCAAACACCACTTCTATAACCTCTCTGCAACCTCTCCAATAGACTTATCTTCTTAAACAAAATCCAATAATAACCATCGATGGTCTTATCTAATCTCTGATGGTTTTACCTAGCCACTGATGGTTAACAACAACTAACAATCACCTAACCACCAATGGTTAAACCCAACCATCGCTGGTCACTATGTGTCATTTTACAACAAAAAGATAATTTTACCCATCTACCCATACCCAAATCTTAGTTTATGAGTTTCTATTTTATCACAAAACTTCAACTTATTTATTGAATCAAGTTTCAGTTATTTAGCATTATTATTAAATAATTTATTTCTATTTTTAATCAGAATAACTTATTTATTTCCAAGCATTTCTTATATTTGATTCTAGTATCTTTTGTTATTTTATGAAAACATCTATCTTTAGTTTATCCAAATTTAAGTGTTTTAAAAGTGTGGATTGACAGCCTCCAAAGAAACTTGTGATGCTTAGATCTAGCGTACACTAGGTAGTCCACCCTACTATCTCACTAATTCACCATTTTTGAGATTGCTTTCTTATCTATAGGTTATCCTCCCCCAAAAAAGAGGAGTATTGACAATCAACTAGATTCATGTGCACACAACACATCCAGGTTCTACTAAACTCACCCTTATTTTATGTTTTACTCTTTCTCAAACAAGAAAATAATAAAAAATTTAGTGAAACATTTTGGCATGCCTAGTGGGACCCTTGAGTTCTCTTGGGTTCATAGTGTCATCTAGGTGATTTTTCTTTTTGTTTTATATTCATTTAAATGAAATTAAAATTTATTTTGTGTATAAAATTAACCTTCATACACTATTTGCTTGTATTTATTAGATCACATAGCTTAAATTAATCACATCAATCAAATGTAGCCTCACTTCTTTGCACACATAAGATCAAGCCACTTACACCTAATGAAACATCAAACACTCAACATAAGGACTGACTAGGATTTCACCACCTAGCGGTAAACCTTCACCTTTGGCTATCCTGCCTTGTGCTCCTAACTTTACCCATAACCAACCCAATCTCACCCATTATCAATCTAACTTCAACTACAACCAACCACCAACCTATCAAAATCCCTTTGATCTCACCCATAATCAACCAAAAACTTATCAACAACCTTTTCATCTTACCTGTAACCAACCAACAACCTTTAAATACTAATTGGACCATTGTTATAACCCACCTCAACTACAACTATCTCAACCTCATAAAATCTTTGACTACCTATCCCAACCATCATATCAATTACCTCAACACCCTTTTTGGTAACCCTCATTACCTAAAAACAAATACTTGGTCTATCCCTTTAGTCATCCAACCAAAACCATCAATCAGACCTATCAAACCAACCTAGCTTACCCACCTTTTCAACCTTATCAACCTCATCAAATCAACTAGATAACTATCAAACCAATAAATATCTACCCAATCTATCAAATCAACCAAAATTATTTAAACACCCAACTCTACCAAACCAACATATTAGGTTACAATCTCAAGAGCCATTGATGCACCGTCTTCTTAGGCAGTACACCCAACTCGGGGAATCTTATTCCTCAATCCTTGAAAAAATTTTAACATATTTTGTCATTAGGATTCTTCAAATCAAACTCATCAATAATTCTCTTATAAGACCTATTTGGTTTATAGAGAACGAGTTTTGTGCTTATCATCGCATAAATGAACATGTGGTAGATAGGTGTGGGTCTTTTAAGATGTTTATCCAAAAACTTATCAATCAAAAGGATATTCTCCATGTTTCCCTCAACCTATCCTTGAATGTGTTCAAGTAATCAATTATTAAACTTCTTCCTACACCCATTGTTGTGGAAACTCATAATCAAATCTCTCAACACAATGAGGTCCCTTCATTATATTTTATCCTTAGTGAACCTATAACTAAGAAAACTATAATAGAAACACCAACCAATCCATTTGTTGACCAAGTGAAACCTTCCCAATTTATTTTTGCTATCATCACTAAGAAAGAATCAACCTTAACCAATCCACTTATTGACCTAGTAGAACGTTCTCAACTTTCTTTCAAAACCATAATTAAGGAAACCAACCCACCTCTTCATATTTCCATTTTACTGGATCTACCTATAACCAACCTACCTCTTCAACTTCTCCTTTTAGTGGATCAACCTCTAACCAACCTACCTCTTCCACTTCCCCTTTAGTGGATCAACCTCCAACCAACCTACCTCTTCCACTTCCCCTTTTAGTGGATCAACCTCCAACCAACCTACCTCTTCTACCTACCTTTTTAGTGTAATGAACCCCAACTCAAACTACCTCAACAAAAGACAACCCAACCTCAACAAAAGCCAACATAACCTCAAATAAATCCAACCCAACTATAACTAAAGCCAACCCAACCTTAACTTAAGCTAACCCAACCTCAACCACAACCAAGTCAATCCAGTTCCTCTATAACCTACTCATTCTCATCTACCTATTGACAATATTTTTAATTCAATTCCATTAGGACATGATCAAATATTTGTCATCTTACCTCACCAAATAAATAAGAAAACCCAGCCAACAAAATGGATCAACCATCCAAACTATCTCCCTCAACCAATCAAACCAACATCTAAAACAAAATAAATTAACCATGATCAACCCAACACTCAATCCAACCATAACCAACTTATCTATCCAAGAAAACCAAAATCAACCCTTTATTTAAGGTTTCTTAAGTTTCAGCCACCCTCTTATCCAACCTACCCATACCTCACCTAAGATTTATTATTGGTAAAATCTAAAACTTTTGTCTAACCCACACTCATTCTAAGATTATGTTTCCAACATAATTTCTAGACTTCAAACCCACCTAAATCTAATCCAACAATGTTTCCCTTAGCCTAGCATCATAAGGGAGATCCTACCTGAACCACCACCTACAACTTAAACTTCTCACTAAATAACAATCCTTGGGAGGTACATGAAGTTATCTTCAACCCTCCTAAACCCTCCTTAATAACCAATACCTTCACCTTGGGATATTTTCCCACCTCAACCATATATGGAAAGAGTAACTAGGGGAACTCTTCCTCCAAAGGATTTGACCATTTATCCACCTAAAACATCACCTTCTTCAACCAAACTTCAACCTTATCATTTTTCTTATCAACCTGATGTTATTACCTAACCAAAACCTTAGCAACTGACCAAACCAAGACTTGGTGCTTATTGCTCCACCTACACCCCAACCAACCTTAAACTAACCTTGACCTTGACCTACCTTTAGCCAAACCCAAGAAAATATTTAGTGTCAACTACACATTTTGAGCCTCTTTTGCTTTCAATCTTGACCAGTGCTGGTCTCTGTTAGACTATCATCGATCCACCTTTAAAAATATTTTGCATTTTGACATTGATCGATACTGATCTCTAGTTAACCATCACTAGTCGACTCATAACCATTGCTAGTCACAATCAAAACCAGAACATTGACAGAGACCTTGTCTTATCACTTACACCAACCTTAACCAACCCCAAGCAACCTTATTCCCAAACCAGCCTAACAAACTATCACCTTATCAACCTTTCATTTTTACCCAAATACCTAAAGCTAACCAAAGCCTAACTAGCCTTACCTTCTTTCTCTGTTAATCCAAAAACTTTCTATGTCTAATCAAGTGTCAAGAAATTAATAGGGGGATAAATTTTTTACAATTGGCTTATAATATTTACACATAAGTGTGGGGCATATATGAACCTAAATATCTCAATGCTTTGCATTTACATCTATTCTTTTGTTCAACCAAGTTCTTATTTGTTTTATGTCTAACTTGAGCTCATCCCTTATTTCTAACCATCTTAATTTCTTTATTTTAAGGAAAAATAATTGAAAATATGATCATGTGATTATCCATCATAGCCTTAGCCTTATCCTAGCATGGGTACCCTTTCTCTACCCATTGCATGATTCTGATGGTACTTTATATCCATTACGGGATGGATTCCCATGGTTTTCACTGAAACCTTTTTTATCCATCATTAACCTTCTTATTATATGGTTACGCCTCCATAAAGGAAATACTTAGGCCTATATATACTTTTCCATGTCTACAACTAGTATTAAATATCAATTTGGGATACCAAAATATCACTTGGGTCAAAATCTAAAAACTTATAGATTTTTCCCTTGAAGGATAACTACCCAAAAACATCAAATTTGCTTAAAAAGGTAGATTACTCCCTTGAAGGACGTTTATCAATGTAAATGAATCCAAAGATAATACAACTCCCTTGAAGGATGGATAAGTCAACTTTTTCAAAATTAATAACTTGAAGCTTCCCACATTCATCAACTTCTAAAACTTATCAAAAAAATAAATAAAGAAACCCTATATCAAAAGTTAAAAGTCAAAAACAATGTAACCCCAAAAAATCTATAATTAATTTTCACACAAAATTAGTAGATTTCTCACATCGATTGGTCTATACCTAGAATTAAGGCATGGACTTGTTTATAATGGTTCTTAGGTCACCTATAGAAGGGACAAGTCATTCCCACAAGAAAGTCACACTACCTATCATTCATCCCCCTTTTACCCTATCTATAAATCAAGGGATTTTGATATTAATTAACACAATGTGATCAAACCACTTATTTGAACCAATGAACTAACAACAATGAAAATTCATTTTGGCCTATCATTAGAGAACACCTCATTCTCCACTAGTCAACTAATCACCCATCGAAGAGCACCTTCTTCTCCACCAACCCACCCACCCAACCACATAATCTTGCCTTGGTCATTTTTTCCTACCTTTTGTACTTTATAGAATAAACTTACCTTATTAATTTTGACTGCATCAAGTACCTTGCCATATTTAATGAAATTGTACTAAATTTTGCACACTGACCATTTAGGTGCCTTAGAACATGACCCTTTATGGTCTTGATACCTGCAACCATTTGTGTCTTATCAAAAAAACATTCTAATTTATGATACCTATGAATATATTGACCATACCCAAGAAAATTTAGTTTATATAGTAACCCATATCACCTATGCCTAATCTTATGGCTTGGTTACCTTATCACTTATCCTTCTAAGCCCAACTTGTTTAACCAACCTACCTCAACTATGGAAACCTAGTTTATGCGTGATTTTTTCTATCACACTTAGTCACATTCTTTGTTATTATTCATGCTTACATGTCTGACCAATCAACTAACCTTGTCACCTATCACCCACTTATTTGGTTATCAAACCTACCACCAATTCTATTTGACCTCATCTATTACTAGTTTGAGGGTAGCACCTACTTCTATACTTGAGGCATCTAACCTTCTACCAAATTTTCATTTTTACTTTACATATTGATTATATAAATTGAATAATAAAAAGAGGTAAAATTTACACACTAAAAAACCATATACTATAGCTCTAGATGTCATAATAACCTTTAAACCACCCCTTGGCCTCCTTTGGGTTAGATTATCTACCAACTCTCTAATTAATATCCTGGAACCATTTCCCAAGGAATTGCCAACTAGTCATTAGTGGATTAGCCAATCTTCACTATGTCCCCTTGACTATAGGTGGTTAGCCATCAACTACCAGTGGTTGACCAAACCATTGACAGTTACTTAAACTCTTGCATGATCAAAGGAATCAATTTCAATTTTATTGCAACTCATTCATTGATTACTAGCAGTTTGATTTTAGTCTATTGTTTGTATGATCAATGCATGATTATATCATTTATTAGACTATTTGATAAACCATTTTTTAAAATATTCATTTCAATGCTCCTTTCCTCTATATTAAGAGATGAAGATAAGGTTGAATGGAGGAATCTAGTGTAAGAGATTCTAACTCCTAGAGTAAATCCAAGATCTTCCCAATGAACCAAGAATTAGGTCAGAAGCTTAGGGTGTTTTTGAAACTCACTATCTTAAGCCAAGGTAATGTTACTCCACTAACATTACTACATGATCAATTTAAACTTTTAGCCAACACCAACATTCATCAGACTAGTAACATCTAAAATCTAAGTATCTATTTTTTATCAAGATTCAATATTTAGCTCTATTTGTTTCTTTTTTGTGTCATTCCCCTTTATTTCCATTTCATCTTTTTTCCTATGTTGGAGTTATATAACTGTATACATTTCACATCCTACCCAAAACCACCCACAAACCATTCTCACTCACCTAAATACCCAATCCCTAAACCAAAAACCCCTTAGTATTATTTTGTGTCTCACAACTAACATTTAACCCAAACACCACTTACAAAACATCTCTACAACCTCCCCAATAGTCTTCTCTTCCCAAACCAAATCCAATAGTAACCACGATGGTCTTACTAACTACAAATATTCTTACCTAGTTGATTATGGTTAACAACCATCGACGGTCACCTAATCGTTGATGGTCAAACCTAACCATTGATGGTCATTATGTGTCATTTTATAATAACAAGCTAATTTGATCCATCTACCCAAACCCAAATCTTAGTTTATGAGATATTATTTTATCACAAAACTTTAACCTATTTTATAAATCAAGTTTGAGTGATTTAGCATTAGTATTCAATCATTTATTGTTATTTTAAATCAAAATCACTTGTTGGTTTCCAATCATTTCTTCTATTTGATTTCAATGCCTTCTATTTTTTCATGCAATCACTAATTTTTAATCTATCATAACTTAAGTGTTTTAAAAGTGTGGATTGATAGCCTCTAAGGAAATTTGTACTTCTTGGATCTAACTCATGTTAGGCAGTCCACCCTACTATCTCACTAATCTACCATTTTTTAGATTGCTTTCTTATCTACAAGTCATCCTCCCCAGACAAAAAGGAGTATCAATAGTCATATAGACTCATGTGCACATAATACATCTAGATTATACTAAAATCACCCTTATTTTATGTTTTACTCTTTCTTAAACAAGAAAATAGACAAAATTTTAGTGAAACATTACCAAAGTATCCTAAATTTAGTGATTCAAAACTTGCATATGTTATCCATGAGGATTATAATACTAATATGCCTAGATTTAAAAGAGGTGGTGGATTAGAATCAATGATAATACTTATACCAATCACCATTATTCCCATGGAGTATCTTATTTTTATGATGAGCACTATTGGGGATCTTCAATCATAAGTTTCTATACATTAAATGCAAACGGCTTTCAATAATACTAATCAAAATGTTACCCCATTTAACAATCAAACTCTTACATAATGTATACCTGAATATCCTTATCTAACATAATTTAAACTACCATATTTATCTCTTTATTTGAGTCACAAGGATCCATTTGATAGTGTGATTAACTATTTACATTATTTTGGTCAATGGGCAAAAGATGACAAAGTATTCATCATAATCGGATCTATGGCGTACCAAAAGGTTTATTAACCACTTTTGCCCAATTATAATAGTGTTTCTTCATGGATTTTAATATAAATAAGGTGTCAAAACCTAAATTAGAACATTTTTACAATTTCAAGCATCATGATGATGAATCCCTTAAATATTATACTATTAGATTCAAAAGTACATCGTATGAGCTAGCATTTAGACCAAATTATTTGTAATTACAATTAATTTTTAGTCAAGTTTTTATTTATCCATTGAGTCATTTGGCCATTTATATTTGGATGTGCATAGATATGCTTTATTCATACCTACTCATCTAAAGGATCATAACATATCCCCCACTAAGTACCAAAGTTTTGTTCCTCTCATAAAGTTTTGGCGCATTTATTTACTTTATTGCATTTACTTGTATTTATTATTTATATTGGGTGCTAATTACTTATTTTAATTATTTTATTATGTTTATAAATAATTTTCATCAGATAAGATAAGCTTGCTTAGCTAGTTGTTAACTTGGACACCTATCTTGTTACAATTGAGTTCCACTTCACTATTCAAGGTAAGATATGATAAGATTCCTTAACTAGTAGTCAAATTGTGTTGATCATTTACATAAGTTGGACACCGATCTTGTTAGTGTGGAGTTGCACTCCACTATTCATCTAGTCAGATATCAATTGAACTACATGTGTTGTGTGAGTTCCTTGATCTTTATCTTGCACACCTTGCTCTATATAAGCAATGGTTATTTATGTATTCTATATTAGATTAATATTAAATTATATGAGTAAATCATCATATTTGAGTTATTTACTCATTTAAATTATTATATTAAATATACAGTTATTAGTTGTTACTATTACTATGTTATCTCTTATTTATGATTTTTATTAGATTCATTAGATCCTGTAGCTAATTCCAACATGATACCAAAGCTATCTTCAATCTATAGATTGCTCAATATTCAAGAGAAAAATATCCAGATATAGGATCATTTTTTAAATTTTTGTATGCAAGCATAAATTAGATATTTGTGAAGAATTTTTGAGTTCAAAATACATAAGATAGTCAAAATCATCTATAATTTTATCCAAATTAGGCACAGGGGGAAAAAGTGGTAAGGGTTTGGTCCAGAAGCACCACACCTAAATCCAATAGGTACCTACAAATGTAAGTATTTTAAAGAAGAATAGACCTCATGATTGCATTCAAAAGGCATCAAAACCTATAGATCCATATAAAATTTATCTAATTTGGACAGTCACCTGGAAGACAAAATTTTTTGTGCTCTTTAGTACAATTGTATAGACCATATAGACTGTGTAGGAAAAAAAGAAATTGACAAGCCTCATGGATCAGTAGGTAGATTTGAAAGGGAAACTTTGGGAGCCTGTAATTTGAACATCAAGAGGTATTTTTGAGTGATTTTTTTTTTTTGAAATAGCTTAAAATTTTATGCTCTTCACTGTTGTCCTTTCATTATTTTCTAGATATTTCTATTTTTTTCATAATTCATGTTTTTCCATAGTAGCTCTTTCTCATCCTCATTTTCTCAACTTTAAAGGCTCATAACTTCACATATAACCTCATATTGAGGTCCCATTTTTTTTTAAATTTAGTATTATTTCAAGCATAATGCATTGGTGTAGAAACTTTTGTAATAAAGTGCATATTTTTTATACTCTTAGACTAGAGGGCCTAATTGAGCCTTTTATAAACTAGAAAATTTATAATCCAACCTTGTAACTGCATGCAATTATAAAGTGTCAAAAAATGCATACTATGTGGGATAAAACTAAGTAATTCAGAGGGTTTTGTGGTGTGTTCTATACTTTGATTTCTGCTTTATGATGATTTATTTTTAATTGTATCATGAGGAATCATAAGTTCTCACTATTCACATCATATACCTATAACATAAAGAAATAGAATTCTTAGAATGCATTAATGATGCTAGGATATACACCTTATATAACAATTCTTCTTACTCCACCTACTGATGCAAAAGAGTTACAACACTTTCTCTTTGAAACTACTAAAGCTATTGGATGCATTTGGTATTACATGTCTTTAGATTTGAATTTCCATCTTGACAAATGTACAAATCCAAAAGATGCTTGGGATAAATTAGCATTATTATCTGGAAAAATAGATGAGGTTCATGGTTACCAAATTGACAACAAAATCATTAATTTAAATCCTAAAATTTTTGCTATAATACAAGACTATATCACTAAAGTCATATATCTTAGAGCACAACTTTCTAAATGTAAAATTAATAAAAAGGAAATTCAGTTCATTTTCAATGCCTTACACAAATGAGGTCCTAAATATTCATCCTTTATCTCTAGAATTCCTACCTTTGCGGTATTCTCTAATATTCTAATGGATAAATAAAAAAATTTAATAGTTATGGGTCTAATAAAGTCATCCAAATCTCAAGCTCTAGTCGCAAGTTAACCTCAACATAAACAAGTTTCAATATCAGCATCAAATATAGGCTCAATTAAAAAGAAGTAGAATAATCAGAATAAGTCAAATAAAGATAAGAATAAAGGGAAATAATTTTTCTCACAAGGAGATTATAAATCTACTAATAAGAAAGGGGATTCACAAAAAAAGACTAGCACTCATTGCCATTATTGAAAAAAGGGGTTTCATAGTGAACAAGATTGTTGGAAGATAGAGATTGATGAACTTAAGGGTCTTCTAGAAAAATAATATCAATCAATCAAATGATTCTTCCACTCCCTCAAATTCAAGGAAAGTGAAAGTTACGACACTAGTTTCACTGGCAAATTCTCTTAAGTCATAGGTACTTGACTCAGATGCTTTTCACCATATGGGTTGTGATCAAGAATGCTTTTGGATAAAAACTAAGTTCTTTGTCTTATATTTTCATAGGTGATGATTCTAAGGTAGATGTCATAGGAAAAGGTACAGTTGATGTTGATAGTGGTGTATTTGAGGCTATCTTCTCTGTGCTAGAATTATCAACTAACCCTCTTTATGTCTACCTAATCACCCAGTTTGATACTCGTAGGAAAGTTGAGTTCATACCTAATTTTGTTTCAAAAAAAATTTGGAGAATAATATCTTAGTTTCAATAGTGAAAGGTGACAATAATACTTGGCTTTATTCATTCTCTCACTTTGTGCCTCAGTCTTCCTCTATAACTTTGCTCTCACACATTGATTCAATGAGCAAGCTATGACATGAGTAGTTTGGTCATCTTAATTACCACTATTTAGAATTGCTTAGTCAGTAGGAGATGGTTACAATACTTCCATAGATTCAAGTTTTAGGGGATGTATATCACGGTTGTGCCTTAGGAAAATATTTAGAGTATAAATTTTAGAAAGGGAAGAGTTAGCAGGATACACAAGTCCTTGAACTTGTTCATACTTATTTCGTAGGTATATTACCTACTTTGTCTTTTAGTAAAACCCACTATGTTCTCACATTTATTGATGAATATTCTAGATGTACTTGGGTTTATTTTCTAAAACTCAAGAGTGAAGTATTTGATAGACTTTTAGAGTTCAAAGCTCTAGTAAAGAAATAATCTAGGAAGTATGTCAAGATCCTCCACACAAATAATGAGAGGGAATGTGTGAGCAATAAGTTTGAAAATTTTTGTGCTCTTAAAGTTATTGATCTTCAGCATTCTATTGCATACACAACTCAGTAGAATAATGTAGCAGAGAGGAAGAATAGATTCTTAAAAGAGATGGCAAGTTGTATGATTCATCCAAAATTATTAGTACCTGAGCACTAGGTAGAAGTGATTATTATGCTTCATATTTATAAAATAGAGTTCCTCACAAAGATTTAAAGGGTATAATACCTCTTAAATTTTAGTGCAATAGGAAGCTAGATGTGCATCATTTTAGAGTCTTCGATAGTCTAGCATGGACTCACATACCTTCAGACAAGTGCTGTGATTTAGAACAACAAAATTAGACTTAAATATTTTTGGGATGTCTTGATGCTGTTAAGAGATATTAACTCATTGATCCAGATTCACATGATCTTATTATGGTGAGAAGTGTTTACTTTGAGGAAAGTCCTTCAGACTTGTCTTTTAACATTTCTCACTCTTCTTCCTTAGAAGAATAAGATATTAGTGATGATGATACTTATTATTCATCTACTCATAAGGATGATGAGGTAATACCTCTCCAATAGGGTTTAGCAGGTCATATTCCTCCTCCTCCAGATATTCACCTATTGATGCCTTTTTAAGCTAGAGAAACTTTGGTATATGCAAACCCTCTTGTTAGGGATCTATCCAATAGAAGGAGAACACGGTCACAATATGATCTTCCATATTCTTACATTGCCACAACCTCTGATCCACAGTCATTTTAGAAAGCCATAGGGATAGTTGAGTTAGATTCAGTAATAAAAGAAGAGTATGACTCATTGATTATGAACAACACATAGGATCTTGTTCCTCTTCCCAAGAGAAGAACATTAGTATGTTGTAGGTGGATATATTATACTAAGTTTTTAGCGGATGAAAATATTAATAAGTATAAAGCACAATTAGTTGCCAAAGGTTTTTCCCAAGTGGATGGCATTGAATATATAGGAACCTTTGCACCTATTGCTAAGATGAATTCCATTTGCTTGATACTAGTTATTAGTATAACTCATGGTTAGGTTGTACATCAGATGGATGTGAAGAGTGCATTTCCTCATGGGGATCTTCATGAGGAGATATATATGGATCAATCATAGGGGTTTGTTTAGGATTATTCATTAGTGTGACACTTGCAGAAGTCTCTTTATGGTCTGAAACAAGTCCCTATTGCTTTGTATTCTAAGATGGACAAATTTATTATTTTAATTGGGTTCTCAAGATGTCACTCAGATCCAAATATCTATATTCTATGATAGCAAGATTCATTATTGTACTTAGTTCTCTATGTTGATGATCTCATTGTTATAGGGAGAACAACATCCATCATTAGTAGTGTTAATACTACACTTCATGACAAGTTTTCTATGATAGACAAGGGCTTATTACACTATTTTTTTAGGATTCAAACAGCATAGTCTTTTTATGGGATTACACATTCATAACCTAAGTATGGCATGGACTTGTTATCTTGATCTCACATGGTTGATTTTAGGCCTGCACCGATTCCTTTACTAACTAGAGTTAGACTTGAGGTTCATTGTTCGATTCCCTTAGTTGATGCCACATTGTATCACTAGCTTGTAGGCAACCTCATCTATCTAACTCATACATGCCCTAATATTTCACATGTAGCTGGTATGGTTTTAGATTTTATGTAGACAGCCCATGAGATTTATTGGAGAGATTCCAAGCATATTTTGAGCTACATTTAGGGCACTATCAGATACTAGATTTAATATATAGTAGGTATAGGTTCAGACTTGGTGGGATACATAGATTCTAATTGGGTTGGTGATTATGATGATTGTAAGTCCAATTTTGGTTATAGATTTCACATCAAATCCAACCCCATTTATTGGTATATCAAGAATAAAAATGATGTTTCTCTTTCATCTATAGAGGCTAAGTATCATGGCACTATTAATCCCACTACTAAGGCTATTTGGATTCATAATATTCTCACTGAGCTTGGTGTTATATTTTGGAAGCCATCAGTCATCTACTTTGACAACCAAAGCACTATCTAGATCTTGAAGAATCTAGTTCATCATTATAGAACCAAATAAATAGATATCCATATGCACTTTATCAAGGAGCTGATTCAGGTGAAGATCATTGATCTTCAATATTGTCCTACGGAGGAGTAGATTGTAGATATTTTCAATAAACCTTTCACTGATAGAAAGTATCTTCACCTATGATCTCTTTTGGCGGTACATGACATCAATTCTTTAGATGACATTACTTATTTATGTGGGGTCTCCTAGACCTTCATTTTGAGGAGTTTTTTTCTTCATGTTTTTTCTTTCCTCATTTATATGTACAGAGTAACTAATATGGTTACACATTGTCGAGACTCTTATTTGCATAGCCCTACCTAAGCTTGACTTATGAGGGGGTATTGGTGAATTTATTTACTTTATTTTATTTACTTATATTTATTATTTATATTGGTTCACTAATTACTTATTATAATTATTTTATTATGTTTATTAATAATTTTCACCAAATAGGATAAACTTGCTTAGCTAGTAGTAAAGGACACTTATCTTGTTACAGTGGAGTTCCACTCCACTATTTAGGGTAAGATAGGATAAGATTATTTAACTAGTAATAAACTTGTGTTGATCATTTATATAAGTTTGACACCTATCTTGTTAGTGTGGAGTTTCACTCCACTATTCATGTAGTCAGATATCAGTTGAACTACACGTGTTGTACGAGTTCCCTAATTTTTATCTTGCACACCTTGCTCTATCTAAGAAATGGTAATTTGTGTATTCTATATCAAATTGATATTGAATTATTAGATTAATTCATCTTATTTGAGTTATTTATTAATTTTATTTATTATCTTGCATATACAGTTATTATTTATTATTATTACTATTTTATCTCTTATTTATGCTTTTTATTAGATTCATTAGATCTTGTAGCTAATTCTAACATAAAGGATGGAAGTGAATTACCAAATGAACATTATAAACAAAATTATGGAGTTATTAAATTTATATGGGATCTCGACAAGGTTTACTCAATATGGGACCAATCCAAGGTAGACATCCTATGAAAACACCCCAAGGTGAATAATCCAAAAAGTATAAACATAAAAAAGATTTAGCAATCACATATTAATGGGTGGTGCTTGTTTTTGGAATAACCATATTGATCCTAAATAAATAAAAACTAATTTAAATATAATACACTAACAAAAGCTTGGTGTTGACCTAAAATACTTACAAAGTAAAGCAGGTTGGAAAGAATCCCTGAGATATACTACCATTTTATTGTGGTCCTAAAGTGATTCAAACACATGTTTTTTATGCCAAAAATGTATCCATATTAATGTGTATTAGTCACTCTTTGTTTATATCAAATGGAATAAAAAATTAAACAACATTATCAAGGGATATCATTTTCTCATGAAGATAAATTGATCCATATTCCAAATGATAGCATTGGTTCCTTTATTGCATATGTAAAACATGAGGAGGAACATAACATATATCATTTACACTTATCCAACCATAATATAAGTAATTTAAAGGATATAAATATAGGATTTAAGGTCTCGCATATCTAAAAAATTCCAAAACAAAAATAAAACTTCAAAAATCCAAAAGTGTTTTCAGCATTTACATATCATATTATCTCATTGGCATATATATTTTCATCTCAATGATGGTACATGGAATATTAATATTTTATATGTACATGTGTTTCACATATCTTTTGAGTGTAATACATGGATACATAAGCACATGATCTATACACTTTTGGATGTTAGGTTTTCCCTTTACCCATGTCACCAAGACATTGGGGATATCCACCTATATGATGAGAATACATCTAGGTTATATCATTATATGGCCAATTTACCTTATCATTTTTAAGATTTAATATGTACCTACACATATCATTATCCCTATTTATATATTTTATAGTGTACTTGATATGTCATGTGCTTAAAATTTTTGCTAACACATATATCTATTGACTAGTATGATAGGTTTATACTGGTTGTTTATACTTTTTTTTATGAACTTATTTGAATGTCTTGTCTTAATAGTTTGAACATCTAAATGTTATTCATTTTTTACAACCCCCATGCATTTTTTAGCCTCTTTGACATTTGAATATGTCAGTATTTATTTTATCTTGACATTTAAATGTCATTTCTTGCTTTGTAGACATTTGACTAAGTCATGTCCCTTTGATTGTGAAACATTTTAACATACCCCTTATTTGTGGTCTACTTAGACCTTTGTCTCTTGATTTTTTTAGTGTTATTATGCATTTATTTGAATAAATTTGGAGGTTGTATTGTTACTCTCTAGACATTGCCATGATCTACATCATGTATATTAGGAATTGGTGTGATCACATTCATTGTCCTTCAATGATATATGTAGCTTGAGATGTGCCTTATATATGTTACATGGTACATTCATAGTTTTCATGATTATCTTATCCTTTTGAGGTAGGTTAAATACCAGTTTATACTTCCCTCACCTCAAATTTGAGGGAGGGGGCATGGAGAGGAGGGGTCATATTAGTGAGGTTATGCCATAGTTGCATGACTTACACATTGATTCACATTTTCATATTGAAGTGGGGGCATGTTTTAGAAACATGTTCTCGACATTTGTCATAATTTGAACTATAATGGCAGCATGTTTTGGAAACATGTCCTCAACACTTAGATTAGTTTTTATATATTTCCATATACAATGTGGGCATCTTCTAGAAACATGTTATCCACACTTAAACAATTTTAAATTGGCTAAATTCATAGTTATATGATTCAAATAAATATTTATGGTAGTATTTTATACATTGGTACCATTCTTATACACAATTTCAACATGAGACATATGTGAGGTGCATATTCTATATAGTGTGCACCTAATATTGCAAAATTAAACCAACTGAAAATTTTAAACATTTTTAGGGACTTTCATCACCCATTAGGTTATACTTTTATGAATTGTATTAAACCAATATACTAAATTAGTTAGATCATTTTAATGTAAAATTAAGGTGATTAAATCACTCAATAATACCAAGATTATATGTTGTACTTATTATATCGTCTAGCCTCACTAAATATATGATGTGAGTTGACTTGGTTCACTCACACTCACCATGTTATAAGTATTCTCGGGTTGCACAGTTGAGCTAATTTTAAGTACCAAGTGGAATCTCACCTTTTCTCAAAGGTTGGGGGCATGCATATTCTAATATATCTCTTTGTTTCTTTAGATATATGCAATTTATAGATTTATATCTATCGTAATCCTAATTTCAATGATTCGTAATTATACATCTTTCCAACCAAATTAACAGAAGGCAAGATGATTGCATCAATACACATGTGTACTCGTAAACCTTGATTTATTTCAATTTTAATGTTTGATTATATACATGGATTAAATATTGCAACATGTTCTTGGGTGTAGGTCAGTCACTAGAAAATCATTAATTTGGACTCAAAAAAAGACAAGGTGTGTTATACACACCCATGTATACATTCATTTCCTTTAAACTAGAAATTTCATTACTAAATTAAGGGAGGGTGAGAATTGTAGACACTATTTTTGAATTATATAGAACCTAAATATTGTGCACTTAGAAAATATATATCATAGATGTACCTTTAGCTTCTAAACCTTTCCCACTGCTAAAATTTTTGCATACACTCTCTTTATGTGTATTACTCATTTATTAGTCTGACCAATGTTATTATGATGTCTTAGGCCTTATACTATGTTATTTAATCTTAATTTAGATAAGGATAATATTTATTGGTTTATGTTAAGGATATATAAATTATTGAGATTAAAGGTGAATATCATATCCATAATAGAACAATTAATGTGCTAAACTTAGATGTACCATTGTTAAATTTATAAAAAATTGAGATATGCTAGTAATTTTAAGTATACATATGCTAGATATAACAATGAAATAAAATAAAGTACTTAGTTATTTTTTATTATAATATAGTTTTGGATCTAGTACATTCAAAAATCAAGTACGAAGATAGTTCTCAATTAATCATCATATTCTAGATTTGGTGCCTCTAGCTCTCTAGATAATTACATTATTATGGGATAGTTATGTCAATGCTAATGTTTTTGTTTGATGTTATTGTCTTGTATTTAATATGAATTAAAATAGGTAACAACCACATGGATGTTTATATTTTTTTGATTCACCTTTGCTATGGTGCATTTAAATCTAAGTCATGCACTGTCACTCCTCATGAAGTGGTAAAACCCTAGCTTTGCATTTTTAATGTGACCTTGGTGAAAAATGGGTTAGTGTGAAAATGTTATTGAGATAACCCATAATGACTTCACTATTAAATAAAACTACCTACATATCCAATTCTCTACAAGAGGGCCTCAGACTCATGCAGTTATTCCCTATGTTTTGCCTTGTGTGTGAATCATGTAATGTGTAAAGTAAGTATAATAGTGACCTATCTTGTAATTTTAAAAATTTGACCTTAATACTATCCATTTAGTAATTGATAACTATATTTGGGTTATTCCTTTGACTGATATTAGAATATGGTAGAATAAGAAAGCTTTTGGTAACTTGAATGCTTTTGGAGTGTTTCTTGAGTGTTCTTTTGGTCAGATTACTAGGTGAGAAATGAATGAATTTTGATGTTGTATTCATACCAATCTTATTAAGGAATAAATTGAATTAAATAAATTAATCTAAAATTTTTGATATGTTTCATTTATAAATTTAATGACTTTAGGGAATTGGACACATGTATCAGTCCAAGATAGTAACATTTTTTTACTATTAGAGGTGTAAGATAAGTATATTTGAAGTATTATCGATATGCAATGTGAGTGTCATCAATATAAGGTTGGTAAGACTAAAAAATGGGACAAGGGACATAAGATAATAGATTCAAGGAATGTAGAAGCAAGGCATGTGTTGAACTAAAAGGAATAACTATGGTCTGAGTTTTCCAATTGTACAATATTGAGGTGTTACATAATCACAAAATATAATCTGTATTTGTCCCCCCTTAAATATATTTATTAAATTTATATTTTAAAGGAAATTAATAAGTACATGGGTATGTATGGATGCCTTGTCTTTGCTTGAGTTGAATTCCATTGCTTTGTTAGAATTGGATTTTTAGTGATTTGTTGGTGACTAACATGCAACCAAGATCATGTTATAATGTAAATCAACACATATAATTTGGGTCAAAATTAATTTAATTTTAAATATTAATGTCTAGGAGTACATTTTTGTGTCAATATAATCACCTTGCTTATTGACAAGTTATTTTTGTAAATGATGTGTCATTGTAAGGCTTTGAACTAAGATTAGGGTAATTATAGATAAATATTTAAAGTGCATATATCTAAGGAAAGAGAGAGAGGGAGATAGAGAGAGATAAATAAGAAGCGATTTTGGAAGGCACAAGCCCCCAACACTAGAGAAAAAGTGAGTTGCTACTTAATAATTGAGACTATCTCAATCATGCAACCTAATGATACTTATAACCTGGTGAGTTTGAATGATCAAGTCAAAACTAAAAACATGTCAAGATTGAGTGATTGAATCACCCCAACCATACCAAAAGGTGAACCAACTATTATAGTATATTATCTCACTAAAGTTTGTAACATTCCATGGGGTATTAGTATGTGCAATAATTATGGAATCTTAAATTGAATTAGATCTTAAAATATTAAGCACATATTGAATAACATATGCACATTATATATTTATCATGCTAAAATTATGTGTAAAAGTGGTACCATGTATAGGATTTAGCCACAATTATATCAAACTCATAAAACTATATTTTTTAGCCAATTAAAAAAAATATGTAAGTGTGGACAACATGATTCTAAGCCCTGCCCCCACTATATATAGAGATATGTGAAACTATTATAAATATAGATGTGTAGGACATGTTTCTTAAACATACCTCCATTATAAAACTAGAGATGTTAAATATTTAATAGGTGTGGATAAAATGCTTCCAAGCATGCCCACATTGAAGTTGTGTATTATAAGTACCATATAGAATGAATTTGGAGAACATGCTTCACAAGCATGCCCCCACTAAATCTAATACTGTGAATGTATCGAAGCCTTATCCATATGACATGTCCCACTAAATAATAAAACTAGTATATTTATCAAAATTTGAATAAATGTGAAGAACATGCTTCTAAATCATGCCCCCACTATAATCTAAAAACTATGAATATGTGGAAGTCATGTCCATATTACATACCCCCAATGATATCTGAGATTTGCACAAAGTGTGAAGAAAATTATTCCCAAGAATTCCCCCACTAATTCCCCTTCCCCTCCTTCTGCCCCCCCCCGCTCGACCCCACGCCACCCCCGCCCCACAAACTTTTAGGTGAAGTAAAAATAGTACCTTGAAGTTACCTCACCTCAAAATGGTAATAAAACTGTAAAATATATAACCACATAGAATATATAAGGAAACATGTCTAGGTAAATGTATTAGTGAAGTGCATATGACCAGTGTGATCACATGTATGCCTAAAATGCATGCTAAAAATCATGGAAACTTTTATATGGTAATAGTATAATATCAAAAATAAAATAAGTACATACACAAGATCACTCATAAGCAAGTGAAAAGGCAATGGTCCAAGGAGACCAAAAATAAGGGACACAATTAAATACCACAAAATCGAATGGGAATGACTTAGTCAAACATTCATAAAATTAAGGAATTATATATGAAAATGTACATAAGAGGCAATCACATATTAAAATGTCCAAGAAGGAACACATAGGCATAAAAGGTTGCATTGCATGGAGCATATGCAAGTGCCCAAAAATGTAAGGCAATAACAAGTAAAACACTCAAAGAAGTGTGTAAAGGAAAAGCATATTTAGCCAACATAAACATGTCATAATGGCCCATGGATCAAGTTTGTTAGAAAAATTTCAAGTAAATATCATATCAAGTACCCTATGTAATGTATAATTAGGAATATTATGCATGTGAAGTACATATGTTAGATCAAACATGATAGTGTAGAGTGATCATCAAATCATACAACTCATGTGTATAAAAATCATAAAAGATGGATGCCCTCAATGTCATGATGACATGAGTAGAGGGAAGGCCCAACACCCATAAGTGTATCATGTATCTGTATATGCATGTGTATGTGTATGTAAGAGTTAATGATATGCTAGTCCTCAACATGGAACTAACACATATATGCTAAGTATCTAATAAAACGTGTAGGTGCCAAAAGTGTTTTTGGAAATATGAATGTTTTTTTTTTTTTTTTTTTTAAATTTTTTTAAATAATTTTTTGTTATTTTTTGTAAGAGAAAAGATCATCCTATGACCTCATCTAGAGGATGATCATAGGTATTACCTGACTCAAAATTTTGTGCAATAAAATACTAATACTAACAAGAAGTATATATAGGTGTCATATCTGTCACTATAATATCTTTGATGCTCAATGCATGTATAAGGGGACTCTATGGTTGTTAAGTACTAATAGAATAAATAGTGGTTATTTAAACAAATTTTTGTGTATTATGTAGTTTTTTGGAATAAAAATAGTAGGAACATGCTTAGGTGATCTACATATCTAAATATGGTCTATAGAAGATGAGGATTTCATGGAACCCAATATATGTCTTAGATATAAATGTCACTCAAGTAATATCCTTATAGTAAAGGGGATTGATTGTTGTTTACCTTTTTTTGTGTATTAGCCTTAACAGGATTGATAATTAACTACGTTAGTATGAATTTATATTATTCAATAGGAAGCTCATATAGAATACTAGACTCTATAATTACCCAATTGGTATGAATTTTATTAACACATCCATGCACTATTAAAGGTATTGCTCAATGAGTGTGTATCCAAGGTCATCCCAAAAACATGTTAAAGACGCATGTATAAGTTATAACTAAAAAATTAATCACCACATGTGTAATATCAACTTGTAAATGTAGATAAATCTTTCCAAGAATATTTTGGGAGGTCTTAGTATAGTAAATAGAGGATATAAAAGTGTATAGAGTTGATTGGGTTGGCCTAATATAGTAGAGAGGGAAAATCAGAAAGTCTTTAATAGACTATGTTGACTGAAATGACCATGTACTAGAAATAATTTTACAAGTACTTAAAATAGTAAGAACTAAAAGGAAATAAGCAATCAATTGAATCAAATAGGTTGATTCAATTGAGGCACATAACACAAAACCTTGAACCAACATTGGCTTATTTAAGTTTTTGCAATATAAAATACAATTAAACAAAAAACAAGCAGTCAACTTTGAAAAGTAAAAAGTAAATAGTTGATCAATCTAAATTTTATTTATATTATTAGAATATGATTTTAAATGTGATGGAAAGTTTGGCTGTAAATAAGGAACTAGAAATCAATCTAAAGATAGTTTCAAGAAGTTTGGCTGAAAGGGATCTATATTGACAGTGGTACATGCTTGGGATTGGGGCCTACCCACTCACTTCACACACCATAATGATAAGGGTGTCAGGGGCTTAGCCAGAATATGCCACTAACCACATGTTTATACTTGGATAGAAAAACAAGTTGACTTCCCCTTGGTGATGAAATAAAAGTACGTTGGCCTTTGGTAGATACTTTTTAAAGTGTTTATTAAATATTTTATGATTTGGTCATGTGTGTATAAAATATAAAATAGTAAAACTAAATGTTAAATTAAAAACCACATAATTATACTAGTGTTTTATTCTAAGCATGAAAAAAATAAGAAATGAAAGTGTGAGCTAGTACTATCATATAATGGTTAATTCTAACTTTGAAACATGGTACAGTGTTGATGTAGTTGATAGTATATGCACAAAATATAGAATAAGGTTAACAATGTCACCTTTATACTTTGAAATCAAGGTCTAAAAATGAATAGGGTTGATAGAGTTCATCTAGTTATCTAGATAGCACATATAATACATGAATAAGTCGATAGGGTTGATCTTGTTGACTGTACAAACACAGTTTTAAATACTGCAAACTATGAAAAAAAAGATTGTAAGGAAAGAAAATAATAATAAAGAACCTTGATGGGTTTGAGGATGTAGAGAAGAGATATTAATAGAAAATAACCTTGATAAATAGGTATAAATTCTAATAATAGGTTCGATTGGGTTGATCTAATTTTCAAAATCTTGTTGTTAAATGCCTAAGATGTATAGGGTCAACTAGGTCAACCTAGTATGCTGAATAGGATGCCTAAAAATGTATAAGGTCAATTGGGTTGACCTAGGAGTTTGAACTAGAAGTCTAAAAATTTGGAATACTATATTAGGTTGAATACATCAATTTTTAAGCCTGTACCTAAAAAATAACTTGCAATAAAATAATAGGGTCATATAAATGAAACTATGTGTTAAACATTTGCACAAAATATAGAACTAGGTCGATGCAGTTGACACAGTATGGCAAATATATGATAAAATAAATAAATAAGTGAATAAATATTGTAAGGGTTGGTTCACATTGGGTTTACCAGAGTGTATGCAATCATAAATGTATCATGTCTATAAATCAATCATATCTTGAAGAAGATAGAGCATACCTACACTTTCAATTGGGAATACATTTATTAAATGGGATCATGAACAATATGGGGATCCATTAGACCCTATTAGGGGATCACTTATCATAACACACTATGATAAATAGGGTTCTAAATCCTCTAGTCTAAAATAATCATGCAATAACCCTAAGTGGGTCCTTGGTTTTGATATTTCAACTATTAAAACAACAAGAAAGTAAATCTAATCTAATGTTCACCAAAGCTTGTGGAACAAAGTAGGAGTTATAAATAGTAAAATTAAACCTACATAGAATAAATATAATCATTTCAATGTATACATAATCCTAATGCATGTAAGAGAAGCACAACTACATTATCTATATACTCTTATAAAGGAGAAATGAAGTTTGGAATAGTTACCTTAAAGATGAACTTGTCAAGCCTCAATCTCTCCCTTGGTCAAGGTGATTCATAAGAGGTTGTTTTGGTATATAAGTATGATAAAAACAAATACACTCTAGGATACATAATTTATTAATGCATCCAAAAGATTTCTCTATAAGACAAGATCCATATCTCCAAAGAAAGTATGGAATCCTAAGCTTTACTTCTAAGGTATAATGGTCAATAAGTAGATGTTTGTTCATACTTATTATTTGCTTATTTCTTATCAAATGGTGTGAAATGAAATTTTATATATAGGTGGATCTTTCCCTAAAACTTTCCAAAAATGTCAGCTGACCTGGTTGACCCAGTGCAATTTTGAACAATAATTCACTAGGTTCCGAGCTAGGTTATCCAAAGGTCAAAACAGCTACCAAGTGAAAATAAATTGAAACTGTATAGGGTTGACCCAATTGATCCTATACATCCAATTTAAAAATTGGGATTAAGGTTAGGAAAAAAATGATAAAATGTATCAAAAGTTTGGAATGGGTACAATAGAGAAGAACATGCTTAGGGTAAATGGTTCTTAGGAGGCAAGTGTTTCGGTAACAAGTGGAAAAAGGGAAAATAATCCTACAAAACACTAATGGTCTACCCAACCCTTTCATAGTACACTCCTTAAGGCATGCACTTAAAGAGATTGAGACTTGATGGGTTCTTACAAGATACAAAGTGTCAATAAGTGATAAAAGTTTGAAAATATTATGTGTATACACCTTCTAACTAAAGTTTTTACTTATGGTACCTCCCATTGTAAATCCACCACTTATATCACACATACAGATAGAAAAATCACATGTGATACCATGAAAAAGATATATGAATTCACTTAGGGTAGAATTTTATAACTAGTTAAGAATGTGAAAACATTGAAAAAAAATGTTATCAAAGTTGAAATCACAGTTCAATATTTCCACCACTAGTGCTTCATAGTTATATATTAGCATCTACACCATGTCAGGGATAGAGAATAAAATATATGAAAACTTTATTATCCTCAAATCATTCCCTATTTGGATATGTATTACCTATTTTGGGCTAAAAAATGTGCTTCCTAATACGAAACAATAGTTGTTTCTGGGCCAACTTTAGACGTACATAAAAAATTCACATTTCACTTGGAATAAATGAAAGAACCAACATTTACATGTCTAATCACTCTAATTTAACTCCAAATCAGGTTAATCTAATGTAAGATATGAATATGTGGTGCTCGATATACTAATTAATGTTGAAATGCAACTTTTATGTAGACAAGAGACAAGTGTTTGTCCTATAAGTGACATTTCCACTCTTGGGACCCCCACCTAAAAATACACCACTTCAAACATATATAATAATTAAAATAACACATTTTACAATGACCATGATCTATAAAGCCACCCATAGGTTGGTTTTTATAGTTGATCAAGAATGAAAAACGGCAATAAATGTTGTCAAATTCAAAGCTACAAAATAATATCTTCACCTTTGGTGTTTATTGGCTAAAAACTAACACTTTAACTATGTCAATAGTTTCTATTAATGTATACTAATAATTTATTATCCTTTGACCATACTCTATTTGGAGATAGAGTACCTATTCTAGCCTCAAAAAAGTGCTTCCAAATATAAAAAACTTATTTTTTTCATCTAAATTCAGATGCACATAAAATAAAAACTCTAAGTCACTTGGATGAAACAAAAGGACCCTCACATGCACCTATAAACCCTATAATTTGACCTCAGATCATGGTGATATGATGTAATATAAAAATATGAGGTAAACAATATACTATTAAATGGGGAAATACAAATTTTATGTAGTCAAAAAACAAGTTCATGTACTCCAACATAGATTTCCACTTTCATAACCACCCATTAAAATAAACTATTTATAACACATTCATATTGTAAAGTCATGTGTTCCCATGATCATAAGCTCTAAATCCACCTGAAAATGGTTTTTATAGATGGATAGGAATACATAAACACTAACAACAAATGTTATCTATGTTGAAGCCACAGTTTTTGATCTCTACCTCTGGCAATTTGTGCTTACAAAATGGTACCACTACCATGTCATGGGTGGAAAATAATGTCTATGCCCAATTAATTTTCCTCTGATCATTCCCTGTCTAGAGTTAGAGTACCCATTTTGGCCTTAATAACATGCTTCCTATTATTTAAAAAAAAATGTTTTTGGGATAATTGTAGAAGCACATAAAATAAAAATGTAAAGCACTTGGATAAATATGAAGAACCATTATGTGTGTCTCTAACCCTCTACTTTTACCAAAGATCATGGTGATATGATGTGAAATATGAATATATGATAGACAGTATGCTTATTAGTGATAAAATTCAACTTTTATGTAGTCAAGAGATAAGTACGTATCCTCCAACTGATGTTTCCAATTATGGGACCTCCCCTTTTAAATCCACTATTTCCAACATGTATGGATAGATAAATCACATGTGTTCCCATGAATATGAGATCTAAAGACACATGAAAGTTATTTTTAATACTTGGTTAGGAATGTCTAAACATCAATAATAAATGTTTTCAAATTTAAAATCATAGTTGGAGATCTCCACCTCCAGTGATTCATGCCTAAAATTTATAACTACCAACATGTTTGGGGTTGAAATTATCATGTAGGACTAAGTTCTTGGGATCTAACCATGCCCTGTCTAAAGGTAGAGTACCCATTTTGGCCTCTAGGATGTGTTTATCTTATATTTAGGAATATGCAATTATTTATTTATGGTGCCAACCACATGAAGGTGGAAACTTATTTGGTACCACTAACCTACAAAAGATATGCTAATAAGTAATTAAATTTAAATTTATATGTATGATATACAAAATCAATAAAATTCCACTAGGAATTGATCTACTCTTGATATTCACAAGAATTACTTCAAGTTAAAACTCATGAACCTTTCATATATTATTTTTTAATGGACTCCCATGATATTTGATCAATTAAATATTTGTTGCAAGAACCAAATTTGAATAGTGCATTATCTTCTTGTTATTTTCATAATATTCAATTTCAATAATGTAGTATTTTCTTATTATTTTAATAATATTCAAACAACCATGAATTTGGTTGTTTATAGGATATCATCGAATCCATGTTCTAATAACTACCTTATATCCAATGGGATAGTTAATGTTTTCCCCATCTATGACTGAGCAAGTCAACTTAGTTTTTCTTGTACACACTAACAAAAGTAGTAATTTCTTCCATATTTATTGTCCTCATCCATAATAAATATAAAAAATATACCTACATCACAAAATAAAAAAATATTTTAATTATAACAATGTTTATAGATAATGAAAATTTAGTACATAAAAACTAATCTTGTAATTGGTTGCACTAGATAAGATACATGGTGAAAGTGAATTGATAACATCATATATATAAGTTGTAAAGTTTTTGAAAAATTATATGTGTCTATTTGAGTTAGAGGTATATAATTATTTATATCCACCCACTCTTATGAATCACACTCATTCCAAACAAAGTCTACACATGCCAAACAAAAACAAGCCATGTTCATTGTATAAACCACCTAAGAACTTGAATTTTAGAAACAGAAAGAGTGAAGATCACTTGATCATGTTATAAACATATAGTACTCATAACTAGAAAATTATTATTCTTATATCAACTAAAAATATCTAGGAACACTATCATTTTATTTAACAACATGGGCCATTGTCTCATTACACCATTCAACAATGGTTTTTTGCATAAGTCATATCAACACGATCTTTGGACTTCAAATTCTCTCTTGGAAGGAATCTATTCACATATGTTCCCCTTTCCATGGTCATCCTTTTTCAAACTCTAAATATGTTCAATGTCAATGTTAACATGCATCCAAATTAACAAGTAAAACATCCAAGCATTTTTAAATTGTGAGGTGTAATTGTCTAACTAGATATAATGTTGATTAAAATTAGGGTTCCCCAAAGTCAACTTTCCACAGAACATATCAAAATAACCTTGCATGTACTCTATAAAATGTTATCAATAATCACTAACATATACAAGTTACTCCCTTAATATTTTTTTTAATATTATTCTATACTATCAGTTGCATACATGAATGTTATATTCATGAATATGGAAACTACATTGATTTGTAATATTGTGACTAGAATTATATTTATTGTTTCAATGTGTAATTCATAGAAAATTAGAATACTAAAATAATAGAAACAACTACAAATATTTCTATGCTTCACTTTAATTGTCCGTCCAACCATCTAAATCTATATGTATGCCTTTCATACTCATAAATAATTTTCTCCCCAAATTTGACCGTAGATTCTAAAATAGGGATTTGTTTTTTAAAAATCTCATACATTTTAGATTCCTTGCCATATTTTAATTTATTATTCAATGATTTTTATTTTCTAAAATGAACTAATTTTTTTTTCAATTCCACTTTTACTCTTCTAATAGGTACAATTTTTCTATTTTGGCAATCCACCACAAATGTTACAAGTTCCATCAAAACATGATTTCTTATTAAAAAATTATTCATATGATCATACACAAAAAAAATTGCTAGAATAAATTACCTTTATAATTTTTATATAACTTCCTTGCCACACTCCTATAAAATGTTATCATTATATAAAGTAAAATGTACATGATGAAAATAATCATAATGCATCAAAAATCATACATGTTGCCTACCATAATAGGTGTGATGTGTTTGATTTATTTTGACATAGAAGGGTTTGGCCATCACAAAATTGATTTGACTAATAGAAATTTGTGGATATTCTTGTAAAAAAATAAATACAATTGTGTTTGAATCATATCCAAGAAATGTTTCAAATATGATTCATAATTATGAGAACCAACTCTTATTTTCACTACATATCTTGTATTGGGTGAAACCCTTGTGTTGTCTATCCAAAATTATGAAATTAAATATTTGAGAGCATAGATTATAGCGTTGTATTTTCATAGAAGTCTACCAAAGAACACTTAGAGCTATTGTTATTGACATCATAAGGTCTTTTATGTATCCTAATTGCTTTCTTTTTTCTTTTTTTTTTTAAATTTTTAGTGGTTTGTTTGGTTTTCTAATCATTTTTTTCCATATTCAAATACTTACTATACAAGTTTAAATTATTCATTGGGGAGTGTTACTATATTTAGAGCATCTTTTCACACTTAAAGTATGGTATGCATCATATATTTTTTTGATAATTGTCTTATTTTCACTATCAGTATCAGATGTTATTAGTCTAAGGGTATACATTTTAGGTGCCATCTTAACCAATTTCATCATAAAAATAAATAAATGACATCTTTGACTATAATTTAACTCTTAAAATTAATTATCCCAAACTTATTCATCTATTCTTATTGAATGATATTTGGACATTTTTTTAGGTATTTGTTTTAAAATGTTTTCATAAACTTCAAATAAGTACATGGGCCTTCTAAATAAAATCCTATGTAGTTTTACTAATGGTAAAATTTGTTTATTTGGTGTTTTTATAATGTTATCTTCACTCCTACTTTTTAATTATATGTTTGGCACATAAAGTTTAATTCATTATCACTTTCACCATTGAGTGTTTCCATATAATTTTATTCATTATTAATTCCATGATTATGTGTTTTGATGTAATTATCTTCATTGTTAGGGGGTAAATAATCATACATAGATTTATCATCAACAAAATTAAAAATTCATATTTTGAATGTAGACTTGCAACATAATTTGGATTTTTCATAGAACATTCATCATCATTATTCATTTTATCATTATCTATTGAATTTGGTTTGTTGGGGATAATATATGTACCTTATCTTGAATGAAATGTTTTCATTACTTCCCTTTGTTTCTCTCTCAACACTTATAATTGCTCTAATATTTTATGTTTTAAATTATTCCTTGATTTTTAATAAAATTTATCACCCATGACTACATAAAATTGGTTGATTTTTATGGAGGGGACCCAAAAAACAACTTGACTCCATTTGTCTTCCATTGTGTATGGAACAAAATGATGCAAATAATGTAAGTGGGGACATAAATATCGGAAGAGACAACATATAAACATTGGAAAACATTTTTTAGTAGAGTAGATCTGAATTATTTTATGCATTAAATTATTTTTACTTTCTCATCTTCTTAACTCTAATATGATGTTATTATTTCATCATTCATCAATGTTACTTATAAGTGTCACTTATAAAGACATCTAATAAAGAATTTTTTCTTCCTCCAACTAAATATCTTGTTATTTACTCTTTGGGCTTCCTAACAAGACATCCCAATATATGTATGATTAATAGTGTTGAAACATTCTAACATGATTCCCTTATTCAAAGTCACTAGACATCTCATAATGCATCATCCTATTTAACACCTAGATGTCTTGCTTACCTCTCTTTAGACATCATAATAAAATGTCTTGATACCATCTAACTATTATATGTCCAAATACACCATATATCATGAAAGACATCATCTAGATGTCCACTTTTTTTAACACCTTAATCATGGACATCCGAAATCTATGGCATGGAGAAAGGAAATATATCTATGAAAATATACTATACCATCTTAAAAAAAGAGAGATGTACAAGATGAAGTTAGAGTGTCAGACATCTAGGGAGTCCTTATTCATACATGCTAAATATTGATTAATGTGATGGGATACACCCTTTAAAATTTAGCTATGATAGTTGATTATATACCAAAATATGTTGGTAGTTGATTGAGAGGCTATAAAAGATTGATTCTCACAAAATGCCTCACCTTGTGGTAAATTCATTAAATAGAGCACTTTTTTTTTAGAATGCAAATTCCTTGCATAAATTTCAAGAACACACTTTGATTTAAGCATTTGATTTTTTATTCATCTAGAATGGTAAATAATTTTGAATAATAACTTTCATACCCAATTTTTATGAAAATTATACTATAATTCAATCTTTTTAATAATCTCTAATGGTCCATAAAACTTGGGTAATGACTTGAAGTTTCAACCGCTTTACTTCAATAAAAATTTCTTCTATGATTGGAGACATGCAAAGAATAAAGATCTCCTAAAAATTTGTTACTATTTTTGGTGTTGATCAACGTATTATTTTAGGCAATTTTAAAATCATATATAAACATGTATGTATCCACACACACACACACACACACACGATATAATAGTTCAAGGGAAACCTTTTGTGTCATCTAATGTTGAACTACACACCAAACATGATTATCATTTTTTTTCTAAAATCAATTTATATCAATTAAAAATTGTGTCCATCAAGTCTTAGTAAATAGTGTTACTCAAATAATATTATAAAAGATATGAGTAGATTGAAATAAAATGTGAATGTAATTCCCTACTTTGAGTTTCACTTATTATCCTCTAGTCTCTTTTTCTTATAGGTAATATCAATGTGAGATTAATCCTATTACAAGCTAATCATATATCTTAAATATTATGTTGAGTACTACAAAAATTAATTTTAATTAGATATTAATTATAGGCATCTCTTCTTTTTGAATGGAAACATAAATCCATGCTTGGGCTCATCACTTTTACCTTCATGATAATTTCTTTAGCTCAAAAAGTTTCCTTCATTAATGCTTGTGTACTTTGGTGCTACCCTACATCATGCACTTTTTTAAATTTATTCACCTTTAATTATTGCATTATCACTTTATGTTTCCATCCTCATGCTCTAAAAACTACTCATACTTTGATGCTTTTCTTTTCTTGCTCTCTACCATATTTCATGCTAATATTTATACCCACAATTATTTTTATTTTATCTTGGATCATTGATGCATCTATCCTTCCCCTTACAAACTCCTCAAATATTCATTATTTCTCCATTTTATTTGTATGACATAATATGTATACATTGTAAGTCATTAAAGGCCCATTTAACACTAGATATTAAGGAATCCAACACTTGCCAACTTTCCATATGTAGTGACTCCTTCCATGTTGGGTCGATGTGACTAAAACACTAGTTATTAGTCTGTATCTCCTTGATATTATTAAATCAGTTTGAACAAAGGTATGTTTCACATTGTACTCTCTTCTACTATATCAAGGGTCAATGCCTATGCAAATACTCAAAGTGTGATTATCTATCTAATTTTTTTCCTCGCACACACACACACATGAATAGAGTTGATTGACATAGTAACATGTACGTAATTTTATTATTTCAAATTTCTAAACATGCCTACAAGATCATAGATGGCTTAGATTCCTAAGCCTATGGCATGGATGTGTAAACAAACAATCAAGACCATATTTTTGGTAGAAACTAACAAAATTCAACTTTCATCCTCATAAAAATTTCTAAAACATCGAGCACGCTCTCCTCTTTCTAAACATATGATTCTTAACACAAATTCAAATAAATCTAAGGTTTGCATCTATATTTATTATTTAATATGTCATTTTTAGGCCACTATATTATTCAGTTATAAATTTTTATATTTGTTTATGTATGTTTTTCATTAATCCAAATGCAAAAAAAATTTATAGTTTCAAACTAGGCCTAATTATATACACATTAAAAGTAAACTAATTTTCATTCTTCTTTGAGGTAGTTAGGGGACACACAACCATCTATCTAAATTTTACTAGTTTTTAGGGTCTATTTATTTGTATCACACACACACACACACACACACACACACACTTATTTTTAAATATAGGTTGCAAACTAGATGATTTTATCTAACTTTTTAAAAATTGTTTCAAATTACAATTAATGACATTCAAAAAATCAGAGGGCACACGATCGACTATTTACTCTATTTAAAAAAATATATGAGTCCCTTTTTGAATTTTAGATCTTTGACTTAATTATACTTTATTATTTCCAAAAAAAAAAAAACATGAAATACTACAATTATATTCTTATATCATCTTTAAATTGAATGTAAACATCTCAAATAATCTTTACAAATTGAGATTTCTTATTTTTCAAAAAAATATATTCAAAAATAACCCTTTTTAACCTGTGAATTCCATGAACTTATCTTACAAATGTACAATTGTAAAATGAAAATATCAAAGTCATAAAATATCATATAAATAAGAAAGAATGATAACTTAAAACCATATCTATATACTCAAGTCATACATAATAAACGTGTGTTAAGCTTGTGATTATCAAATACTTAATATCAACTTTTAATATGCAGACGTACCCTTCCTACTACCCTTGTCTTTGTTACGATTAAAGGCTATTTTATGACCCAAACCATTTGCAAGGGATGTGTCGCATGACACATAATTAAGCCCCACTTTCGATTGCTAGGAAATCAATTTAGGTGTGCTATTTTGTTTAACCATCATTCCTTATGGTGGTCTATTATTTTTCAAATTCATAACCCATCATTACGAGAGATTCCTTAAATAAAAGCCTTGAGATTTTTTTGAATAAATAATATTAGAGTATCAAAAAGTTGTTTTCTTGTTTTTCTATCTATTAGCTTCCAGGGGAGGTGATGGAGGCCAAATTTAAATGGACTTCAACTTTCACAAGCTCCCTTTCAGATGACCTTCCCATTTCAGATGACCTTTCCACTGTTGAAGAATTAGAAGAATTAAATATAAGAATTATATTTTTAAAAGTAATAGTATTTATGCAATTCATCTTAAAATGTAGAGAAATGTTTTTGAAATGTATATGTTTTTGGATCAATAATAATGTTTCCACAATCGATATTAAAATGTAGAAAAATATTTCTAAAATATTGCTTAGAAGAAGAAAAGTCTGTAAGCCGGCACTAAGCAAGAATAATAATTTATACTACACAATTCACGGAGAGAATAGATCGAACCAAGCTTGGCCCTCAACTGAAGTCTCAAAGCAGAAATACCCAGCATGTTAATGTCGCGGGATTGCCCAGCCCTGTTGATAAATATGAGGATTGTGTTAAATTTTGTGACTCAGCTGAGAGATTTAAAGTCTGTGATAGCTTTGCGGTGGTGAAATCCTCGAGCGATCCGCGAAAGGATTTGAGGGATTCAATGATCCAAATGATCACTGAGAGCAATATCCATTATTACTCAGATCATTCGAGGCATTTGGGCATGTCATGTCAGATTTTACAGAAATGTTTAAAAATAAATAAATAAAAATTGTCATTCAAGACTGTCGAAGCGGATAGATCTGTATTGTAACAGTAGAGAAAGCTGAATTCTACAGCGGTAGTTTTTATGGCCATGGTAATTTCATAAATATCCAGCATTTTATATTTATGGTGATTTGTCTTATAAATTTATGGTATGAAGTTTTTCCTTATCTCTTGGGAGAGTTATACGATATGAAGATTTTCCTTTTTCTTCGGAGAGTTATAAATTTATGTTATGAAAGTTTTTCCTTCGTTCTTTGGAGAGTGACAAGAAAGCTAATAAATGTTATCACCTCATCTTTGTTCTAAATGATGTTTTTTAATAATGATGTCCATTATTATCATTAATATTAATAAAATTATCAGTTGTTTTTAAGGTGCAATTTATGTCGGATAAAATGTATATTTAATTTCATGATTTTTTGGTAATTATTTTCTTTTCATTTATGAAGTATATTCTTTTTTTTTAAATGTATCATGTGGATTCACCTTATTTTATGAGAATTAAATTTACCAACTTTCCTTGGTATTTGAGAGTGATTGCTTCTCATTATCACCATCTAGCTCATTATATAATTTTGTTGTAATCTTTGTAGGTGTCAACATATTAGTATCATAAATGAATATAAGTTACAATATAGACTTTGGAACCTCAATGACCCATCTCCATATGATTCACATTGCAGTGTTGATTTGTTTTGCACATTGGACATGGAGGCTTCTTGTAATTAAATTAGCATCATGTTGTCCTTGTTGCCCCTTCACGATAGTAAACATCCAATCAAAGACCCTGCCACCTTACAAGCTATGTATTCCTTTCTGATGGATGCAAGTCATGTAAATCTAATAGTTGCCTTAAATCTATCACAAAATTTGGATGACACATTTCACGTGAAGATTTAGAAATCAGATGCTAATGAATTTTGGCATAGATCATGCCTACGTACAATATGCAAATGATTTTTCATCAACCACATCACATTGTGTTTGATTACCTTGATGGATGACCAAAAATAATCACAATTGATCAAAGTGTTTATAAATTCAATCTTGATATTGATTGTATGTACCCATGCCAACTTCAATGTTTTATCGAAATCCCTAACCCAAAATTTCAAAAAAATAACTTCATTGCAATCAACAATATAAAACCCAATCACCCATAGCAAGCGAATTATAGTTTTGATATAGAGATTGGGCAAAGACACAATCTCTTTTCACATAGAATTCAAGCCATTGTAAATATAACATTGCATGTTGATTCATATATTGATCGATCTACCTCATAATTAATTACATGCACTTTTTTTTATGTCCAAATACATTCTTACAGAACATCAAAGCAGAAAAATATTTGAAAGTGAGTTATGTGATGGTGGTGAGAATTAATGGCAAGTTAGTAATCATGGATTTTGAGTGAGGTGTAACTATTGATTTACAATTTATCACTTTTCAAAACCCCTCTTACTAATATATATATATATATATATATATATATATATATATATATATATATATATATATATATATATATATATATATATAGGCCTTAAAGAGGAGGCTAGAGAGCAGACGAGTGAGAGGACACTCAAGGGATGAACTACATAGGATCACGATAGCAGTTTGGGGTAATGGTTCAAACCATTATTTATTAATTATTATCACATTTTAAATTACACATTTGGTATCATTTCCCTCATTTTACATATATGGATTTATACTTCAATTCAAAACATGGCTTATACTATATCATTTTTGATTTCTCATAATCTATTTTATTTGTTATTGTATTAGATATATTGATTATATATATTTATTTCAGCACCCATAAGATGGTAGGTAGGTTGATATCTGTTATAGGATTCAAAACATATTTTTGTATTGAGAATCATAGTGGTCTCTCAGAAATAGGTTAATTCTCAAATGCTCCACAGGTGCAAGTTATGTCGATGAGGGTGTTATTGTAAATTTTTAAATTTTAATTCTAATTTTTTTAGTATAAAAATGATAGTGTAGGGAGCGTACATGCTTGTAGATACATGTCTAACATGGTAAGTACACTGTGTGTGTGAAGCACTTAGTGGTGGAAACTTTTTTCTTTTTAAATTATTGGTGAAAATAATAGGAGCTGTATGATTCCCATCCAATATAATCTTGAAGAGATAAAGGCCCATCAACATATTTTTTTATCCTCTATATAATTTTTTTCCCTTAACTAGAAGAAAAGCTACAAAAGATGAAGTTTGACGATAATGTAGATTTGTATGTGCATTTTTATCATCATTCAAGTCAATATTATTGATTTTCATATCTAGGATCTCCATTTAATGTGTCGAAGGATGAAGGGGATATCAATAGGTTCATATGGTATAGCTCCAAGTGTTTTATGGTCAAGTTGGGTGTCTCTATAATAAGGATCATGCTCTATTTTGAAATGTAGGGTTTGCATGACACATGATCTATTTACAAATAAATCATATGATTTGTTTTATGATCAAATTCATCTTAACACTAAGATGACAATATTTCTAGGTCAATGTGGTAGGTACCTAACAATAGAGGATATATCTTGGGGGAATATAATAGCATGAGCTAATATTGGATTAACTCTTATAATAAGAATTTTCTCTATTTGAGTTAGATTGGATAAAACTTTAGGTTGTATACCTGGTTCCATGTTATTACAAGCACATAACTGATTATTCTATTTTCTTGGCAATGCACTAGCAACAAGTATGGTCACCCTCATAATTTATGGATACAATTCCTTAAAAATGAATCATGGTTTTATTGAGGACATACCCTTTACCCAATCACCAAATATTTTTTGAGGTTGCTCAATATCACAATCAATAAATTTGGGGTCAATATTTATTGTTCATGCATGGTAATTAAGTCACCAATGTGCATTTATTTGATTAATTTGCATTGTATATATAAAACTAGCTCTTTTATTTGATTTGCCACTCCCCATGATTGTTTTAAATGATTATAATATAAACATATTGTTAAATTATTAAAATTTATATGTATATTCTAAACTCTTGTAAGATGGTAGTTATACATAAAGTTGATTTATAATAGGATAGTGTAATATCCTTTAAATAGCCCAAGTATAATACTAGCACATAATGTTTGTCAAAAGGTATTAAGGAATCAAGTGTTTGATGGTCAAGATAGATGTCTCTATTATAGGGGTCATACTCTTTTTGTAGTGTAGGGTTTTCATGACATGCGATCTACTTACAAAATAATCATATTATTTGTTTTTTGATCCAATTCTTCTTAACACTAAGATGTCAATATTTTCAACTTGACATGGTAAATACATAACAATAGAGGATATATCTTAGGGGAAGCTAATAAGGTGACAACTGTATTTGTAATGCTTTCCACATACATGCATTACTTGAAATATTGGATTAACACTTGTGATAAGAAGTTTATCTACATGAGTCATATTAGGTAAAACTTTAAGTTAAATACTCGGGTCGATGTAATTATAAAAACATAAGGAATTATTATTTTTTCTTATCAATGCACTGACAAAAAGTATGGTCACCATTATAAGTTCTTGTTTGGATACCTAGATGTAATTCCTCTAAAATTTCCATCACATGTTGCAGGGTCTATAGGATTTGAAGTTGATCTCAACAAGTTGATCAGATGGAGGATCATCGTGTAACCCATTAATGGAACTCTTTATACCTTCCTTCTGCAACATATTACACAATACAAAAGAAAAGGAGTTATTGAAGTGATGAAAATATAAATTATAAACTATAATCATATTACTGACATTAAATATAACCTATCAAAAATATTATTATTTATTTTTCAATGTTTTACTATGTGGAGAGGGTTGGTTGATGGTATATAATATAATTTTTAAAATAGAAATTAGGTAGATCAATATTAAATATTAAATAGGGTATATAAATAAATAGTATTTAATATCATGTTTTATCATGAATATTATATATTACAATATTGTAATACATAAAATATAATATTATATATTTTTATTGATGTTAAAGGGGAGGTTTTTTGAACTTAGTACCCCATACCATAGAAGATGATCCAAACAAAAGAGGGCAACACAATGCCTAGAAACTAAGAAAAATAAAAACAACAAGGCAAACTTAGGGCCCCAAACTGACCCAAATCAACCCAAGAATAACCAACAGAGGGTTTTTTAAGGAACTTACCAAAAAACTTAAAATGTAACAAAATAATATTGTCCAAAAAACTAGATTGAACAATAACTATTGTAACATCGATAAAAAGAAGAGAGTCTCTCTTTCTTAGTTATCTTATTGATAACTAAGAGACATATTAGATGATGATGTCTCCTTTTTACCTCTTCCTTTCTTCCCTTTCACTATCTTTCACCCATTCCCCTCCTCTGAATTTGGCAATATGAGAATGGATAACTCCAAAGTTGTCTTTGAGATTTGGGTTATACAAACTTCTGTTAAGCCTTCCCCTAAAGGGATGTTAAAGAATTATATTATATATAATATAATATTTTTTATTAATAAAATAACCAACCATTTTTTTATTATAAGACCTATCATTATATTTTAGTATATTATGGACCACAAAAAAAATCCATACCACATTGTTTTAAACAATTATGGACAAAAATATAATAATTTTGAAAAAAAATCAAAATAATTTAAACTAATAAAAAATATTTATAAATGGTCTTTATTTTGTTCATTACAATTAAACAATGAGCACTATTAATTGTATCTGTTTCGATTCAATCAACCTAGAAATTTAATATTTCACATGTATTTAAATCCATAATATTACAATATATTATTTGACAAATATAAAATTAATAAATCAAATTACATTGGATAATATTTTTTATTCATAAACATAGCTTGCAAGTAAGAATATGGAAGAGGGAGGATACACAATGTGGAGGTAGGATAACATACTCAAGAGATGTAGAAGAAATTATAAAAGATCTCTTGTTGCTTTTAGGGATGTTCAACTATTAAATTCTCTCTGATGATGTCTTAATGATGGTCATGGTAGTATAAAATCAATCCTTCTACAATCATCTATCATCATGGATTATCTTTCAATTGTAGGATAATAAATTGAGATTAGGTATCTTCAAGTTAGTTATAAAATATCATTTTATTTCCACCACTAGGTTTATTTGATTAGCGAGCAATTATGGTTGAAATTCTCTAAAGAAATGGCGTTATTAATTTTTTTAATGTTACTCCATAACTTTTTTCATCTTAACTTTTTTTTGGGAACATTATATATTTATAACCATTTGATGATATTTCTTTCCATTTAAAATTATTTATCATTTGATTATATTTATGCTGCATTTTTTTTTAGGAAATGATAAGCACACGTAGTTTACAACAATTTTTATGTGTGAAAATTCTATTTGGGATACTATATCTACTCATCGCGACAATATTACTATGCACCTCAATCTCTCCCACATGGAATTCTATGACCTATGTCTGATCATCTTCTATTTTCCTCTGCTATCACATATAAGTTAAATTGAACATCACAAATAAAGTGGTAAAATGCTTTTAGGGGTTAAATGACATCATGGATGGCATTATAACAAAAAGATATTAGTATAAATATATTATTTACAAATAGTTATCATAATACCTTACTACATCAACCTCCAACTGGATATGGATGACACTATAAAATAGATTACACCAAATATAGGATAACAAGGTGGACACCTGAGTGTAATATGTTTGAAATATATTTTAACCATCTCAGTTGCCCGATCTTCTATCCAATTAATGACCTTAAATTAATTTTTGTTTCAACCTCTCCATTGACTCATTTTTTCCCTAATCGCTACCAACAAAGGTGTGAGTTTCTAATTTGATTCCGTGTAGATTGGCTTTGGAAACCACTTTTTCTTAAAATCACCTATCATGATATTGAAATAACATCTAAATGGCATCTATAAAACTATGAGATGAATATTTGGTCTTCATATATCAATGTAAATACCTCCAGCATAAAAATAATATTCAGCGTCCATCAAATCAAAATAAAATATTAATAATTTTTAGAAAAAAAATTCATCCCAAAAGTTATTATTCATCTGATAGAATTTTGTATTATTAATATTTATGAGATAATGATTATTTATTAAGTGTTACATTCACCAAAAATTTTATTAACATGAAAAGAGGGTGGATGGTGAGAAGATCAGAGTGGTAAATATCGTAATAAAATATTTAGAGTGATTGTGTGTTAAATTAGATCCCCTTATCTTATGATTGATATCAAAAATATATCATTTGTATAATCACTAAAACATACATGTAAATAAAAATCTCATAAAAAATTAATATCATGAATAATCCTTTGACTTAACATAATTTTAAGTCACCATCCTTAATTAAATAATGAATAAATAAGTTCTTAGACTATTCAATTTTATGTTTCATGTGTGTTAACTTTATTTGGTTGGGTTTTCATTTTTTCCTCTCATCATACTCTAGTATAAGGGTGGTATATTTTTATGACATATGTATTTTATTAGTTAATTGGGGCATTAACTCTTCTCAACATGCTATGTGCATGATATTTTATTTTGATAGGATTTCGCTTGGAATCACTAAAATTGATTGTATAAATAATGGCATGGAGTGCACCCATATTTTTCAATAGTTCAAGGAGGTTGTTGGGTGATGATTTTAGTGTGATTGAGAATCCTTAAGATAATGAGGGTGATATCTCCATGCACTTGTGTGTGGGCGAGTGTGAATCTTGATTTTATCTCCATAATATATGGGATCTTTCATACCCTAATCTTAGATAGATATTTTTGATTGTATGCCTGAGGGCATTACATGAAATAACTAAATTATATAGAATATTGGCATCTCAATCGATATTTCAAAATTAAGCACATCGTATATTTACAATATTGAGTAAATAGACATCTAAATTAGTGATATCCTTTAGCTAAGTAACCATGAGTAAGGGGCATCTACACCATCAAAATCACCTAGGACATGATCCTATCCTTAACTATTTGACTCTTCATGTTAGGTATCTAGAGGGATTTGTACCTTGGTGGATGGATATAAGCAACCATCATTATCACTAGTTGGAATACAACATAGATATTTGTCTCTATGTCCCTATAGTTTCGCTTTTATAATATATAGTAAGGATATGACAAAATTATCAAACTTCTTGATCATGTCATGCTTTAAGAATAGAGTTATTTTTCTTTCATTTTTTTCTTTAGTTGGTCAAAGTTATAATTCATGTGGTACTCTATGATCATTTATACTTATCCTTTTCCATCACATGGAGCTTAACATTTCCTAAGATACCTCATAATGAACCCTTTTTAAATACTTCTTTTTTATAGCATCATGCCTCTCGTAAGCTCATAGATAGTGTTTTGGAACTTCGCCTCCACCCCTATATGAACAACACTTAAATCAAATGATGGTGTGATAAAGTTATCTACACCTTATTATTCCTTGATCAATATGGTAAGTAGATTCAAATAAAGTGAGAAAGAGGGGAGAATGTACTTAGTCAATAATAATTCATCTTTTTTAGGCTATTAGAGGCCAACCCCCATAACACCGCACTCTGAGTAAAAGTGGTCAACCCATCCCATAAAAAAAGTAGTGTTCAATCATATGTTACCAAAGAGGCCCAAATTCAAACATGTTTTTCTTGGTTCAATCATATTTAGAGGTCACTTATTTATTTTCATTTAAATATCTTAGAGCTAATAATTTTTCTAAACACATTAAATCCATCAAAATGACTCAAGATTGACTTGATTATTTCCCTAAAAATTTTGATGGTTTTGTGGACCATTATAAACTCATTGTAAATCCCTACAATCTTGTGTATATGTTTTACCCAAGTGTAATCTCACATTCCTAAGGTAAATGTGTGATTTCCCCCTCCTTACAAGAGATAAATGATTCTATTTCTGTTATGGCTTAGGATAAGGTGCATGAGATTGACAGATTTTATTTTAACATATACAAGGTTATGTAGGATGTTGTTGTTCTAACCCTAATCAAATTTTGTTAGGTTACAATTAAATCACATCATTAGTATTTATTATTTTAAAATAAAATATTAAATTCATACATACAGTACGAGATCGTGAGCATATCTCTAGTTGGAAACTAGTTACTCTTATGAAGGTATCCTATAAGATAGGGCTAAATCTTTTTGTGTATGTGAATACAATATGATTATTATCATTTTTAGACTATAAGAAACACATTTTATTAAATTTTTCATTTTTAATTTGATAAGGATTAGATCATGATAAAATCAAGTATATTTTCTTATATTTCACTACTATAATCTATGGGGTTTCCAATACATTTTTGCCCAGGTTGTTCAAACCCTCTTTTTTCAATATTTTCCTTGTATATTAATTAATGGGCATACATCTCCCTAGGTTGGTCTCTTTAGATCCATTAGGAAATATTTCTCTTTGTCTCCCTCCCTTTATGTGTTTTTAGAAAAATATTTTAGATATATTCTACATGATAAATTTTCCAAACGATTAGTTAAAGAATAAGTATCCTTGAGAGAGACTAATAAATTATTAATGACCACTTTAAAGATGATTACTTTACTACTCTAGATAAAAATGAATCTTCAATATCTTAATTTATATATTGCCTTTAGAATATTGAGCTCAAGCATATAATGTTGGAATATTTGTTGTTATCATCAAAGCTTATATCCCCTCATTAATTAGATTTCTCAATATAGGTAGAAGTGGATTTGAATTGGGGATATATATAAGTTCTATGGATTTGTAGTGGTGTAAACTAGATTATATGAGTAATTCAGTACACTAAACTTGATACGTGTATGTAATTTATTTCTAATCAAATTATAGTAGTACAACAAAGAAAGAAAACCTAATTACATGAAAGGAAAGTATGGAAACAATTGAAATAGACAAATTTTGGGTTGGTTGATCTATAATGTATTTGTTTATATTTTGTTAATAAGAAGTGAGAGTTGGTTCACAGGAATTAGTTGAGTCCCATAACCACTTGTAAAATCTATATCTATTTATTTTTTGTTAGTAAAAAGTGAGAGTTGGTTCATAAGAATTAGTTGAATCCCATAATCACCCATAAAAGCTTTATAAGATTTAACTTTCATTGTAAATAATAACATGAAATATTATAGTTACATTTTTATGTGTATAGATCCTCATAAGAGGAATGGAGGTAGAGAAATACCAAAAAAAAAAGCTATAAAGTAATTTCATTTTATTTATTTGATCTTCCTTTACTACAATCCTTTGGAGTGGTATGGCCCAAGAGGTTTTTTGTAAAGGACAATTGTTTTATCTTAATTTTTTTATTTTCCCTATGAATAATTTGTATATCCATATATGTGAAGATATTGGATTCAAGAATGCATTAATGATTTTTATTTTTATTTTAAATTATGATCGATAATCTAGTAGACTATTGACAACCCAAAATATTCACCTTCAATTAGTATTGAAGTCAAAATCAGAAATGAAGCCATATGTATAGAACTGTATGATACACTCAATTTTTTTATAGGACTTATGCTTTAGAAAGGATAAGAATCATATTTTTAGATTATTTTTTATGTTTTTTGATCAAAAATCCTACATTTTAATACATTATGATTAATTACCTAGTTTATTGCATATGTACAACTTTCTGAGTCTCTACATCATATTTGTATAGTGGCCTTCCTATGAAAATTCTATGATTTTTAATCCATACATAAGATAATACCTATACGAAAAAGTGTAGAACTCATCTATATTTCTTTAATGCTTATTTTACACTTTTATTTTGAAGACATTCTACTTTAAATCGAACCTATATGGTGTAGTGATGATTTTGATAAATTTATTTATGGCATAGATTTGAAAAATTAATTTTATTTAATTCCCTAAGCAAAAATTACTCAGCATTACCAAAGTGCCAAAATCACTTTTTACATGCAAATAAATATGGGATTATAGATTTTTACCTACTCTGAATTATTGGTCAAAGCTTTAATTTTAATGTCAATAACAAACAAGGATATATAAACTATTTTCCATTTATATTTCCAAATTTTTTGAAGGTGAGTTGGTTTTAGATATCATATTACTATTAAATAAGGTCACAAGTTCAATTATTTTGCATATGTAAACCCTTACAATTATGCATTTGGGAAATTTTAAAGATACAATCTTTCATTTTAAATATTTAAAGTATTGAATGGTGAAATTTGTGAATAAAACGTTTCTAAGATATTGAACATTCAGATGTCAAGTGTTCAAAACCACCAAAATATTTTATTTTGGTCACATTTTTATCGCATTAGACATTGAGTAGCCTATGACATGATGCCCTCTTTCAACTAGTCATTTTGTATCTGAATGTGGTTGTGTCATGAGTTAATTTATATATTTTAACACATTATGGACACATTGGAATGGCCAATTGTATTATTTTTACATCATAAGTATTGTAAATGATGAATTTTTTTATAGAAATTGATACCTTCAAAATGACAATTTTTCATAATGACATCTAATGATTTTGTTATCAACAAGCATACCATCCTTTGCAAGTCTATGATGATGCTTGTGATTGACAAAATATAAGTGTCACACTAGTGGTTAGAGGATTTGTTGGAAGTTTGAGGACTATTCCCCTTCTCCAATTAGATATTCACTTAGAGTTAGGGTTAAATGCTTGAATTAAAATTTTGATAGTAGTAGTATGCTTATGTTAGTTTTAGTTTTAGTTTTGTTCACTTCATTGATATTCAAGATGAGTAATGGACAAAGTGGATTAGATTTAGTTTTTTGGAAATGAAAGAGATGTCCCATACATAGTAATAAATAGTCACTTGTATGATTTTCTATGTGACACCTTATGTGGATCTATGTGGTTAAATAGGCCTTGATCAATTTCTTTTACAATATGACATGATAATCATAGGGGATGAATTAGCCTTGATCATGTTCATCAACTTTATGCCACCACTCATAGGATGGGCTTCTATATGTAATTATATTAGTTTTAGTCAATACTAAGATGTATAGTGTCCTAGTTACATGGACGATGATCATTTTTCATTACTTCATAGTCATAGCTCCATATCATATTCTATACCCTTTTTTTAATCAACGGGGTTGGTTGGGTTAGTTTATCCACATATATATATTTTTATTTTATTTATAATAAGTGAGACTTGGTTCATGGAAATTAGTTGAATCCTTAACCACCCATAAAATCTTTATAAGATTTTATCTTCATTATAATTAGTAACCCAAAGTACTATAGTTGCATCTTTTTTATGAAAAGATCTATTCATGATGTAAATCCTCTTGCTACTGGGACCATCAAGAAAGAGAGTGTTTTGATAAGAATAGTAAATTGTATAAAATATTTGGAATTTTTGAAGCAAAAAATTAAATTCAATTAAGTCCAAGAACTAATGCAGAGGTAACCCCAAATTTTATAATAAAATGGTATCTTTGGCATGGGCCAGTATGCACTTGGTTGACTACATTTAGGGTGGTATGTACATAAAAACTATTTCCAACTCATAAATAAATTTAATATATGCCCTCTTTTATTCTTTGATCCAAAAACCTCACTCATTCAATCACCCAAAATCCTTCTCATTTATTGCAATCATAATTCACCTAAAAACATTTAAAATTTGGTTATAATAATGGGGGCATGGCCTAAGTTAGATCCCCATTCTTATAAAATTTTAAAACTAGAACTTAGTGTAGTTTAACAAGAAATCGTGTTGATCCAAGCCACAATCCTCATATGTTCTTCAACTGCATGATTAATGGTTGTAGTGCATTAATAAGACTTGGAATATAAATTTGATGTGATTCTTATAATTCTATCTTTCTTATCACTATAGACTTTATCTTGAACTCTTATTAATATTTTAAATGCATCTCTCTTTAAAATTATATATATATATATATATATATATAAACTTCTCAAATTAAAATTAGGTTCCTATTGGTATGCAAGACAACACACAAAGAGAAAGAAAATAGGGAGAAAAATGTGTCATAAAAGCTAAAGAAATAGGGGGAAGGGTTCAAAGGATTGACCAAAATAAGGTAGTAGGTGTGTACTAGTATACATTTGGAAAAATCCCAAGAAGCATAGGGGAATATCAAATAACATAGAAGAGAGAGATTATTACCTATAGTATTATAAAATGGGCCCCAAAACACATACAAACACACACTAATAAGAGAATTATATGAGTTGATAATAATCATATGTACAAGTTCCATAAATTAATGCAAATAAACATCTAAAACTAACCCCAAACCAAAACTATTTGTCTAAAATATTTCCTTTGCCTCTTAAGATTCCACATCTTCTCTATGATAATATCTTATATCTAGAATTGTGTAGAGAATCTCATTTTGGATTACTCATCCCATGTATCTTATGGCCAAATTTCAAATTTACATTAAGGTTTTATGTACTACTCACATATATTAGTACTCTTATTCGACCCATATTAATTTTATGCCTTCTATAATTTTATGAGACTTCATTTGGGATAATTCAAGTAAGGGTTTCACATAGTAACATGGTATTTTTGTTTCTCATATACAAAAAAGGTGGCATTGGAATCATTGAGATTCACAATATTTTAAGGAAAGCCCCTTTGATCAACATGGATTATTGATCCATGTTGCATTAAGGGGTTCAATTAATAATTGCCTTAGACCATACAGATAAACAATACATACATAATCTCCTAGATCTGAAACACAAATATTAAATCTATATAAATGATAAGAAAAAAGATTACATACATCTCCTCCCATGCTTGAGCTACACACTTTACTTGACTTATGTTTCACACGTATAAGCTTTCTCTATACAAAAATGGAGTCTCATAGACTTCCATGCAAACTTTCAAGGATACATGCCTTCTCCCTCTTCAACTCACTCTTTCTCTCTTTCTCATTCCATTTATAACTTGGAAGATTCTCCTTATGAGTTATAAGTTTGTTTCTTGAACAAGAGCCTTGCATGCCTATATATATTATTCAAGCTTATGAATGCTTCATCCTTTGACAAGAAAATAGGTCAATGACCTCATTGAATTATTGGCAACATATCCCACCTTTTTATATTTAAATGTTTAGGTGTACCAAATAGCTATATATAATATGAAGGTCATGTCATAATGGATATATGCACCCTTTTAAAATTCACTTACTCTTGGAATCAACTAACCAAGAGTTCATAAGTCCATGTGTCTTGGTTGTATAATTTTATGTAAGCTATGTTTTCTCTATTACTCTACATTATTTTGTGCCTAAGGTTGTGTGCACCAAATTTCATTGGGCATTTCTCTACCTACACACTCAATTCCCTTTGTGACATCCTTATCTTTCTACATATTTATTATTTCTCTGTCTATACCCTTATTACATGAAATATAAATTTCCCTCATGTGCCCCTTTCTAGTAGTATACTGATTGTTTCACATGAACAATGTTCAATTGTTAAGATAATTATTGTTAACTGTGTTTGTGCCTTGAATTTTATCCCCCTGAAAACATTCCACTCCAATGAAAACCAAAAAATCATCCAACTTTAGTGCTCTTAGTTAGATTAAATATCCAATCCTTGTTCATATTTACCCTATTGTAATAAATCCTTTTATGCCACTCCATTTTGATGCATACATGCCTATCATATGTCATGAGTGTATCAATATACCCATTTCTATGGAAGCCTCACCCTACTCTAAGACTTTAATGATAAATTATTCATCAAAATAATTTAAGCCCTTATTCCTTCATATATGTACAACTCTAACCTATGTTTCTTTGACACAACTATATTCATACAACCCTTGGAGGGATCAAAACTATTGTTCCATGCAACCCACATAACCCCAAAACCTTATAACCTCCATGATCAACAAAATAATATGAACCAAACATTTGTGTGCTTGCACCTTCAACATTTGAATCTTTAAAAAATGGACTTATCCATCCTTATTGATTCAATATTTCTAATGCCTAGGATGATCCTACACCAAACTCCCTAAGTTATAAAAATGTGTATTCCTAATCACAAGTAGCATATGAGTTATATAACCACTATTTTGGCCAAATTTCAAGGCCACAATGTTCCCTTCCACCTATTATTGTGCCTTAGTAGCATCACTCTCTAATTCTTCCTCTTCTATACCTTGGTTGGGACATAAACCACCCCCTCCACCTAGCTCTAATACCTTCACTGTATGTAACTACACATATATAGGTGACAATCTATCCTTTTGTTATCTCTAATCCTTCTCCTTATCTTTCTCATATTTACTCCCTTGGGTTAGTTCCCACATTTGAATGCCCAAATGCATCAAATATTTGTAACACCTTTTATTTTCACGCATTTATGTGCACAACATGACTCAAATTTTGCTCACTCTATCTTGCATTTCTCTTATCTTACTTTTTCCCTTGTGGGTTTTTGCCAACTTTTATCTTGTTATTCCACTAAATTTTTATAATACCTCTTACTTATTTCCATCATTCAAGGGCTCCAGACCATAGTTCACCTACTTTTTGCACTATCTTCCTTCTTATTTCCTTGCTCCCATCAACCTTGGAAGGTATGTATTCTTTTACTTTATCCATCCTCATTTATTTCACTAGGAATCTCAGTGTAACTATATTGTAATCTTTGTCCATCATCTTCATATCTCTTTCCAGACCCTTTTTCAGTTAGTACTCTTGTCATCCTCATTATTCCTTGCCTCACTCCACTTGATGCCTCTAGGGGAATTAAAAAAAATATGGGGTTCAATGACGCTAATTTATTCTATTTATTTCACCCTTTCCCCACCTTTGTGCACCATTATTTAATCACTTGGATGAATAATAATATCATCTACCTCTTATCTATTTATTCACTCTTTCTCGTTGTATCAACTTCATGTTGATTATTGTTTGTCCCTCCATCTTCCTCTAATGGCTTCCACACATCATGTGTAATGAATATTACACTCTCCTTATAGACTTTAGTCTATCTCATTAGGGTCCTTAATA